>OU611987.1:13024595-13629014 GCA_914767915.1 Agriopis aurantiaria
TAACTTCATAAACCGAGACAAGTTTGTCCACTGTCTTAAATAAAATACTAATTGTTACCCGTGACTTCTTAAGTATAGACTTTTGTATAAGATATTTACCCCTTCTTTTGATGGGTTCTGTCGTAAACCCCTTTCTTAGTGGATGTCTACACTCTGCACCACATAAGAAATCTTAGATTATTAGTTTTTTCTTTCTTTCATATTTTTAGTTTTTAGAATTATAATTTTTTACTTAGTTTGAGGTCATTTGACCGTGTGTGCAAAAATGTCCCGAATATTTATTTATTTTATTTTTTCCTGCCTTGTTTACGTAGATGCCTACATTTTCCATAATAGGTGCTGCAAAAAGCAAGTTCAGTAAACAATTCAACTGATAGCATCTGTCCGCTGATCCGATCTGGACCAAAAAATCCATACAAATGGACATGGTCTTTTCAACTTCGTGTAATATCGAGTATTTTTCGAGATTATGGAGATCCTATTCTCAATCTAGAGAAACATTCAGACATGCTATCATTATTCACTTTTATGATAGTGGATTGCCAATAGAAATTATGAAGAACGCTTACGACCTCATTGTGGTTGTAAATTCTTCTGTGACAGTTCGTTCACCCGCGACACAATTGGTTTCATCATTTTGTTTCGTAAACGGTAAACTTTGTTCAGTTTAATAACTTAATACGTGCGGTGCCGGCTTTAGCACCACCGGTGCATTTTAGCTTTCAAAAACTTTGGTTGACCTTGATGTGAAATACAGGCCCTTCCTTGTTAATGGCGATTTTTCCAGAAATTTGACATGGCGCTAACGGGTTGTCCAAATTTGCCCATCCTTGACCTTGAAAAGGTGCTGAAGTGTTTATCTCCATTTACACCGTGTTTTCTGTGTGTTCTATGGTATTCTTTAAAATGACATACTAACACCAGTATTGTTCAATCCCACCCATTGTTAATAGTGCAACTATGCAGTTGCACTTGAATAAATAATTTTGAATTTTGAATTTGATCTTCTCGTTATATTCGATAGACGAATATCTAGACAGATATATAGATAGAAAAACTCTTTATTGTTCACACCACAAATTTCATACACGATAAAACAGCTTAAAAACTCACCATTATCTAGTGTCACGGTCATTAGTGAAACCGCTAATCTCAACAGTAGACTGTATTGTTACCTTAGTTCCTAAATAGTTGAGTAGTTATTGAATAAACACCTTTTTTAACAAACTATGCACAATATCAGTTTATTCTATTCTTTAATCAACAAACCATAAATTACTATTAGATATAAAAAATATATAAAACAAGCTTACCTATTTAATAGATCCATTATCCACTACACATACAATACACATTATAAGATCAGTACGATGGAACCAAATTATTGTATTGTCAACCAGATTACATAAATACATACTTATATGTACTTGCAAAGTTTCAAATCGATACAAAATTAGAAGTTGTTTAAAAACTACATCCAAGTTTTGTTTACATAGGTCGTTACTTAGTTTACAAGTGAAACTAATAAATGTGTGTTCAAAAGAGTATATCACTTTTACTTTTCCTAAGCCTTAGTTGCAATGGGGTTCATAAAAGCTGGAATGCCGACAGGGTGGTGGCCGAAGGTCGACGGGCGTGCACCTGCACTCGTACCTACTTCTGACAAAAACGAGCCACTTTAAGATAAAATACGGGTTTTTTCGGTGAAACCTTACAATCTATGTACTTTGAACGAGTCAACGAGTTTACATACATGGTTCGAACTTACGATAAAGTTGTCTGCTATTTTGAGCTTTTGTTGGACGTTTATTGGACTTCTTTTGTTTAATTTCATCGTGTACAAATTGAAATGTACTTTTTGTTTTTAATATACGTGAATTTTTCGCGTATGATTAAGCTGGTCAATTTTAATAATGCATCATTAATACGTAATTATTATTTAAAATTAAAGCCAACTTCACGGAAAGTAAGTTTTTGTTTAAATTGTAAGAATGGTAGTTCAATAAAAAGGATTCATCTTCTATTTCCCCCTACACATAGATCTACACTTATTTTACTACACAAAGATGGTTTAAAAAAATAATTGAATGGCACCGCCCTTGACTTAATTATATAGTCTAGTAAAAATAAATTACGATCAGCGGAGAAATCGTGTAACATACACAAAACAACACAGTCAATACAGTCGTATTGATTGATTCCTATTGTTCTTATTGAAAGCCATTTGAAATTATAATGTCACGTCAGTTTCCATACCTTAATTAAAATGTGCTTTATCAACATTATCATCGTTACATAAAATAATAGTCTTATCTCTAATGCATACCAAAAAGATAAAAAGATTGTGATAATCATTGCAACAGCACCTGGGAATCTTAATTCGAGAGATTAATTATAATTACTTTTGACATCCTAAAAATATTATATAATGTTGTCAATGAAAAATATTATTTAATGTCTCGGTGTTCCGTATAAAGTGCAACCTGGGTCTCTTCAAGACAAGAGTGAATAGGCACCTCATGGGCAATCGCGCCCCATCATAGACCGCATCATCACTTACCATCAGGTGAGTTGTGGTCAAACGCTAGCCCATTTAATATTTTTTTTGTCTCCTCTGCTAAAATTAAACTTATATCAACTTGAAAGTAACTTTAAAAAGTTTGTAATGTTATTCTTGTTTATCATTTTTAATAGGGTACGGGACTGAATTTTTTTGTTGTCTTCCAAAATAGCTGACCATAAAGGTTAGCTTATTTGGTACATACCTATAGCCAATCAAAAAGTTAAAATGTGTTCTAACTTAAGGAATATAAATAAGCATTTTAATGTATTGTCCAAACAGAGAGCGCTCTATTCTTATCCCCCTTTCATGCCCGATCGCTCTATTGGACTATTAAAAAGCAGATTATGCTATACAGGCATTGCGATTCTGCAGTGCAAGTACCGTTCTTTATCGATCGTCAAATTCGCTAAAATGCCATAGAATCGATCACAGTGAGTACTGAAAAAATGGCATATTATCGAATTTGACGACCTCAACTGTCAATTTGGCGATCGATAAAAGAACGGTACTTGCACTGCTGATTCCAGATTCAGCCCCCGTCACGCCTCTCATAGATCATCGTCAGATGAAGCCGCGCAGGCGTGTGAAAGTGGAAAACTATTGTCCTTCACAATGGCTTACCAACTAGATCGCAGTGAAAGTCGCTCGCAAAGGTCTCGTACCAGTGATATCATGCATATTCGATATTTGGAGGCAGGCTATTGCCATTCTGAGAAATACTACCTAATTAACATATTTGAAGTATCGCGAACATTGCGTCAAAAAACAACGAACTTTTTACAATGATAAATGACTACAAGACACAGGAGTTTTGTGCAGACTATTGACGTTGGAATGGGTGGCTATTTTAATGATAATTATCAATATTTAAACTAATAAACGGCTAGCACTCACGGGTATTGAAACGCCGTTGAAACATAATCGTGAGTGTAAGCCGTTGTTATAATAATTCATAGCTGTTATAGGGATTTAAGGGTTGGTTCCATAGTAAAAGTTATAATGACCTCGTTTCAGCTTAGTGGCACCGTTCCGTGGAACTCTGATAGTCATAAACGAGTTTTTAAATGAAACTAGCTGCGCCCCGCGGTTTCACCCACGAGTTAAAAACGTTTTCAGAAAACTTCCAATTTTCAGCGTCATTTTCTTAATTTTACTTTCCGTAAAAACCTTCAAAAAATTATTCGAAAAAAAAATTAATGAAATCGGCAAAGTCGTTCCCAAGTTATGGCGTGACCATGGTAAATAGGGATTCATTTTTATATAATACTAGCAACGCACCCCGGCTTCGCACGGGTGTAAATCTTTTTTTTTACACCATGGGTTACATTATTGGAATTTTAGTAAGGATCCCTATCTTTTTGGAAAATATAATATAGCCTATGTCACCCGGGTATAGTGTAGCTTCCCAACAGTGAAAGAATTTTTCAAATCGGTTCAGTAGTTTCTGAGCCTAATCAATGCAAACAAACAAACAAACAATCAAATCTTTCCTCTTTATAATATTATATTATATATATTATTATTATAGTATAGACATAATATAGATATAGAAGATTGATATATTGGTAGGCAGCTTCGAGCAACTAAGAGTTCTTATTAGCAGTACCTATCAGTTCTTACTGTTCGCTAATATTTACTAAAACTATTTTCGTTTGTTTACAGGTAAGTGACGTGCCCTTTGCTGTATCAGTACAGTATCACAACGCACTCGATGTCATCCGAGATCTGGGTAAGAATTCGCTTTACATTCTCCTTTCGAAAGCCATTCCATACTACGGTCCAACTAACTTATCCGCAGAGTTGAGTGGGGGAGCAACCATAGTATTTTCTGAAGAAAATCGACAGTTATCTGTTAAAAATATTTAGTCCCTTCATTTTACCAACTGTACCATATAAGTTGGCCACAGTTGGCTGTACTACGAATTCGAGGTCATGAGTAAACTCGCATTCTTGGGATTGCGTTTGTTTAAGTAACTTTTTGTTTTGGTGAAAAAATTGACGCATGCCCATGAGAATTGACTGCTATTGTTTATATCTAAGTCATATAAAGAATATTATATTATTATTCTCGTACCCTATTTAACTCGCGTAATATTGGCAAATAATAATAAATAAACCATTGTCTAAGGTAGCTAGAGCACAATATCTGCTGGGTATGTTTTCTACCATCGTCCATTATGTCCTCTACGCCAGATTTGTTACAGATACATTCGACCAAAATAAAATGAATGGACAGGCCCAGTAGAAGCGCATTTTTGAAGATAACAAAATGAGCGCCGGCTCTCATTTCGTTTCAGCCGTAAGAAGTGCAACACGTGTCTATTGTTACGTGATAACGAAACATCTGACAAAATTATGCATTCATAATAATATGCTTTCCCGAAGTGTAAATACACAAATAAAACCGGGATCTATTTTTGTAACAAATATACTGTAAATTTTTATAATAGGTTTTGAAGTATATGTCCGACGGCTTAGACTCGTTTTTACTGAGCAATTTCAATGGTTAGGGCCCGTCCATTAATTTTATTTTAGTCGAAGACAGATACACAACTTTGATCAGTCAGAACGGGTCACTCATAATAAAAGACATGCAATACTAAAAAAAGTTAAGTAGATAGGAAATTTTTATTACCTATTGGATATCATAAAAAATGTGTCTAATTATGTTCCTTAATTATGTAAAAAATAATTAATATTAGGTATAACAATATGCTAGTTACGTTGTGCTAATCTCTCAGCAGCAGCACTATAATTGTCGGATCTCTTTTCTAATCAATATATGAAAAGGGTAACAGGGTGGTAACAGTTTCAAAAGATTACAATACGATACAACAGTAAAAACGCCATTAATTTCCAAGTCATACAACCATCTTTCCCAAAACCATAAGTAAGAGGAAGTCTCGAACGCCGACGCGTTATGTCATCCAAATTAATATTCCAACAACTAAATATAGGGCTATTGTATTGAAATTAGTTTGCATTTCCTAAACAGTAGCGTTGTACCTGTCACTTACCGTTACGCACCCAATCGATTCGAATCGATACAATAGTTTACTTTTATCGTTATCACGTCGACTTTGGCAAATGGGGTTGTGCTGCAGATGCTAAGCATTTTGCGGTTTAGTTTGCATTTCCTAAACAGTAGTGTTATGCCTGTCTACTTACAGTTACGTTTTCAATCGATTCGAATCGATACGATAGTGCAAATTACTTCCTAAGCATTTTGCGGGTTTCCCCTTAATCATTAACATAAAACTAAATTTTGAGACATGGACGTTAATTAAGCGCAAATACTGAGTGGCACTTTTCTAAAGTACCTACCTATGTAAGTGGCATTTATAGTAGATTTTTTTTCTAACATTGTATTAACGATGGGTTTTCCGAAATAATAGTCACTAAAACACAAACAAAACTTTCGAATCGATTTACACAAAACGACAACCAATGCTAAAGTTAGCGACATACAGGAAAATGTTACGAAAATCGCTTACAAAAAGATAGCTACACAACCAAATTGGTTCTAGGTATATAATCTGTGCTGCTGCTGTATTATGCTGCTGTTATATTCGATGTTATATTTTACTATTTTGGCCATTGAACTGATCTGATGGGAATCAAAAGTCGGAAAGTGGAACTCTTCTCTTCAATGGAGTTTAATGATACTGCCAAAGCCATCTAGCAGAAAGATGCCAAACATCATTCGCGGCAAGGCGCATGATGGCGCATGATGCTATTTGAGTAGTTATATAGGCGTGTTTTGTAGTTATTTAAACCATAAATATTTTTCAAATTTCATTCCGTGTCCTAAACATTCATTACGTGCAATATTGATCGTAAGCTGTCACATAGATCACTAAGCCTTGAAACCTTGACGTAAGCAGCCTTCGATAAAACAAATGACCGTCACAGTCTGCGTCCAATCGTCCGTACCTACTACCTATGGTCTACTCGTATATTAAATTCGCGTCAAAGTTAAACTTGAGGCAAAGGTAGTTGTGCACTATGCAGCTCGTCATCCCGAACTTGGTCACTGTTGAATTTTGAATCTAGCCGCATTGACCAAATTTTCAAAAAGTGGACATGTACATAATGCTTGTGATGCATGTAAAATACTGTAAAGCAAAGCTAAATCCAACGCAAAAATATGTACCTAAATCGATATTTTTTTTTCTACAAATGTTATAAACCGACATAGAAAGAAAGAAGAAAGAAAAAAAATTTTATTCGACACCTTTTCAAAAACTTATTTCTAAAGGATACAATCAGTGTCGAGCTGAAAGTCAAGGACTATCAGCGCCGGTTTTCAGACGAACCCTTACATACTTTACATATATACTTGAGTACTTACAAAAGTATATTTTCCTTAACTGCCCAAGAACGAGGGTAATGTTTTTCGGAGGTTATGTGTGTATGTTTGATTGTTTGTATTTAATAAATGTTTCTATATTACCTGCTATAGCCTAAACGGCACCTATTTTAATGTGTGAGGTGTCGTTAGATTCGTCTTCATACCAAGAGTGGCATTAGCTACATTTTGTAGTCGGGTTCTTTGTTTGTTCTTTTAATAATATACTTTTTGATTAGTGTACTGCTACTATAGATTTGGGACATAGAAATCGAATTAGCCAAGTCTGGCTGGGGTCACCGTGGAGTAAGTACTACAAAATATATCAAATATATTTTTCAGACTTTCTCGTCACGACTTTTATTGTCATATTTCAGTATCTGTACACTTCAGGGCTGTCAGGCAATGTCAACTAGTCTGATTGTTCTGGCGTTATTATTGTAATCCATTGTAATCACTTTTGACTGTCAATGGCCAAGTACGAAGGTAAATAAGACATGACGTCTTTGGAAATATTGTGAAACTAATTATTGGTACTTACTGAGGAAAACATATTAGAATATTTCTTTATAAAGTTATATTGTACAGAAACTAGAAATTGTTTTTTTATTCCACCGTTAAAAGAGCTGATAAACTTCAAACTGCTGAATATTTTTTTTAGAATCATAGCTAAGAACACTCTCGATCAAGTCACCTTTCAGACAAAATAAATAAATCAAAACGGTTCGGTTGTTTGAGAGCTTTACGATGCCACAAACACACACGTTAAAGTTATAACACCCCTTTTTTGGTTAAAAATGGCTAGAAGAAATCGGTTTTTGCAATAAAACCGCCAGTTGCTACATTTTTAGCTGTTATATTAGATAGATAGAAACTGCTTATTGTGTACACCAGAAATAAAAATTACAAATAGAAAAAACTTACGAGCTAGTGCCACAAGTGGCGGCCTTATCGGCCTTATATTCTATGTAAGCAGTTTCTGCTGTAAAAAAATTCTATCAATCCAAAGATACATATCCGACTAGTAGCAGTCAGTTTTTTTTTAAATGATGGCTCCTCTATTCAATATTTACTTCAATGTACTTAATCATACAACTGAATATTGTTGACCCATGGTGTCATGCCTATAGATAAGCAATCAACAAATACCTCTCTTTTCCATGGACAGGCCTTGGATAGGCCTTGAAAGTTCACGTGAATCGCATACAAGTGGCACACTGATGACGAGACATGATGCACTGCCATGGCACACTGACAATGTCCCGTTGGACAAACATTCCATGATAGACAGAGATAGTGATAAATGAGCAAAACAGGTAGGACTCCGTTTTGTACCTTCTCAATTAATGGCTACCCTAAAATTCAACGATCAATTTTTATGAAACCTTTTCTGTTTATAACGTTATTACAGTTGAATAAGATTATGCCCCAACAAAAAAAAAACATACACAAAATGACACCTTACCGCTTATTTATAGATTCAGTTATTATTGTTTATTATTTTTTGTTCGACGTTTATGCCGTTTTTTTTTGATAATTATATCTTTCCTTGCTCACCTTGCTTCGGAATCGACACTTAAGAAAAAAATGAGGTAATTCTGCAATACTTATCAATGCAATCGAAACCGTATCGATACAAAATATGTAGTTCACTTTAAGTAGTGTTTGTTATGTAATGACTGGAAACGTTATCATATTTCACGGTTTCAAAAACTTATTTTTTTTATGAACTGGTTTTGCTCAACCTGTTTGAAATTGAATCCGGACAAATTTGTGGTCAAATATTTGAACATTACCTGAGTAAACAAAACTTCTATGACTTTTATTATGATTTGATGTAATCTGTCTACAAATAAAAACCTTTATTCTCAACGTTTATGTAGACAGTGTGATAATGCCGCCAGCATACCTACTGGATACGCTGCCAACTGGTGGCTGGCTTGAGCACTTGGATTATCTTTAGACCTTCAACGGTATATGGGTAATCCCACTGTTTTATTACAATAGGCTAAGTGAATTAGATAAGGTAGTTAGTATACTTGTTGATTATTTTGTTTAGTGCCTACATAATCATTGTTAGATTCTAGCTAGAACATCTTGAACTTCTATTTGCATAATATTGCATAGTTTTACATTAGGTAGGTAGGTATCAATAAGTCTGAAGATAAAGATGATGAGTTGACACCCTTTTTTAAAACCTATCTTATTATATTGATGATGTTAAGCGATGGCGCGGTCTACGATGCACACTTACCAGAAAGAAATCTATTCACTCGTAACATAAGCGTCTTGCACACGTTGCGAGTAACCTGCTCGACTTCGAAAAGAGAACGTGTGCGAAAGCAGGATGCATTTATGTATTATATGTGCATTCTTCTCTAAATGTACAGGTTAGATACGCTCTGTGCAAGACACTAATTCTAATTCAACGTGGGAGTGATAAAACCTGCAATGAAATCCCGCTTGGGATGTATTGTGCATTTGGCCCTGCCAGCCGACACAAAGCTGCCGTACTCCCGAAGCACGGGTTTGGGTCGCTGACTAAACTGCTCTACCCCTATTGCGCCAGGTGTTGTGGTATTGGAGACTTGTTGTTGTTTAGTTTCTTCAAGGAGTCTCGACCTTAATCGTATATCTTTTGTGGCCTTGCAGTAGTACACGCTCCACGGTCTCGTTTTCTTATAGACAGCCTCGGCACAGACGGCTGTCTGTGGTATGCAAGACACTTTAAAGACAGCCAAATTAAACGACAACTATTTAAAGATACTTTTCTACGTCTATAGGCAACTGTGTTTTTAACTTTGACTTTATAGATTTCTGATGATGAAGCCATCGATCTGTTCGGTTGAATAGCAACAATATCCCGTATGCAAACAAGTTATTGTGCCAATCACTGTCCCTCATTGTTCGTGATGAACGATTAAAAACAACGCGAGTGGAATAACAAACCAGCTGTTAACCAATCGTTGAACTCATTTCCATTTATTTCTCGATATAGAATAATTATATATACTGCATCAAACTCTTATATCAAGGTAGATAAATAAATTAATAATATTTATATAGGTACTTACTTAGGTATTCTTCTTTATTGAATCGCCTTGAAAGTATTTCAATATACCTATATATGTATTTCAATAAGTAAGTAGACCATCAGAATTTTCCTAAGGAGATAACGCAGCACCAAATTTTTTTACTACACAGGGAACCAAAAAGGTATACCTACCTTTTTTATTCGTTTTATTATCCTACTAGTTTCACATAATCTACGACATTTCAACTAGGTATTAAAGAATATAAAAAATTGCAAAAAAAATAAATGGCGCGATGTTTTATCCTTGATTATAATGAACTTAGCACTTGAGATAATATAGTTTTGGTATTCCAAAGTAGTGCAACGGGAGGGCGCTGCTTGGCTACTTTAGTGTTTTACATTTCGAAATTGTGCGTACTTATATATTTCTCTATACTGCTAATACGCACAATGGTATCGCGTTAATACAGCTTTTTCTATCAATAAATAACTGTTATTCTACTGGATTTACGACGACACAAAATCCAACGTTACGTGCTATCGGCTAAGTGTGATGTATGGCTTAGTTTGTCATACTGCCGATGCGTACAATATTGCATATTTGACATATTGGGCATGATGGCATGCGCCTTTCTCACGGCCTCAGCACGAGGACGATCACGTATCGACACAGCAATGGAATGAATGTGAAATTATGCCAATAGCTGGACGCACACTCATCCGTAAACAAATGCCTTTCTCAGTCATGTCCATTGATGGACCATTCTCTACCTTAACACCAAACATTAAGCTTCATTCTTAGTAATACCTACGTAACAATCGGATTAAACGCAGCCTTGGTTTCATTAAAAGTTACTTTTTGCGTAGCTTAGTTACCCGTTAGGCGAGTACCTAACTAATAACAGGCATTTTGACTTGTCGTTACCGTTATACATGATCGATTCTAGCTATTGAATGGGTCATGCATCACAAAAAATACTCATAAGTACGTTAGTTACTACCTAGCCGGCAAATACTTTGTTGGTCCAGTTTATTCTTAACCAATGTTTTTGAATAGAAGTACTTTGATTACTAAATTGTAGAAAACCCTTAATTTTTTTAAACTGCATAAAATGTTCATTTATTTGTTAAATAAATATGTATTGATCAAACATAGCTAATAACTGTCTCTAAGAAACTTGCTGTCAAAATATAAAGAGCATCGCTCAAATCAGCTGAGTCGGTTTGAAGAAAAATTGTAACAGACAAAAACATACACACTAACACACAAACTTTTACCATAAACGCATATACCTACCATCTCCGTTCCGTTACAGGTACAAAAATACATATTCAGCTGTCATTTCTTTTTCAAATCCTTTTTCTATTTTAATCTCCTCCCACACGAAACCCGCCAAACAGAAAGCCGATACCATTCCTCGGCTTCATCTTTTATCAGAACATTTTTACCTCTTGATATTTGTTTGGGTGGAATTTCAAACTCCCGCCAATCTCAAATGAGATTCACAGCATTTCCAAATATATACGGTTTCACATATCTCTATCACAATAGATATAGCTGTAACTGGCGCAATGTCAGGCCGGTGTCAATCTGGGGCAGTGGGTGCAAGCATACACTCATCTATGAAGTTATCTACAACGTACTAGATACGACCGCTGCACGATAATTGAGCAATTACATTCCTTGCAACATTTCCCTCCATCTTATCTCACACAACAATATTAGGTATATTGTTGTTTATTACAACTATATATACAACTATTTTACATATGATGCGCTATAAATTTATCAAGTAACGTTTCTTGATTAAAATTCTAATCAACTGTCTTATTTATTGCTCTCAGGTGGAGTTAATCAAAACCTATTTTGCATGACATTTCGACGACCATAAAGCATTAGAAATGTGACGTTAGTGCGCCTGGTTAAATTGAGCCGACAGCGAAAGGCGAGATACTTTTAGCGGATAAAATGTCTGCTTGTATAAATTCGGGAATCAATTAGTAGTCGGACGGCATGAGTCGTAAAGTTTTAAACCGAAATTCCCGTCTTGCGATGCGCCACTAGCATTCAAGAGGGATGTATGCATGCGTTACATTGTGAAACGTGATCCGCGTCTAAAAACAGCAAAGAAAAAAGTAAGTACATCAATTAAAATGGAAAAATGTGAAACGGTGTAAATAGCTGGCAGCCGTGGCGTTGCGTAAGGCATGCACCGTTATCATTATCATACATACAGCGATGGCGGCGAATGACATTTACCATAAGTCCCCGCTCTGGAAACCAGATAGTATTGCGAAAACATGTAGGTAAAAGGATTACGCCGGAATTCGTAGATTACAGGTGCGAGCGGATGGAAAAATATGGATGCATGTTTTCTATTTGATCTCAAACATTGAAATACAACCTCTGTAAAATAATTGCTTGTACGTATTCTACTAACTCACTAGTTACTCCTAAAATACTGTAAATTAAAATATTTTATCTGGTCTTGTTTTGGTCTGGACTAAATAAACGACTGTGTGGTGCGCGAGTACCCTATTTTTTATCATCAACCTGTCATATTTCTTGCGAAATTATACAACAGTTATGTTTGACTAATTAATTAAATCTTATGCAAATTCTTGGCTTAATTTAGTATTGTTATATTATTGTGATGAGTTTCCGTTGATAAGTCAGCTTCCTTCCTGCGAGTATCATTTAGACGTTATCTCAGTATTACACACTATTATAGCGTCATTATAAAAAAATAATTTATTTGATTTAGTTAGGTAACATTATTTAATCGAATTTGTGCTATTCGGCAAATAGCACAAATCCGTTTAAACCCGCAAAGATAATCATTGAAATTACTATAATATACCTAAAGACATGGAGTTTATTTTACTTTTAAAAGTAGTAAGTATATGTATAACTTACTGTTGCCCACGACTTCGTACGTGTAGACTTTCGTGTAAACTTTCAAACCCTTTTCGCCCCTCCCCCCAAATTAGACCATTCGCAAAATTCTTTCTTAGTGAACCTCTACCGTATCTAATAACCACAAGTAATCTACTTGCCAAATTTCAGCTTGAGTATGTCAAGTAGTTTGAGATTTTGTGATGAGTCAGTGCACTCACTGACTCATCACAAAATCTCAAAGTATCTCAGGTATTTCACTTTCAAACAGGATTGCGCGGAAAGGTTGTACTTAACCGAAAGGGGTCCATTATACCCATCATTATGAACAACTCTTAATATAGACCAAAACTGAAATCTCGAAAAAAATATCACTAGTTCCATACATTTTGCCAAGCGATAATGACCGTTTTCTATGAAACAGCTGATATTTCTTTCACTATTTCAGAGTTGCTCCCATAGTAAAAGTTGTTTATATTAATGGGTGCTATGGACCACTTTGGGCTTAGTACACCCTTTCTGCGTACCCCAGTATTTATATATATAGATTATGAAGTATAGATTAGTATGTGCTAGTTAATGTTCGAGTCAAATTAAATAAATCTGGTAATGTCATTACCAGTAAGCCAGTTTGGCAGATGTACCTAGTTGGTCGGAACCTTGGAAGTTGGAACTATGTATAACATAAATATTTATGTCAGTATTTATGTAATACTATTGGTTTGTAAAGCCAATTAGTAAGTACATTTTCGTCGTTTGCATTATACAGGTAACTTCTAGGAAGTGCGCAAATTTTGAATACGCTAAGTTCATTAAAAATAAAGGCCCGTATTTGTTTCCACCCTTCTTGAATTTTTTTTTTTAATAAGTTCATGAAATCATTGCTTGAAACGCGGCCGCGCCGTGCTGCGTTCCCCGACGCTCTTTTCTTCATCAGTTACCGTACCTTGTACTAATCTGCGACCAAATTCACATACCTATAATACAAAAAAAAGTTAAATATTTCCTAATAACGACACTGATTACGTCGTCGAACAAAAAAAATTGCGCACTCTAAAAAATTAATCCTATCAAGTAACCCTGTATTCTTTTACAGACAAGTTAACCTTTAATAGCATAAACGTATTATAATTGTATATCCTTCTTTCTATATGCTAATAGCCAATAACAATAAATTAATCAGAAATGAGGAGGTCCGTAGACGAACGAAAGTTACCGACATAGCCCGCCGGATTAGCAAGTTGAAGTGGCAGTCGGTACATAGCACGCAGAACAGATCGCCGATGGGGCCGAAAGGTTCTCGAATGGAGACCACAGACCAGTAAGCGCAGCGTAGGACGTCCACCCACAAGATGGACAGACGATCTAAACGAGACCGCAGGGAAACGCTGGAAGCAGGCCGCTTCCAATCGGCCCTTTTGGAGATCGATGGGGGAGGCCTATGTCCAGCAGTGGACGTTCTGTGGCTGAAATGATGATGATAAATAGCCATTATTAATTAAGCCAGGGACCAAGCTTAATCTATGATTTTAAAATTATCTTATACTTCTGACGCATATTTTGAAAGTTCGTTAGTTCCCAAAAACCTTGCGGGATCCTATACCAATACCAAGAAAGTCATTAGGGAAACTTTAACATTAGAACAAAACACAAAGGAGATAATGGATGGGAAATGATAATGCACGCATAATGCAGTATTGCGTATAAATAGTGCAAAATTGAATTCCCTCTACGCACGCTGTTATCAGCGGGCGCAGGCGGCAGGCGGTGGCTGAATGGCGTAAAGGGCGGAAAATTGAGAAATATGGCGTGCGTGGGAGGGAGGAAGTGACGACAAACGACGGTGACGTCAAGACGCGCCCCCGACTTCACGCTGACACCGGGTACACTCGTCAACAACAAACTACTATATAATACTACTGAGAATATAGTGTACTATTTTCTTTTACTTATCAATAACTAGTGACCCGCCCCGGCTTCGCATGGGTGTAATTTACGTGCGAAGCCGGGGCGGGTCGCTAGTTATATAAACCTTCCGTGAAAATTATCTAACTGATAGTTAAAACCGTATCAAAATTCGTTGCGTGGTTTAGAATTCGATATAGGTCCGATTTATTTATATTTTAATTGTAATTTTTTAAGGAACTTGTGTCTGATTATAAAACATATTTGATTTGATTTAGGAGAAGTTAGCGATCATACAGACAGACTGACGCGGAAAGTGAATTTAATTTATACTATGTAGAGAAGAGATAGAGACGATAGAGACATTAGGGAGGTTATTCCGTGATACAGGTTAAGTTAAGATATATTTTTTTAAGTTTGACGTGAAGTTTGCTGGAAACTCTATGTAACTGAGATTCAAACTTACATCTCGCTTACTCTTAAGTGCATTCCTATACGCGTTTTCACTTCATTGCTAACACAGGCAAATAAGTTACAAACGTTATTTTTTTTATCACAACTAAACCTGTATCATTTAATAACCTCCCATTACCATACAAATGAGTTCTCTACATATCGTTAACTACAGTTTGATGGAATATTTGCAAGCTCGAAACCGAGCCCTAATTAATTTTTGGTTAAATCTTCGCGTCGAAAGACTGAAAGGTAGACTAGTACTTACTAAAAAAAACTTCGTACGATACTGAAATGCCTTCGTACCAAACTAGTGAAGTACGTAGAACGCTTTTTTTACTTTTTTTGATACTGATTTCAAAATGGGTCTCGTAGGCTGAGAAAGGATTGTTGTACTGCTTGTTTGTACTGTGATATTTGAATCTTTTTTGAACATACAGATCAGGCTTTTCGTCTAAGTGGGAGAACTGCGTCCAAAACCGCGGGTCTCAACTAGCATACTATCTAAATGTAAATATTGTTACGAAGGGTCCATATTTACATCGATGGAATGTTGCCACTTATTTCTCGTACTTAATGGGAAAACGGAAAACATCAATTTTCCATTAGCGCTTGTGAAACCTTGTTGCTAACGATTATAGAAGCGTAGTATTTCTAGGATTGAACGCCTAACTACGGGACTAAAAAGGTAGGTATGTTTCTAGACTTTTTGTGAGATTGAAGGTAGGTTAAGGTACTTACTATTTTCCTAGTTTTCCCGCATTTTCGAGGTAAAAGTAGTTTCATTAAACTGCTTAGCCTTTATTCGATCATTTTTGAAATCCATCAATCTAAATTTCTTCCAAGACCAGTGAGTTGCTGTTTTGGTCGTCCAGTTATGACATCCAGGTTTATAAATAAGTAGTAATCGAGATCAGTTTTGCCACTATTTTTAGTCGAGAAAATAAAAATAAAGAGTATTTTTTTTGTAATATCTTATTTAGGTAAAAATAGGTACCTTTCGCTCGACGTTTCGACGATGTCACAATGGCCGTGGTCACGAGCTGACTGAAAACTGTGGGTGAGTCCGGGAGAAGAGCAAGGGTTGTGTTCTTCTACCCTCACTTGATCTTGAAAACTCATGGCCATTGTAACATGGTCGACACGTCGAGCGAAAGGTACCTATTTTCACTTTAATAAAATAATGCGCGAGGAGAATAAAGTGCAAAATTTCTTTTAATCATAGCACAAACTACTTATCCATATAAAACTTCATAAAAAGTATATGAGTTGGATAACAAACTGTTGCGTCTTCATACATATGGAAAGTTATAAAGGGGCTTCTCCACCGGGTCCGTACTCGTATCGCCGTCTTCGGTTTCAAGCTCAATATCCGGAAAATTGGACGAAGGAAATACGGCCTTATCCTCAATGGAACGTAGAATTACCGCGAAAACGGTCCCACCCAATTATTTGTTTGATTTATTTACCGTTTTCTCGAGAAAAATGAGTAGCGATTCAATTTCAGATTTATGAATTGAAAGTAACCGAATATTGAATGTTACTCCTATTTTTAACCGACTTCAGAAGGAGGTTATCAATTCGACTGTATGTTTTTTTTTTTTTTTTAGTAGGTTAGGTTGTTTATTGACACGAGGTACAACTTCGGCACTAATCTAAATCGCAAATAGCGTCCAATCTTTTCTATAAACAGCATGTATTATGGTCTTGGCTAGGGGCTATTTCTTTTCAGAAAAATATTTTTTTTCTTCTCTCTAATGAAACTGCACGTGGCTCTTATTCATTCTAACGTCATTTACCAGTGTTTTTTTAAAAATAATTAATAGGCTTTCGTTTGACCACAATCACGCCTGATGTTAAGCGATGCGATAACGAAGCGGTCTACGTTGGAGCACGCTTGCCTAGAAGAAACCGATTCACTCGTGATTTGAAGACACCCAGATTGTAACCATCGGGGAGCACCCATTCAGGCAGCGCATTCCCCAGACTAGCAGTTCGCACAATAAATGTGGAATTAAAGCGCTTCGTACGGGTTTTCGGAATATCAACCATAAAGCGGTGACGAAAGTAGTTCCCTATTAATTATTGAAATCCAACCTACCTAGGGGAGGCCTATGTTCAGCAGTGGACGTCCTATGGCTGAAATGATGATGAAAGGCCTATAATGGGCAATGGTCATAATAGGACTCCGTCACGAATATCTGATGCATTTCATGTACTTAAAGATTTATCGTCAAATCAATAATTTTTTCGCCTCCGTCATCATCATCATCATCAATTCTGGCTAATCTAACCCATTGGCCTTCATTTCTATTTATTACATAAAAAGTAAAAACACTAATGATAAAAATAAGGATTAAATAATTTTTGAAGTGGCGGACGATTGTTATTTGATACATTCGTCCTACCAAAGGTAACCTGTACGTGTACATAGTTATAAATAATTAGAAGTATATATATTAGGGAAGTTTGTGTGCCGTTAAATTCTTTCAGTAGCATCGAGATACAATTCCTATAGAGACACAATATCTCAGTGAAAACAGTCAAAAAACGTCCAAGCGTACATACATTGTATTGTATCAATTATATAGTTCACAATGCCACATTTACTCCAATTTAGACGCTATGTCGCTTGCATAGTGTTCAACGTTAGTTGTCCGCTATCGTAGCTCTGGCATCGCGCGGCGTTGTAGTCGGATTGCGGTTACCTTTTAACTAATCAAAAGTCGGCGCAATTCGTAGTTGTGCGCCGAGTTTTGGTTCGGACGTTTTTTGGCACGATTGTGACTCTATATGTATTGTATCTCGATGTTCAGTAGTTACATTTTGATTTCATGACGCCATGCGTCTAGACAATTTTCGTGTACTGACGTCACCGCCCACTCTAGTGCGTATATTTCATCCAGTCAAATGAATACTTGTAGGTTGTAATCTCCCGTGGGTGGTGACATCCTATTTTCCTGTCGGAAGCACTTTCACAGGGTTATCATTATTCTAATATTATGTATCGAGTTGATTAAACAGAACTCGCTTTGTGGGACGTTCAGCGTTCTAAATCAGGTTTTGGCAGGGAAATCTGTATGTAATCTACTTTGTAGGTCCTTTGCATACACTTTAAATACTTAAAGGGTTTTGTTTTTAAGTTCTAAGTTATTTTCAACCGATAAAAGGAGATTCTCAATTGTTTTTTTTTATGTTGGGTACGCGATATTATTGACGATTAGGACCTGAAATTATGTAAATTTTTTATTTACGCTAGCGATTTTTTTTCTTTTAAAATGTTGATAATGTGCGATATAGAAAGCTGTGGCTGTTGAGCGCGGCCTTAAGTACAAGTTCAATCTGGTACATAGTACCATTGTACTATATTAATTATATTAAGATAAATATAGATTTTTTTGAATCTAAATGAGTAACATTTGTTGTTCTTACCTGTTGTACAATACAACAACACATTATTGACACCACAGAAAGGTCATTACAAGAATAGTACATGATTAAATCAGCGTATGGACTCTAGTCCCTTTTGATTGTTAAAATTGCTTTGTAAAACATTGCTGATATCATCGCATAACGACTAAAGCCCCAAACAGAAATTATAATAAAAGAAGAATACCTAAAAGCAATCTTATCGCTAAGAGCAATCACTTTCAGTCAATTTTCCGATAAGTAACCTGGTACTAGGTACTTTTGAACTGGGAATATTTCATCACGAACCTAGTAAACTTGTGGTTATGAACAGTTTTCAGTTCCCAAATGCGGTAACGTAAAACATCACGTGGCCTAGAGCTTAGTCCCGTAAACTATAACCTACCGTTTACTAACAGCTGTTGAAAATACGTGAATGCTTCTGTATACAGGGTTACGCATAAAGACTGTACTAAACCGAAAGAAGGACATTGTACTTATCATTATGACCAACTTTTAATATGGGACCAACACTTAAATCGCGCAAAAAAATTGTTGTTCAGTATAAAACGGTCATTGACCCTCGACGAAATGTATAGAAGAGCAGATTTTTAATGAGTTGATGCAGAGAAGATCAAAGTGAGAGGTTTTTGTTAAATTAAAAATAACCTTGTGTCAATATTATCTAGAGACGAAATTGCAACACCAGCGTGCGATGCTGTCGATTGGATCAACATTTATGGAATCGGCACAAGTCCAAGTCTCTCATTACCCATACATTGTCGCGACTGCAAAGAACAAGTCAAACCAGAGCGGTTCGAAATATGCGATGTCGATCGAGATAACACTGATAGGGTTGTCGCGAATATTGCACGTTATTATAGAAAAAGGAAAAGTTGGTAATGTAATGTAAACGACTCGTTTAGGTATGCGACCAGGGCCCCGATTATACTAAACCAATTGTTTTTAAATTGTAATTGTTTCAATTTTAATTTTTAAATAATTGACTCAAATTTTACTGTTTTTAATAAAAAAAAATATACTAGAAAAATACCACCACCTAATATTATAACTGTATATTTATATAACTGACAATTTTGAGGCAATTATATAAAAATTCAAATTGAAACAATTGCAATTTAAAAACAATTAGTTTAGTAGAATCGGGGCCCAGGGCCCTGATTTTGAATCGCTCGTATGGTTTCGCACGAAAATATCATGTTAAATATAAGATTTTCTATTAATTGAAACCAAATTCGAATCGCGAATGTTCAGCAGCGGACGTCTTCTGGCTGATGATGATGATGAAATTCGAATGGTTATCGGTTACCGATGGGGAAGAAAGGTTCTCATTCAAAAATCGAGTCCCAAAAGGGATCAAATTATATGTATTTCCTATCTAATAATGGGCATAATAAGATTGAGGTACTTTTCAACTGGAAAGGAGACCACGGACTGGTAAGCGCAGCGTAGGACGTCCACCCAAAAGATGGACAGACGTCCTAAAAGAAACGCTGGATGCAACCGGCCCTTTTGGAGATCGATGGGGAGGCCTAAGTCCAGCAGTGGACGTCCTATGGCTGAAATGATAATAATGATGACATTTTCAACATTTTTAGGGGAAAAAAATGCTAAGTTAAAATATAACGATTATCTTATAAGTAATTTTGAAAATTTAGAGTTCAAAGCTCTAGGTTTCACTTAGCTGTTGTGGTGAAATGTGACGCTTACCATCAGGCGAGCTACTTACTCGTCTTGATTGAACCTTTTTTTCCTTAATAAAACCCTAATGCAACTTGGTTGCAATAGGGTATTTATCAGCGCAATATGGATCAGAAAGCCTCCATATCAATTAAGAATATATGAGGTGTGCACCGCGGAGCTGCAAGGTGAGGAATGACCTTCCCCGAAGGTCTTCCCGCCGAGCTTCAACATGGAGCATTTTAAAAAGGGTATCTACAAACATTTCTCCTGACTGTCAAAGCATCGACAACGCCGCTAGTGTTGCAGGTGTCCGTATGCGGCAAATACTGCTTACCGTCAGGCGGAACGCTTGCTTTTTGCCACTCTTTAAAAAAAACTTGCAGCAAAATTGTATGGTAGCCCTACAAGAACGGAACGGTACCGCTGAACCGGATACGATTCTACTATCGGCTGGTGAAAGTAGATACAAAAAATGCTCCCATTCCTTTGCCGGTTGATATTTCATGACGTTCACTAGAACCTGTTAAGGGAATTTTACAGTTCGCCAGTTGCAAGGCCAGTGTTTCCAGTTAAAAAAAAAATACCGAGATGACCCAGCAGAATGCCAAGTAGTAGTTTTTCCAATTGCGTTTACTTATTCGATCGCGTTAACTACGATTACTTTGATTTGTATGAAATAAGAGCATCGCCATCTGGATGGCACCGCTTTTATTTCATACAAATTGTAGGCGATCGAATAAGTAAACGCAATTGAAAAAACTGGCACTAATAGGCACCATAAACCGATAACCGTTGGGGTAGACGTGTTCTAAGTGAAAACCACGAATCTACAAACGTAGCGTAGGACGCCCTGAGACTCGTTGGAGTGACGATATATTTTATGTAAGACAACTGGCAGTGACTGGAAAAGCCGAAAAACGGTATGAGTGACGTTTTTGGGGGAAGCCTATGTCCAACAGTGGACTATATAAATAGGTATAGGCTGATTATGAACGAGATGTGTTTGGGTGACGTATACGCAGTGTTAAACTTGGTTTTGAGGTTCAACATTACGGATAGCACTTTACCTATTACTAGCTTTTGCCCGCGGCTTTGCACACATCGTGAATGTAATATAATTATTACGCCTACTCGTATATCGCTCAGGGATAGTGTAGCTTTCAATCAATGAATCTATTTTTAAAATGATTCATTATAGTTCCAGAGATACCTCCTACAAAAATGACTATATGAATGAAGTCACAGACTTATAAACTATATTCATAAATTTTATTTATTTTACACGGGAATTACTCACGTAAGATTAAGCCGATCACTCCGACTATAGTTTCAACCGCATTAGGCAGTCTTTTTCAAGTTGAATGCGCGCGCGCGGCTGCGTCTCGCTATATATTCATAAACTTATCAACTTTACCTCTTTATCATATTATTATAGTGTAGGGTGTATAGATGGACATCACAGATACGTGATTATTCTCTGGCGAACAATTTGCTAGTCTTGCCACTAAAATTGTAAGAAACTACTGTGAGTACAATTACTGTGAGATTTAGATAGACCAAAAAGAACCCACGGTTACGCCGACTTCAACCGACCTCTTCGCTTGAATTGTATTGCTTCTTTCATCAATGCATGACTGATAGTTTCAGTGAAGACTATTTCACAGTCAACTGAATCGAATAGAATGTCGCGTCGTGACCCGTTTACACTGGACACAGCTTTACGAGCTATTACTTCACGCCCTAAATATAAAATAATGTTCTTTCAGGGAAACGGATGCTGTACCTATTTGCGCTGTGTAAACTGTGCTTTATATTTACTTGACAACAGCGAATTCTTGGAAATGAGCTCCGTTGGACGCTCTAAATGAATCCCGAGATATCAACTAGTGACAAGTAGGTGGGTTTTCCCAAAACGGTTTTTTAAATTAGGAAGCAAACATTCCAAAACGGTTGCAGAAAGGTGAACTGAAAAGAATCGATAACCTTGCATTCCATTGGACAGGACTGCATTTAATAAGTAGGTAGTATACTTCAATGGCTAACTACAACTATTCTCCGTTTACGGGCGCAGTACCAGGCGACCTTAAAAGGTTTCTGTCTCCAGCTTAAAATGTTGCCATAATTAATTGCGCTTTAAGAATTTCAATATCCATAAAAGCAAGAAATTGTCGCCTCACACGAAAATAAAAATCGTGTTTAATTGCAGCGAAGGTGCAATAAAAGTAACATGTCTAGCTAATTGATTAATGTGTTTAATTTAAAGCCATAGCGCGATATTGCCGGCTGTTCTGTCATAAATAAAATTAACTGTATACCTATACAGTTGTACTTATGTTATGAAAGAGATAGCCCGCAGCCAGGCGGTGCTGGGCCAATTGTTTTCAAGCGACGCTCTCACGAACCGAATGAAACGCTGATAAATTGTTTTGATTAAGTTACGGCTTGCGCTTCTTATTATAACAGAACTACTAATAGTCGTGCACTTGTACAGGGTTATTGAAAAAATGACCTAACCTTGCCCAGGCAGCTTCCATACATCATACATAACAACTTTTGTTCTAAATGTTTAGCTGGACTTACCGCCCATTATTCCATTGAGGTAAAACTAGGTAGTCAGCTCGTGACCACGGTCATAGTAACACAGTTACCTAAAGAAATAACGCGCGATAAGTCCAGATAAAAATTTGTGACATATGTTCAAATCGCGAGAGTTTAAGTTACTTCATAACAACTTTATTCTCGGTCCTTTTGGTTTATATTTGCTCTGACAGCTGCAATAAAATTATAAAACACAGAATAAAAACGAATGAGAAAACAATGGTTTTGAACGTAAGACTGCAGAGTATAATAATTAAGTAAAATATTAAAAGAGAAAGTTAATCTACTCAGCTTTTTACAATGTTATAGCAGCTGTTAGAGCAAATAAATTCTTGGAATGAGTTTAGTTCCATGACTTCTAATCATGCCTAATTTTTCTTCTTCTATAGAAAAACTAAAATATTTTTATATTACCAAGTCATAAATGGCAATAACTTTTCGCGGTTTCAAATGAGAAGAAAAGCCATAGTAGCCGACTACTTGCGCATATTATGTACAAAATACAATACTAAAAATAGGTACTTCAAACATTTGTTACGGTTAGTATATTAAGTTATTAAAAAAAAAATGAACAAAAATAGTTATCTGATGTACCTAACTGCGAGATTTTTTTTAGCTTATTGTTAGTAACCCTGTAGACTTTATAGAATTAATTACATCTAAAGATCAGAGCAATAGTTAATACATTTTTACAAAAAAAATAACAAAGTTTAATAAACGGGATTATCGCCAAATGCTGCAGCCTTTATTTAAATTTTTATTTGGTAAAAATTAACTCACAATATTAAAAAAAAACATTAGACATTTCTCAAAATCGACGAAGACATCAAGTAAGAAATTTAAAAAAAAACATCAGCTAGTAAACGTCCACTGTTGAACAAAGGCCTCCCTCTAGTGGGAGAGGTGTTGCCACAATCCCCACACTTGGTAGGTGATTTGGGGATCGCAGTACGTTCACCGTGTAATAATAGGACGCTGTTGCCTATCTTCCGGTGGTTCTGATCGCAGTTTTAGGACATACCCACGCATGGTTTATTTACTTTAATTGCGAACACCTTCACTTTGGAAACTTTTTTTTTCTCATACTTTGTTCTGCCAGTGTTACAAACTTGCATTGTGAGGTAAACGCTTATTTAAAATAGCTTACCTAGTAGCAATCTGCAACAGTGTGTTCTCGGAGCACAAATCACGCAAATGTCGCGTGAGGTGTGATCGTTTTATCAGGGTTGGCTACAAGAACTTGGTGTGGCTGACTGACATTTTCTGTACACTTCTTTTTTTTTCATTTACACTGTTAAAATGGTCACGGTCAGAAGACAACTTCCTTCGTGCACATTATACAAGATGATAAGAAAAGGGTATGCTAAGCCGAAGGGGGTTCATTATTATCATCATTATGAACAACTTTTACTATGGAACTAACCCTGAAATCGCCGAATAATATCAGCTGTTCCATAGAAAACGGTCATTCACACATGACAAAATGTGTGGAACAGCAGATATTTTTTTCGCAATTTCAAGGCTAGTCCCATAGTAAAAGTTGTTCATAATGATGATTATAACGAACCCCTTTCGGCTTAGCATACCCTTTCCTTATAACGTTGTACAGTTAGCTGCAGCATTGACTTTGTCGGTCCTACGTAATGATGTTTTGTCTTGATCTCTCCTTTATCACCAGCTCTACACTATACCTTCTAAAAACCCTTCCTGCCTTTGAACCTATCATGTATCTATCAAGCTTTCTAGAAACATCCATCGTCTTCTTTTATTTTTCTTAAGTCGCCAACCCTAATCGCGATATTTAATTATGCAACAATCGACTTTGAGAATCGGTTGTGGACCGGTTTAGTGGTCCAGTTGCATCACACTTGTGAGGGTGTATCTGTATGTCTACGTGTGTTTATATGTTAAGTTGCATTTCAGTAATCGGACTGGCTGTCAATTCCAATGTCCGGCTTGCGCAATCTCGTGCGTTATTGTTTTCTTGCACACATCTATCACGATGTTACCCTATTAATACATAGGGTTCGTGGCAACAGATCTTGAATACAAAATTTTGCGGTAGCGGATAACAAAAGTAGGTTCAAACGATAATATGGATGTCAGAATTAACTTTTTCATCGTATCAAAGTCGATTTGGCTGTTGAGTCTCGTACAAAATTCACGAAAAAACTTATCTGTGTTAACCTATATATACTTTTTCGGTATACCGTCATTTTAATTATCCTGTGTTGTTATGACAATCTCTATGGTAACTTGAAAAAAATGCAGGCTAAATACACATATTACTACCAAAAAGTTGGTATGGTATAATTTTTTTTTACACGAACTCTGACTCAATATCTATAGTCCTAAATCATTGACTGCATCATTATATGCGCATAGATCTTTCTACTCAGATTCTATCAGGTCTTATCTATATTTTATATATAGTTTCCATTTTGCCATTTGAATATTTTCGGTAACTTCATCATTTTTATGGCCATTCCAGTTATACCATAACATTCTAAAATCATCATACCGTTAGATAAATGCATCTACAGCTAAAGATATGCTATGAATAATTACTTATACATGTTTCGTTGTTAATTAAGTAGGTAACAACACTGTCTGCTGTAGGACACAGTATATAAATTATATGAACTAAGTAGCGTATACAGGGTTATTGATAAATCATTAGCTAACAACCTCTCGCAGGTAGAATCCCTGCATCATACGCAACAAGTTTTGTTTCATGAATTTTCCAAATTTTAAATCATTCACGAAAAACGAGTACTTAAACAATTATTTTTTTAATGAATATTGCTTAGTTGTTTATTTTATATCTACTAGTAGGTGCAAGAGTCGGCTCTTAAACTTCGCGTTCTTTCTAATTTGAAAACGCGTATAGTTCCAAACTAGAGCCCTTATTCAAAATTTTTGTTTTTGGTTAGAGTAAAAGCAAAAAAAACCTACGAAACAAGTAACTGAAAACTGAAAAAAAATTGACCTTTTTAGTCTTAACAACTAACCTCCTAAACTAATGGAACAAATTTTGTATTGTTCCTCCCTTTTTTCGTCGGTAAAAAAAATATGAATTATTAAAAGTCATGGAGCTAAAGTTATTAGAACGTACGACGTAGGAAAGCTGCCTGCGAGAGGTGTTTGGTTATTATCAATAACCCTGTATACTTACACCTTTAAATATCAAGCTGTTTGTTTGACCTAATACAGGACTTAAATTCAAATATACATTAGTTTCTTAAGCCGTGGCATAAATATTTTAATTACTGAATTGTGGTGAAACATGTTTTCGGTGCCCTTTATATAAAGCATAATGTGCGATTAAAGTAGATCGTGCGATATTTCTAAAACATCAAACGTTAATTTACGCTTATTGATTTTATTTATTGCTGATAACTTTATCAGTATCAGCTATACAATCTCAGTTTAATGCCAAAACAACCAAATTTTAAACCACATCAATTCAGAACTTTTGGGATTAGTTGCTTAACTTTTTAAACCTATTGTCACACTCCCGGGCAAAAGATAATTTCTTTCCAAATATACTCTGACAAAACAACAATAAATTATTTTAGAGAGTTTTGATGAAGTTATTTCAGAGACTGTCAAAATATTTAACATTTCTCATTAACTCGGTGCCATTGTCGGTAAAGAGATGTTTTCGTACGCCAACGGCATGATGCAAATCGCTATTTACTAAGATGATAGTGTAATAGGTATAATATATATTGATTACATTATATAATAAATAACGTAATACAAAACCATTAAATATCGAATTAGATTTTATATATCAATGAAATTTCGATAATGGTAAAGCTAAAAGCATAAAATGTATTTTGTATTATAGTAATAGTTTATTAAAGCTTTATTACCTTTTGATAGAGAAAGCATAAAGCAAAGCATAGTTGCAAATATGCAAAATCAGCTTAAACTTTGTATATTTATGACTATTCAGGGAAGTAATTTAAAATTAAGTAGGAATAAGATATAGCGAACATGAAACTCTTTATTTATTATATGGATTAATAATAATTTTGTTTAACTATTGCAAGGTAGGTACATGATAGTTCAAACATAAACTAGATGGCAAACTATACAAGTCGTGAATCACTTTCTAATTTACTTGTATTAGACTTTTAGCAAAACTGCATTTTGTATTGTGATTGGACACAGTGAAAGTTGTCTTCATAAATTGTGAAACTGATTTTATTGACTTGTTTATCGCAGACTATTACATAAATCCTTATATTCTTTCAACGTCATACACACATAAGGATGTTTCTTACCTATCTATCTATCTATATAAACCTGAATCCTTATTTACCTTGGTCACGCCATTACTTGAGAAAGACTTTACCGATTTCATTCATCTTTTTGTTTTTGTTTTCTTATACCTCGTAGCAGGTTCTTATGGAAAGAAAAATTAAGAAAATTGCGCAGAAAATTTGAAAATTTCAGAAAACTTCACGATTTTAACTTCGCGGTTGACAGTTCTAAGGCCCGTATTCTAAAACAAGACTCAAGTATCGTTTGATCTTAGTTCACCTGATTATTACTTGAGCCTAGAATCGTTGCTTAAGTATTGTTCTTATTCCAAAACTGCCCTTAGACTCAACTCAGCTGAATCTAGATTTAAGTATAGTTTCAAGCGGATATTCTTTTTGTCTATGAATCAGTCTGTTTTCGTTTACATTTTTATTTTAGTTTAACAATGTCGTTCCGCGTAACGCATAATTAAAAATGTTACAATAATTTAATTAATTAAATAAACAGTAATGTAGTTTGAAATTATTAAGTATTTAACTATTTAGGTAATGATCTACACTATATCATAAAGGTTTTATACATTTTTATGCTTAAAACCCTAGAATCTACTCAAAGCATTTTTCGTCAAATAATTTCAAGAAAAATTATGTAATACGGAGCGTCAACAATGTCAATGTATTGTGAAATGTCACATTAGTCTTGTTTATTTTTTCGCGATTTTCTTTGGAAATTTAATTCAATTCAAGTAAATCAAGGAAGTAAAGAACTGTGCTACGACATAGTAGTATCTTATCTTGCCTTTATTTGGATATTTTTTTCCCCTTCAGTTTCGAAAGAAAAATTTCTATTAAAAAAATATTGGTATTATTATATTCAGATATTTATTTTCCTTCTTAAATTTACGTTTTTTTACAATGTTTCCTATAAAAACAAAATATTATAAAAAAACCTAAACCTAGAGTGCCGCCGGCAGCGGGGCAGGGCCCAAGCTACCGGTGGTTAGGGCTGCAGAGTGAGGAACCTCCTGACAATACGTGCAGTGTCTAGGATTACCGCCTTCTGCATCTGACCCTTGACCCAACCATCTAGCGAGAGCCTCTTATTATATTATTATTATATTACTATTCCTAGTAATTAAAATGATTATAAATAAAAGACTGACCTTATTATTTAGTAGTTTTGTTTAATTTTTATATTCATTTAAAAGCTATATGATTAACAAATGAGTTAATTAATACAGACAGTTTTTTTAACCAATTTGTTAAAGTTGTATAGGAGACCATGCTTCAGTCAATCAAAATTGCTAATAATGGAAGCTCTAACTGCAAACCCATCAGATGTTCCTGCGATAGCGCATTTTAAAATTATTTGCATCCATTGATCTTCAGCATCTCTCAAGTGTCGCATTGGAATGCTAACAGTGATCTGTCTATTCACTGGGAAAATTTGATCATAATATTCAATATCTTCAGAAATATCCATGGTGCAAAGTAAATAATAACAAGTTTAATAACAACCAAACCAAGTACACTACACAGAAATCTCTGCTCAAGCGTGATACAGACGTCACTTGCGTGATCGCAGATCATATGTCAACTTGAGTACAGATTGGCAACTGAGTGACGTTTTATAATACAGGTGAACTACGATCGTAAAATCTTGACTCAAGTTTAGTTTTAGAATAAAATCTCTACTTAAAACTAGTTTTAAGTAGAGAATCTTGACTGAGCGTCGTTTTGGAATACGGGCCTAAGACAGGACAACGCCGGGTCAGCTATTAGCAATAAAATAAATATTCCGACATATTTTGATAAAATTTTAATTGAAGACATCACGTAATAAGAATTTGTTCTTACGGCCCAAAATACTTTTAATAACGTCTAAAATTAAATGCGATTACGATTTTTTTTTTAATTCGATTGCCTTGGATGATTTTATCTGTCTATCAAAAGTTTATCAGATTAATTATTATTTTATTGGCTTTCTTAGAAATTGACAATAAATACTATATAAGACAGCTAGTGGAAGTTTGAGTTTTCCTAGTTCACAACACAAATATACAAGTGAGTGATAAATGAATTTCTTTTTTATTGTAAATTAAATTAATTCACTATAAATAGGGTTTTACACAGATCTAAAATAAAGATCTAAGATCTATCTTTATTTTTTATGCAAGTAATTTTTTTTGTCTATGCTTACGTTTCTTTATGAAATTGCCAAAAATATGGGGGAAATATATACAACAATATATAACAATATATTGGCAACATTGTTGTTATAACAGTGTCAAAAATAATTATATTGACTTGAACCAAAACTTAAGAAGCCACTACTTTAAAAAACATCGTATGAAGGTATTTGTAAGTAGATGGAGAAGTTAGTTATGTACCTAGCGATTTAGTTATTTGATCAAGTAATCACACAATGACAATTTGAGAGCTACTAAATTATTCATTAGCGTGTGTTAAAGAAATTCAAAGCAAATTGAAATTCTCAGCAGGCTCGTAACGATCACTTCATTCGGCAATTCCCAAACAAGCCAAGCCTATTTAACAAGTTCAATACCCCTGATCACGCAATGTTTCGCAGATTCCATCAACAGAATTCCACAACAAGATATTTGGCCAACGCATTGAGCTATAAAACTTTAAAATAGTTTTAGGTCTTTCTTTAATGCAAATTAGGGTGTGGTCATCGACCATGGCGTAGCTCGGAAGCTCATCAGATAGTCCGCGAGCGTATCTCGGGGTCGGCGACCGAGTTTGGCTCTGCCAGTCCATCATGGCCGTTCGTTCGCCTCCAGCGCGGCAGCGCGCTGTTTACCTACTCATGGCCAAGGTGACGGGCTCCCGGCTTCCACGCTAGATCCGACTATGTGCAAATTAACACAATCACATTGACCCTGTAGACGCGGCCTTACCATTGAACTCAATAGGTCTACGCTACATTCCGTTTTTTGCTGATCATTTTAAAGCATTGTAGAATACATTATGATGGCGACGTGCTTATTATAAATCGATGGTAGAGAAAATTTTCAGCTATCAAATGCTTTTAAACTGTCTCAAGATGCTGACAGATTCGTGTTCAACGTTGAAAGTTAACAAGAGCTAGCAAACCAACGGTACCATGTCTGGGAGGTACCTGAATGTAGCTACGTTAGTGTAGGTAGCAACAAATTGTTTCTCTGCGGGAAGCCTGTTAGGCGTCTGTCTGTCGATCCGGTTGATATGTACCAGGAATGGATAGAACCTTGTAGGCTACTGGTCGATAAGTGATAGTCCCCTGATACGAGTCCATTGACGTTTCTATTCTAGATGTTGCCTATCGCTGTCGAAAAACATGTTAATTGAATAGGAACCTTTTGAAGAAATTTCTTGACAAATTACTGAATAATATGAACTTTTTGGGAAATTTAATACAATGTGGCGATATGATATTTTTCACATTTCAAAACCTCTTTGGTAAAATAAAGAATATAAACTACTTTTTGTATACTTCTTTTTAATAATTGTATTATGTAATGACCATCGTAGGTAGGAAGACGAGTATGGAGCAGCTGTTTGTACATATATAAAATAGATGTAATTTTTTTGTGCTAAGCATAACTACCAGTCCTTGATGTCTGAATAATTTTCGCTTGCCCGCGCGTATCCCTCCATTCTTAAAACGAGCTGTGAATAAATCGGCGATATGGCTTCCTTGACAGCTTAAAATCCATATTAATTTCCACAGATCTATATCCGGTTAGATGCCGCGAGTTCGCTTACTTGCGTGTCTGATTTTCGTCATAAGTTGGATCAGTGCTCCAACTTAATTCAATTTGATCTTCGTTATCTTGGCAGTAGCTCGTCCAAAAGTGACTTCAATCCAAAAAAAAAATGCTCTACAGTAAACTATAAAAACCCTTTGAAAGCAATTGGCCTTAGGCGAAGTTAAACTACTACTAAATTACTCTAGCGACGTACGAAAAATGTGGCACGCTGGGTTTTTATACAATTATATTAACTTGATAAAGATCTGTCTTAAATTCACTGATAACTGCCGCTCCATAGTTTTCCTATCTACCACTCAGCAACCTACCATGCCATTATTATGTCATATGCTTAGTATTCTAAACAGAGAATAAATCATAGAGTAATCTAGAGTAATATATACACCGGAATAAATTCTAAAATTGTTTAATATCTTTGATTTTTAGTTAATAAAAATATTATGGAAATGACTTTTGTATATACTAAACGTGTAGATGTATGTTCTCGTTGGCGTGTATCTATACTAACAAGAGCCTATCCGCTATTCCAGGAGGAGATGCAAGACGTGCTGGAATCAGACTCGGAGATGACGGACTGGCTGGTGGAGCGCGACTCCAAGTGTGGCGTGGTGCTGCACGACCGGCTCATGACAGACGCAGCGATCGGCGCCGCGCCCATAAAGACGGAGCACTCTTACAGCCTGCACTCAGACGACTCCAACCCGCCCTCACCACACACCAAAGTTGATGGTAAGTACCATATTCTATTCCCATCAATAAGTCTAGGAAACAAATACTTAATTATGAGCTGTACGATATTCGTAGCCTGAGCAATTTTTAGGAGATGGTGTTTGGTAGACGTGATTCGGCGGATCATTTTGATGATTTAGGTAGGCTACAGACGTATGAAAGACATCTGCGGTCGCTGGTAAATATCTTGAAGAACTAAATGAGAGAAGAGATAAAGAGATATGCACAAGTTAGGGCGTGCATGGAGCACTGCTCTCACCTTTAGGATGGATCAGCTAACTACCAGCTTGGGGCGTTGGACTCTATTGAAAAACGTGACACGAGGCTCATCAGCAATGAATCCCTAGTTCAGACTACGTTAAGCTTAGTCTAAGCTTTGTCTTCTAATTTCTATCGGTTTTTTATCGGATACATTTCGGAGAATGTGCAGAGTGTGTGCTCACCCTTGAACATTTTTATTCAAGATCATCGTTCGACCAACATACATTTTTAGGAATATAAGTTTGTTGATAATCTCCACCATTATTATAAAGTTTGTTTAAGGTTAAGTAGGTTTATAAGTTTGTATGTTTGGGATAGTCTTCAGAAATACAGATCTGTATTTTTTTTAAGCTTACACTATAGATAGCTACACTTTCTTTGAGTGACATAGGATATGTTTTGTTAACAACGCAGACGAAGCCGTGGGCAAAAACTAAATTTATTGGCAATGGTTTTCCATCACTCTATCCTAGTCTTCAGCATTTTCAACTCCTCAAAATCGATCTTGAGTAGAAATCTTGTTCACAGTAAGTTGTTAGATATCTATCTCCTTGGTGTTTGTAGTTACATGAACCACTATTAACACTTGTGGAAGTTAATATCTCAGGTATTTTCCATGTATGATAACAAACAAATCGTTCATGACATTCGTTTCCCGCGACACCGATTGTTTTCGACTGTAAATACAATAGCAATGATAATTAATTTCATTGCCAACAACCTCTGCGTCCTTGAAAGGTACATAAATACAATAATATGTACATTAGCTGTACATATATTATGTGCTTACAATAGCAACAATAAGGTTAGAGCGTAACCGATGTAAATAAAAGAGTGTTTTCTATGAAAAAAATAATAAATAAACTAGATGTTTCTTCAAGCAGTAAGTATGTAACTTAGTGGAAATCACGCACTGTTCGATTGAATCGATTATTTCGGGTTAGTCACCAACTTTTCACACGGATCTCATCACACGTGTGTTCAGTTATAGTGAAACGCGAAATGAATATATTAATGGTTTCGTCAACTGATGACACGAAGGTTTTAGCGTGTATTGAGATGGTGAAACTATTTCATTAAATCTAATAATATCCGTCTTTAGTTTTTCTATTTGTTATTTTCTGTTTAGTAGTGTTATCAACCAGGATTACCCATTCGTCTATTCGTCTGTAAACAATCTCCTCCCTCACTGTTGATGGCAAAATTGCTCCAACAACCAATAGGGCCGTAGCTAAGTTAAAAATAAATTAAAACTTTTTCTGTCTCCTACCTATCATAGTCATATTTATTTATTTCCATTGGAACATATTAGAGTACTTGGACACGTCAACAAAACAATTCAATTAATATATGATTAAATAAAATAAAAATAATGTAATAAGCTGCTGTAAAGGGGCCATTGTCAAGGAAAATATACGTATAACCTAGTGGACTGTTTAATATGGATGACAGTTTTTTTTTTTTAACATTTGTTTTGCTCAGAGCTAGACAATTTCCAAATATTTTTATCTTCCGTATGATGTTTGAATTTGTAAGACGCCTTTTTTGTCAGATAGCGTTTAATGTAATTTTAAAACTGGTCTCATTAAGATCCAAGATGTTTTTTGGAACTTTATTATAGCAGAGTATCGCATTGCCTACAAAAGACTTTTTTTTTTCTTTTTTCTTTTTGAGTTGAGGCAAAAATAATGTATGATTGTAATGACGATTTTGCGTGAGAGGACCGCCATGTTTTTTAAGTGTTTAAGTTTGGCAAGGTGTGTAACGACTCACCACCTTCGCTTTTTCTTTTGAAGATTAATTATATAAAAGGCTGTTACAAACGAATAAGAGTCCCTAAAGGTAGTCAACACACTGACAATGTCCCGGGTGTTGTAGGTAACCACTTACCATTAGGCCCCGTCGCTTGTATGCCATAAATGGTACATACTTTGACTTGAAATATGTATCACATATTTATTTTAAAGTCTATGTATGTTAGCGTGACTGCTTAGAGACGCACTCTCTAGGCAACTCTCTCCTACCCAATGGATTAGAAACCGTTCCGATTGGACGAGAGCTAGATGCTGTGTTCTATCCGGCAGCTCAAAGGCCAAAGCTCGCTTTTTTCGCACATGGTTAATAATAATTAAAAAAAATACACAAATTAACAAAATTTACGAATAATTTTTAGAACATTTTATGTTGATATGTTTTATCAATGATCCATATGATGGGTTTTATTTAGGCGGAAAAGATCGTAATCTAGTTTTTCGAAAAGAAATCAAAATAGCTTTTTTTATTTCCTCCGCAATCCTATGAAATCTGTACACGAAAATTGCTTTGTACCATTTGAAATGTTATTCTAATGATAATGCCAATAAAGTTTTTTTTAAATTCTCACTCAATGATTAAGTATCTTCGAATATGTTAGAAATAGGCGAAAGAGGTAAGCCCGTCCTTAAGACTCTTGCTGCTGCCCTTAGCCTTCACACCATTCGCTGACCTGCTGTCCAGTAACCTCTCCTGCCAGAACATACACGCCACATTTTAATTTACACGACGCATCAATAAGGACATGGTCGAAACACAAATGTCGTGCTCTACTTTGACTTTTCAGTAGATAATTGGTATCGAACTCGATATAATCAAAATATATGCGGTACGATTAAAGTCACCGGTTCCGCCAGTTACATTGTCCGCTGCAATTATCTCATAACTTTCACGGAAACGATGGAAGCCTTGAGATTGTAAATATGAGGAAAATGTTAAAAATCACGTCCCGCGCACCGACGAGACATGAAAACTAACAAATTGCTTTAACGTCTGACAATCTGATTTGAAGTGAGTCATTACTGGAAAATGTACTCCATTCACGTTGCGCAGACGCCGTATTTGTTGAACGTACTATCACGACGTTGACAGTTGCAGAGACTTTCTTTCTTGGATCAGCTAATTACACTGGCATTTTATCACGTAATTAGCGTAGACATCTATATAATAGAATAACTGCTTATTGCGATTATTTACTCGTCTTGGTGTTTTAGATGTTTGTAAGATTTTTTTATTCTTTTTATTTCGATTCGAGATGAAGGGAATGAAGGGAGCAACCTACAATTAAATGCTCTAAGCCAACCTCACCTGCTCGTGGTCATCCTGCTAGATAACGAACTGCTAGTCTGTGGAATGCGCGTCCTGAATGGGTGTTCCCCGATAGTTACAATCTGGGTGTCTTCAAATCACGAGTGAATCGGTCTCTTCTAGGCAAGCGTGCTCCAACGTAGACCGCATCATCACTTAACATCAGGAGAGATAGTGGTGAAAAGCAAGCCTATTATTTATTTAAAAAAAAATACGAACGACGCGAACCAACAGATGGCGGTATATCCCAACACACGTAGCCAAAATAACACAGGTCGATGTCGGGCAGCAGCGATACCGGTGCAACGAGCTACGTTCTGCAATTGCAACCCGCCTGCCCAGCGTGGCAATTACGAGCAACTCCTCCTAATATGAGCAGTACAATCGCGAAAAGCAGAAGATCGTGTCTTGTGGCGTTCTTTAGGAGAGGCCTACGTCCTGCAGTGGACGAACATCAAATAGCCTTATGATGAAGTTTTTTTTACAAATACAAATACAAAAAAATACAAATACAAAATTTATTTATTGTTATATAAGAAGCACAAAATACAGGTAGAATCCCTGCCTGCTGCGTTAGCGTGAGCTGTGTTGCAGCAGACAGTGTCTTCCCCAAAACTGGGAACAGTAACAATTATATATAATTTAAATTAAATATTAATTAAAAACACATACCTTAAGGAACATACATATTATAAATTTAATATCTTTGTGTTGTGTTGTGTGTGTGTGCGTGCGCGTGTGTGTGTGTGTGTGTGTGTATGTGTATGTGTGTGTGTGTGTGTGTGTGTGTGTGTGTGTGTGTGTGTGTGTGTGTATATGTGTGTGTGTGTGTGCGCGTGCGTGCGTGCGTGTAAATGGAGTGTAAGTGCGATTAGATGAGTACCTATGTTTGTGTGACTTAAATGTATAGTGTAGAAGGTGAAAGTCCAATACAGTTTGAAGCCAGATTGCCATCAATAAATTTTCTTTAGTAGGTTTTCAAAGGACTCGTAGTCATATTGTTGAAGCCATTCATTTAATATAATTTTTAGTTTATGAGAATTTAGCGTAGCTACATGGAATTTTGACTTCAGTTGGTTGTAAAGAGTAGGGGCCATATGATTATAATGTCTCCAAGAGAGGGCACACTTGTACCCAGGAACAAGACATTTGTCGCGCCTTTTTGTGGAGACAACCGGCGTTGTATCTTTATGATACCTTCTAATACATTGCCGTGCAAATATTTTCCGAACAGAAGCGACTTTGCAGATGTTGTATAAATCTTTGGTAGGGTATTTAAAAGGTAAGGACATTATCACTTTGAGTAAGGCGCGTTGTGATCGTTCCACTTCAATCATGTGAGTCTTAGCAGCGCTTCCCCACGTGCAGATACAATAGCCAATAATGCACTCACAGAGTGCTTTATAGGTTTCTATTAGTAGTTTCTTTTCTGCCACTGGTCGAAGTAGCTTGAATACGTGTATAAATTTTCTAATACGTTTTGAAAGTGCATGGATGTGCGGGCTCCACGTCATTTTATGATCAACAATGACTCCTAGGTACTTCATGGTATCTACACGAGCAAGGGTATTGCATGTGCAGTCATTGCGAGAAGATACAGATCGATTGCAAGGAAAGGTGTGTACGTGCAATTCGAAATTCAAGGGTAGTTTAGTTCTTTCAGTTTTCTTAAAACACATGTATTTAGTTTTGGAAGTATTGAGTGATAGTAAATTGTCTTCTAACCATGATGTAACGCAAGCTAATCCATCTTCCGCCAGAAGTCTTACGTTTGACCAGTTAGTGCCATGAACCAAAAGAACAGTATCGTCCGCAAACATTAAAATGTCGGTATTTATTAAATTCATTTTGCAAAGCTCATTTATATAAATCAAAAATAGCGTAGGTCCTAAGGTGCTACCTTGAGGCACTCCATATTTACAGACACTCTCGTCACTCACAAATTGTTCAATTTTTACCTGCTGTCGACGGCCAATTAAATAGTCAGTGAACCAATTGAGTACGTTACCTCTTATGCCAACTGCTTGCAAACGTGCCAGTAATATTGGGATGGAGACCGTGTCGAATGCTTTTTGGAGATCCAAAAACACTCCCAACGTTCTCTCGCCCATGTCTAGGTACTTAGTTACTAATGATGTTAACTGGAGAACAGCATCGTCTGTTGACTTTTTGGAACGAAATCCGTACTGATTGCCAGCCAAAATACAGTTCTTTTCTAGATATGAAATAAGCCTCTTGTTTACAATTTTTTCCATGACTTTGGAGAGAGTTGGCAATAGGGAAATGGGTCTATAGTTAGAGACATGTTCCTTTTCACCGGTTTTAAAGATAGGACATACCATAGCCTTTTTAAATAGTATTGGAAATTCTCCTTTGGTAAAGCTTAGATTACAGAGGTGGGCAATAGGTTCGGACAGAGATACTGAACACTGTTTTAATAGGGATGACGTGATGTTGTCACAGCCAGGAGCGCTATTCGTTTTCAAGCTTGCTATAATACAAGATACTTCTTTTGCATCTGTTAGAAATAGCGATAGTGAATTAACTGGTACGGTGGAAGAAGTGGTTGCTGCTGCTAAATCTAAATCTGTTTTATTCAATTTATTTAATGTGTTATTTGCTAAATCTTGTCCAATTGTTGTGAAAAACTTATTGACGTCATTTAATGAATCTATAGGGTTGTCTTTGATATTTAATAGCTCGTCTGACGTGGTTTTATTTTGATTATAATTACATACTTCTTTGATAACATTCCAAGTTTCCTTAAGATTACCATGAGATTTTTCAAGTTTTGATTTAAAATAATTATTTTTTACTGTTTTTATTAATTTATTACATGCATTACGGTATTTTACAAATTTATTGCGCAGTTCTGAATTATTTGGTGATGCCTTCCATTGTTTTTGCAAAAGGTTTCTATGCCTAATACACCTTACTATACTAGTATTTATCCAGGGTTTGAGTGGCCTATCTTTACTTGGAATACGTTTAATTGTGGTGTTTTTCTGAATTATTTCTTTAATGTTTGTAACTAATGTTGCTGCAGCATCATTAACGTCAGTTATTTTATAATATTCTCGCCAGCAATATTGAGACAATACCTCGTTTACAGCATTGATGTTAGTTACAGGTTTGGGTTTTGCTTCATAGCCATCCGGCTTTTTGGCTGACTCGTCATTGATACACAATAGAATCGGTGAATGGTCTGTGAAATCACCGAATACTAGTGTCTGCCATGCTTGATTTGTCTTGATCATAAAATGGTCAAGACATGTGACGCCTCTGGTAGGTAAATTTATGCCTTGAACAAGACAATGTAGCTTTTAGCTTAGCTTTTAGCTTTATTAACGAACTATTGAAAACAAATGTAAAAGTCGATTTTAACCTATTTGTTATTATCGTATCGATTTGAATAATGACAATACAATGATTTGGTGCTACGAACTGAGCTGATGATGGAGCTAGAAGGTGGAACTCTTCAATAGGTAGTAAATGCCTCGAGTTTGGGGTTTGAGAATTTGGTTTGTTTTAACATGTTTCTTACATTACATTACACAATGACTCTATCAACAGGACCTTATAGGTGCACCATAAAGGTGCATAAGGGTGATGGAGCCAAACAGAAACGCTGACTTGTCTCCAATGAAGTTTATATAACATCATTGCGTGTCCCGTTAGAATCTGAGAATTCTTCGCTCGGTCCTTACTCTAGATTTCCAAAGTTTTTTTTATTTGCATTTTATTAAATATCAGGGTAAAAATATGTTTTGTTTGTACAAAAGAAGGTCTCATTACGTAGGTATACCTAGTTTCTTATTCGAACATGAATGGTCACGGACACACGTTGATTGTGTGAATGTGTGAGAACTTGGGAATATTATTCAAAATATTTTAACAATAATGCCCCAAGTGCGAATAGTTTTCACAGCTGGTGCGCGCTCTCTATAGCAAACATGGCGTCATTCGAACTGTTAAACGCTCTGATTGCATCATAACACCCATGTCGCGTGTTATTCCAAATCGTAGATATAAAAACTATGATTGTAAAATACATAAAATTGTTTCCTTTGTGTTTTAACAATGAAAATAGGGAAAGTTGATTTATGTTTGCTATGGTGAAGCGAGCTTGCTAAATGCTATGACTCGTATGAGTCTTGGAAACTATTCGGTAGAAATTAACAACTTGCATTGCAGGCAAACCTTTATTACCACCTTTTACATTTTCTATCATACATTTCAATAGGCTATCGGATTCATTCTTTTTTCTTATTGTATAAAAAACCTAAACTTAGATATAGAGCCGATCACTGAAAACAAAATTGAGGAAGATAGCATTTTAATGTCATGGCTAGAGACTATACTTACAAATGACGCCAAAAGTACGCCACACAAACTCTATACTGACACTTTGCGGGAAAGTGACAAAGCATCCCTTCCTAATACGACCAAAAACTTTAAACCGATATATCTCAGAACTTTATTAGCCGATTTAACTAAGCTGTTACCTATTTTTAACACCTGTCCTATGTTTAAGCCTATTATCAGTGTTAACTAAAGCAGTTATCTCTGCCTTTTCATTGCTCTCTTCATTCACATTACTTAGTTATCCATTATTAGATTACAAAATCCCGCGTGATTTTGCCAATGACTTCACCCAAGTGTCACTGATTGATAACATTTGACTCAGTCCAGCTTTGTCCGATGTCTGTAGATAATTTACAATGTCAATTTCTATGGTTCAAAGTGCAATTTGGATAAAGAAAATAAGAGTGACATTAAAGATTTTACCGAGTGATTACCATACGATAATTATATTAAAATTTATTAGCACAGATACTTAGTCAGTTCGGTATCTCGTATTTCCGGTTTTACAATTCGGCTTCGATATAAAAGGGATTTTCGGACTCGTCAGAGGTAATACAATTATGGAATGTGTAATTTATCTATCTATATAATATATATAAAAATTAATCCATATTTACCTTGGTCACGCCATAACTTGAGAACGACTTTATCGATTTCATTCGTCTTTTTTTTTAAGTTTTCTAATACTTTGTAGAAAGTTCTTACGGAAAGAAAATTAAGAAAATTGCGCAGAAAATTGGTCAATTTTAGAAAACTTTACGACGATCGAGCCACCCACTAAATGGCCATAATGGCTGCCGTATATTGGTTGGAGGGGCAACACTAGCTTGGGTGGCTTAGGGTGTTGAGAGGTGTGCTGCACTTTTACTAAACGCTACTAGCGGCGTTATGCCCTTAAACACTTGTAGCCGTGTAGCTTAGGTTCTTAGCCCTTGCGGTTTCCACCCCCAGACGGCCAGTTAAGGCAAGCCAGGGGTCGGGGTCTCATTTAGCCCCATGTAATCGGGGTACACGGTTATTATTATTCCATAGTAACTTATATTCTCACAAGTAACATGCCATTGTGACATTAATATTAACTAAAGGTTCTCTACCAGATTTCTGTAATATTTTACATTGTAGGAATTCTAATTCATTCTAATTTGATTTGATGTTATTTTATCGTGACACCAGATAAACTGAATCATTGTCATTTGTTGACGCAAACTTACAGTACCGGTTTGTGAATTAGGTTAGGTGCAGTGGAGCAATATAGCTATTTGGAACAGTTATACCTACCTACTTGCTCAAAACTAACCTAACTTACCTAACTGGATGTTGACTTGATATAAGTGACCTTTTCTGATATGCGGAGATTGTTTGGCATTTAGATCTGATACATAATATTAACCAATATTATTACTAACTAATTGTGAGTAGGTAACTATAGAGCTTGTACATATCGAGAAACTCACCAATGAATAGAAATTAATCTATTATAAAATAAATATTCAGGACATTTAATTTTTTTTCACACTCGGTCATCTGACCCCAAACTAAGCAAAGCTTGTGATATGGCTGCCAGAGTCTGATATACATACATATATAGTTGTAAATACTTACTTAAATAGATATTAACAACCAGATCGAGAACAAACACAAATGTTCATCACACAAATGTTTGTTCTAGATGGGAATCGAACCCACGCCCCCAAGCTCAGAAGGTAGGTTCACTACCAACTGGACCAACGGGCTATCAAATCGAAATACCACTCATATTCACTCACATACTCACTCACTCACTCACTCACTCACTCATCACGAAATCTTGAAAACTACTTGACCTAAGAAGCTGACATTGGGCAGGTAGTTCCTTACGAGATTTAGAAGTTCACTAAGAAATAATTTTACGAAAGGGCCGAATTAAAGGGGCAAAAAGGGGTTTGAGAGTTTATATAAAAATCTACACGTAAGAAGTCGCGGGCAACAGCTAGTTATCTAATATATCTACTGCATGGACTATAGTCTTTTTAGTCATGACTTTTTAGTTATGACTGGCAGTCTTGCTTCTTGTTGTTTACTTTGAGGTGTGGTAAAATATCTTTTGTGGGCTTTTTGGGTCATAACGTAAGAAAATTATATATCCTCATATAGCCTTTTATTTTATGTGATATTATGTGATGATACGGTGATGTTGTGATCTTTACTCGTTCCCTAACATGTTTTTTATTGTAGGTATAATAGGTATATAGATGTGTACCTATACCTACTTATTATAAAGGCGAGTTTTCTCACGATTCCCGCTAGTTTGTCGGAGATAAGATCCGTTCAGTTATCAAGCACGCGCATGTCAATACATTGATAACTTTGATCATTGAAATGCTATTTAATTAAAGTAAATAACAACCTGGTAATGAAAACTTTTAAAAAGTTTATGAAGAATTTAATTATTACTTTATTCTTTACCACCAATAACTACATTAATTATATTTGGAGTCGCGGGCATCCAGTGGATGCAGATGACAGGATGTGCAGGGCGTTCTAAAAAGGAGGCCTCATGATGATGACGTCTTCTGGCTGATAATGATGATGGTGCATAACTACAGGTCGTATTGTACTTCCTGATGAATTAAAATTAACGAATTGTTTGCTCAATATTTCTTCTACAAATTAACCGGTTTGTCGACAGACTCGCTACCAAAGCAGAAAAACTAAATGACTGCCATAACAATTAGTTAATTTTATGTTCAATCTTTAACAATATATGTCAACTTTAACCGTTACAAAGGCCTCTCGTTAAATTTAATCGGCAGCAAAGCCAACTGCGTCTCGTTTTGGTCAAAAGAAACTTGGGTGAATGGACTGTGATGGACTGGCCATTATTCGAGAAATGTCAGACAGGAGTCAGGGCTGAGGACTATAAAGGTGCAAATAGACTTGAGCGTTCACTCGAGCGGAACATAAAGCATTCGCGAGCGAGCATCGAATAAAGTCACACACACAACATAAAGTCACACACACAACATAAAGTCACACACACAACATAAAGTCACACACACAACATAAAGTCACACACACAACATAAAGTCACACACATCACATCATCAGACAGTAAACTTCCACTGCTTAACAAAAGCATCTCTTTGAAGAGGGGTGTTGCCATAATCCCCACGCTTGACAGGCGGCTTGGGGATCGCAGTACGTTCACCGTTTATTAATAGGATGCTCCTGTCCATTTTCCGGTGGTTCTGGTCATAGTTTTAAGACATACCCGGGTCCCACATCGAGCATCAATAATAATTGAGCATCACAAATTCTTATGAAATTTCGCAATCCATATTGAGTTTGGCAAAATGTTCATAGCACATTTTGGCTGCCTTACGCAATTGCTCATTCATAGGAATACCCTGGGCGACAAAAACCAAGTGTCGCTGAATTTAACATTCGCGGGAATGCTCATTACACACGAATGTGAAACGTGGTCTGTCTGCGCCTTAAAGGAACAATTAAATGTATTGCCCGTTGTAACTGGCCAAAACATAAGTGCAGTCGTATTGATTCGAATGGCAAACTGTAAATAACCTCGTACTTAGTTAAAGAGAAACATTTAAGTATCATCTATGATAAAAAAGCCATCATTGTGATCGGTGTTCTAAATGTTTTGTAATTTTAAGATAGCGCCCTTAAATCTATTTGTTATGGCCATCAAATAGGCCTTAATATAGCCCATTAAAATGATATAGGCAAGCAAGATAGACGACCGGCTGATGATCACGCCAGCCACTTAATGATGTCACTCTAATGTGTGTCCAATGCATTTAAATTGGACATAGATGTTTATTTTTACCATACGGAATTGTCAAAATTTTGGCATGGTTGTAAAAAGCATAATGGGGTCAGTCAAAAGTACAAAGTTTGCGCAAGTTAGGGCACTGCTCAAGAAATATCTTGTGCACATATAAGCTTGTAGCTAAATAAACCTAATAGATAACATCTTGCAAAGATATAATGTGGTTTGGATGGCTCCTTATATTATTGTAGGTTCCGATTGTTGCTCAATGGATTTTATTAAACAAGTAAAATATATATATACCTAGGTATGTGAGGAAATAAATAATGTTCCACACTCATAGCTCCTCACTAAGATTCTCTGTGTTGGAGATGCCACGGATGACACATAAATACAAGAAGAGCTAAGACTCAGAGAAGATATTCAAATGCACCATTCAAACATCTGCCTGGCCGGGAATCGATCCTGTGACCTTCGGTTCATGAGGCAGATATGGTACCACTAAGCCAAACAGGTTATCGTCAATACTTTATTAGCAGCACCCTGCGATTTCATCCGTTATCCTACAGGAATAATTAATTTTTGCAAAATAAAAAGTCGCTCATGTGTGATTCAAAGTTTTTTTGTTAGAATAATTGTAAATATTCGAATTATCATCACCGCTAGTATTGCAGGTCCATAGGCGGCGTATCGGACGGAACGCATAAGCTTGTTTGCTGGTCTTTATATAAAAAAAAAATCGAGTAGGTACGCACTTTCACTTGGCTGTACATTTACCCAAAACCTGCCCCTTTACTACCAACAATTTAATTTGAATTCAGTATAAATTTGATCACGTTTTGCTTCATAAAGCAATCATACCTACCTGTTTATTAGTTATGAAGCAGGAATTCAATTATCAAAGCGTCTATCGAGTATTACGTCCACAAAAAATGGCCGGGTTGGATAGACGGGCATCGTGTAACTTCCCACTGAGCTGTTCCACTTGATTGCAGCGCTGCCGATGCGGCAAGGAAGTGCATTAGTCTAATTTCATCAAGTGCCTGGGCCTCGTTTTTTTATCGTTCTTATGATTTTGCACGAAAATATCAAGCGTAATGAAAGATTGTCTTTTGATAGAAAGCAAATTCGAATGGTTTAAACCTCTTGTTGCGTTAGCGAGTGATATGAATATTAAAAAAGGCAACTTTGTTTGGGATTTCTTTCGAAAGTCAGTCATTTCGTGCGAAATATCATACTGCTGTTCCATACATTTTGTGAATAAAAACACACCGTTTTCTATTGAACGTTCATGGTTTCTTTATAGGTTAGGACTTTTTAAATTTAGATAATGGTAACCATATTCTCGGTTCATGGTTCCTTGAACTCTTATTATACCCCAATTTCATAGTGACTTCCTCTTCATCGATTTGTATTAGTTTAAGTGACAGTATGTTTATCTTACTTTCAGATATGGAAGACGAGTGCTACCCTGCGATGCCGGCGAGCGCGTGGGGCAGCCGGCGGCGCTCCAGCGACTCCCCGCCGCGGGAGGTGAAGGCCGAACCCAAGTCGGAGCCCGACTCGCCCGCTTCCTCCTGCCCGCCGTCACCCACACCCACCACGTCCCTCACGCATCTCGACTATGTTATTGACCACACAGTAAGTTAAAAATTAACTACCTAATACCAACTACTTGACTTTGACTAAGTTGGTCACCTCCGATATTAAAGAAATGCCACTTGTTTTTGTACTGATGCCTGGCGTGCGCGCCGCGATAACAAAATGTCCAACTTTTTTATCGATCTGTGTCATTTTTGCGAAACAAATAGTGTGTGTAACACTATGTTAACCGTAGTGTTAACATAGTGTTAACCGTAGTGTTAACATAGTGTTAACAATATATGATAATAATGTTAACGCTACGGCTCACATCTAGGCCTGCTGGTGCAGTCTTTTATCACAAAAGTCTTTACATGGTCCTGCTATACCAGGGTTTCTTAAAGTAGGGGTTCATGGTAGGGTTCGTTTGAAGTATGCAGTTATTTAAACAAACAAAACCAAAAATAAAGTAATTTTCAAACGGCACTATAATTCACATAGGCAGAGTTCCATAGTATTTCTAAAATTTTGAAAGCGATCCTTGACTACAAATAGTTTAAGATTCATTGTTCTATACTGTAGAATTGGTACTTCTGCAAAAGAGAAGCTTGGTGTTAGAGAATAGAAGCTTAATACTGCTATGATAATTCAATGGAATCTAGGTGCACTATTGGCGGTAGGTAAATGAAAATAAATCACTAAACTTGAAGCTGAAAATTCAGTTTCAGTTCCGTCGTTTTATCAGTAGCACGTCAGACGACAATACAAAAAATGCCATAGTAAACTGTAAAAACTACCACTAAATTACTCTCGTAGTCGTGATGTCATAGACAAAAATGCGTTACGCTGGGTTTTCACGTGCTCGCAGCATCTATCTTGATAAAGATATAGGAACATACTCTCTTTAGTCCTGTTAGAATTGATATGACTTCATAGTTAAGGATATTATTCTGAATAAATTACATGATGAACTTGGATACTCTCTAATAACAAGCAATAGGGCAATAAATGGTTTATAACTTTAAAGTCTTATCAATTAGAATTAGATGAGAAGGGATTATTTTTATACGTCAACCTCTATGATTTATTTGAAAATTCCCATCTACTATGGCTTGAAGACATAAAAATAAATATAATCTCACGAGTATATATACCATTATCAACTATTAGTATTCCAACCGGACCCCATAGAATAACTTTAGTTGAAGATCACTAGTAAACATTCGACACCATTCAACGACCTCAAACAAAAAATAGAATAGTCCATCTCGAATACCAAAGGTCAGTAGAGTTTAAGTGTTTCGTGTATCTGACTCTGCAACTTTCACCAGACAGAGTTGCGAGACTTTCGGACCCATTCGTGAGATCATAATTGCCAAAATAATTACTGTAGATAATCAGGCACTTGGCAGATTTTTCGACGAAAAGTTGCCGGAAAGTGCCGCATGGAATCCTGAGCGAAATCGTATCGCTGGAATTATAATCGACGTTTTATAGTAATGGAGATGTAATGGAGCGGGTCTTTTGGCGAGGGTGATAATTGACACGGACTTTTCAGTTCTTAACTTGCGACCCAGATCGAAATTCCTTTATAAAGTATAATGCAAATATCAGTGTGTCAAGGCGTCTTCTTGAAGGTTGGATTCACCAGATAGACAGAAAACTAACCTACCTATAAAGTAGCGTCATAGATTTTATCTGAGTAATCAAATATAAGTAGGTATAACTTGTAATCACGAGCGAGTCATCCGTGACATCGAGGTTCTCTGTGCTATTAATCACAGATATCAATCGATTTTATTTCACACAAAAGGATTTCTATAGAATTTTGTTTATGCTTTGGGTGCTCTACTGCTGCTTTTGTCTAAAATCTGTAGTTCTAGTGGGTGTCTAGATATTAGCCAAAGAACAGCAGGTGCTAATTGATCCGCACAAATTGTTTATATAAGAACTGGCATGTATCGTTTGGCGTGTGATCTGTGCCGACAATTAAAATGTGCCTAAAGAACGACTCTCACGAGAGAAACGTGAGAAAACTTTACAAACCTCCATGGTCATAACAGTTCATTTTGATATTCATGATTTGAGAAACCACAATAACTTTAAGAGATGTCTTAGCGCAACATCCGGTTGTCTCCACACTCTTATTCTAGCTTTTCATCATCATCAAATTCACTGCTAAATACAACCTTTCCTAAGGCACACCAATTTACCCAGTCCTCGTCGGTTTTTTCCATGTTCAATCATTTAACATTTAAAAGCGTAGTTCTTGTCAGTGGCGTAACTTCCAGGCTTCACGTCTCTGCCAGTATTTTACCTGTATATGACATTTGCCTTCTCTTTTGTTTGGTCTAAGAATACTCTCCTCGGTCTTCCTGGTCCTCTCTCCTACCTTTCCCTCTTTGATGGTTTTCATTAATTTGTCATGTCATGGTAATATGACATTTGTCATATGTATTTGTCATGCCAAGGTAGCCAAACATCTTGCCTTTTCTTTTTCTTGTCCTATTAATTTATCTTAACTTTATTCCGTTTAGCTCCGTTGTACTCTTTCTGTACTATAAACTTTTATTGATTTGTTCTTGTTCCACTTATCAGACGGGAACCATTCACATGCCACAAGCCGTGCTGCAGAAGGTGGGGGCGGCCGGCATGCCGCAGCTGCTGCTGAGTGCAGCGCCGCGGCTTGCCACCACTCTCAACTCTAACAAACTCTCCATCAAGGTCACTTCCAGCTCCACGGGATCAGGTACGACCTTTACACCAGCATACAAGAAAACCTAACCATTCACTAAAGCTACTAATCATAATTATCAGACGCATTCATAACCCGCAGCTGACCGACGTGATCTAGCTAATACATCCACTCTAAACTTGACATCCGAAAATAATCTGGCGCACTGGATTAGCACCCAGCAAAAACTTCCCAGATTAAGACTCACTTTAAACAACCATGCATATCCACCTTCAGTGTCCATCAGTTGATTGCAACTTAATTCCGTGTCTTATTCACAACTACTCTGAAGATCGTAAAACATATGTACTGCTTGAAGGACCAAGAAATATGCTGTTAGTGTTTTTACATCATGAAGGCAATACTTATGTCTGATTGTAATCAGGCATGGCACTAGCTATAGATACTCTTTCTATGATATCCTTCTTGTACAGAGTATGTAGACCATGTTGATCAGGTACCTATGTGAACTGCTCAAATATCACATGCAATCAATCGATCAAAGTATCTATCTAATCATATCTTTTCTACAAATCCTCAATCGAACGGTTTTTCATTTGTCCAGGGTTCAACCTGCCCCCGACACCGCCGTCATCACTATCGTCTTCAGACAGTGAGGGCGCGCTGTCGCCCGCGCACGACGCGCCAGCGCTGGCCACGGTCGCGCCCGCGCGCCGCGCGCATCTCTATGTGTCGCACCACAGTCGGCAGCCCATCAACACGCCGCTCATCAGCACACAGCCGGTACGTATCTCAACCTGCTTTTCAGCGTCAGGGGCATGAAGAGGGATTCCTCCACCCTTTGCTGTCTAACTCAGTCGTAGGGCTGTACAATATGTCCTCCTGGGAGTGCTGAAGATGAAGTTGAGACATCCAAATGAATCGATGGGCAATCACTCAACAACAACCTGGCTAAAAGCCAAAAAATTGTGAGCCCTAAATTATGTGTTATACCAACAGCAGCAAGAATTCCACTGACACGTAATCAGCAACAAAAAAGCTGATTGCAATTTAATCCATAAATAGCTGTGTTTGTAACATCCGCATCTTGCTGGAACATTCTTTCAATGACAAATGGTAACTTTGTAATTACAGAAAGGCTCAACGGGCACCCTAGTGTTAACAGAGGAGGAGAAACGCACGCTCCTAGCAGAAGGCTACCCTGTGCCAACGCGCCTGCCGCTCACCAAGTCAGAGGAGAAATCTCTCAAGAAGATCAGGAGGAAAATAAAAAATAAAGTGAGTACTTGTTATAAACGGCTTTGTAAATGACTGCTCACTGCAGGTGAAGACCACTCTACCCTGTCTTCATCTTGAGCCATTGCTTTCCTATCCATCGATTTCCAGTTTTCTTGGGCATGCTGCAAGGTTGATTGTTTTATAAGGCCCAAAAGTTCTGTTTTAGATACAAAGTTAACTGTTCCAGTATAGGGCTATGCCCAGCCCTGTCCCACCTCAGGCTAGCAAAAGCAGTAATTTTTCTGATGGATTGCAAGACAATTCACTAATATTTTCGTATTTTTTCAGATATCAGCACAAGAAAGCAGACGCAAAAAGAAAGAATACATGGACCAATTAGAAAGGAAAGTCGAGATCCTCATATCAGAGAACTCCGACTACAGAAAGAGGGTAGAAACGCTGGAACAGAAGAACGCCAACCTGGCAACCCAAGTGGCATCGCTGCAAGCAATCGTGGCGCGCGGGGGCCGCAAGTGACCCTCGCGCGTGACGTCACCGCTCGCCTGCGGCGCGCGTGCCCCTCGCTCGAAGTCGCCGGGTCGCCCCGCGGCCCCAGCGTTCCCGCGCCGTGCGCAACAACCAGGCTGTGAGAACAGGCGTAGCTTCTCGCGGTCGATCAGATATCGTCTGTCGAATTAAAACGCTGGCCCTATTCGAATTGTATATTTCGATGTATATTTTGGATGTATTTACATTTGTATCGCGCACCGAAAGCGAAAGGCTCAGCGGTCGAATGGTTGCTCACTATACTTATTCGTTAGTAAATAGTTATACAACTGGACACGCAGCTCCGACACCGAGTGCGGGCGAGGAATGGACGACAGGGAATAGTACTGGGCTCTTAGATTTAACGATAGATATATTTACGCGTGTTGTTTGAAATCTCGTAATATATTTTAATAGTGCTGTAAAAGCGGAAACATTTTATTATTAAGTTTTAATATATTATGCGTGTTTTATTAAAATGTGCAATTAGGTTAAGAATTGTAATTGTTACCCAAAGCATACGATATGTATGTCGCTGTGTCTATGAGATAACGGTCGCAACTGCACGCAACGCAACATCGACTGTCGCTGGAACGATCTGTGACCTGTCGTACTGACGTTAGTGGCTTTACGCCCATCGTCACAACACAACGACGTAGAACTTGGTTGCTCTATGGCTTAACGTCAAGTCGCACCGACGTAGACCGTTGTTATTTTTTCTATGGCCTAACGTCGCACCGATGTAGACTATAGTTAGTTTGTCTATAGCCTAACGTCGCACCAACGTATACCGTAGTTAGTTTCTCTATGGCCTAACGTCGCATCGACGTAAATTGTAGTTAGCAAATAGGCGTGTGACTAACGACTACACATTCAAGTCTAGCGTATTTCCGGTGGAGAATCATGCATGTTTAACAAAATTATGTAAAACTACTTATTTGAAGATTAAACTTCGTCATAGTGGTGCGGTGTTGTGTTATCGGAATCTTTGTAGCATAATATTGTAAGACGAATCGTATGTTATGTCATCTACACACATTATGTATGCGTCTTACCGATTTATATTGAATTCCATGAATTTGCATTTATAGCGAAATGTGTATCGTCCTAGAGATTTTACCTTGTGTTTAAGATAACGTTAGACTTATGGATCTAACGACGGGCCCCACAATAAACCGATTTGCATTACAAGCTGTTGGACTTCTAAACCACTGGGCGGTTAGCTACTTCTTCTTGGTTTATGCATCCCTGGTACCTACTTGGATTTGATTGTAAAGAAAATAGTAAGTAACTACTAGTAACTAGTAGAAGCAAGCGGAAACGCTCTAGCTAACGACAATCCCAGGCATGCCCTGATTTTTATTTGCAATTTTCTTGCAAAAAATGCCTTTGAGCATTTTTGCTGATTTTTATTAATGATTCATTCAAGAGGCCTGTAAAAAGTGCAGCCTGCACATACGACGATTTATATAAGCTCGTCATCGCATAATCATTGCACTAAACTAAGCTAAAAAATAGCGTCAATGTACTGACACTAAGTGTCGTCCAGACGCTACACATAGTGGTGCGTGACAAGACAAATGGCGGGCGATTGCTTTGTCTGTTGCCAATATAGAGGGCACGTCAACTCGTCAACGTCGAATTTTAGTTTATAAAAGTTGGACACCGAAAAGAGGAGTGAAAAGTTGGTCGTCACAGGATGCCTGGCAGATGTGACGACGGCATAAGAGAGTGGAGCGTCATTGCTATTGCCGTCACGGCATACGAGTCGGTTTTACTGCCAAGAGGCGCCAATAGATGTTTCACATTAAAAAAAACTAAACACAACAAAACATCTTTTGACTTCAACAATGATGTTGAAAACTATGCAACAAAAGTACCAAAATTACAAGTGTTTACGAGCAGAGTTGCTTTGCGTCTGCTGGTTTAGAAGTCCAATGTTTTTGGTTTTGTCTAGTCTCTCGTAGAACCGTCGGCCGCCTCATTATCGAGGCGCCAGTAGAAAGATTTAGCTGTATTCAATCTCTGTTAACGCTGCGCTCTGTTGATCGACAAGTACAAATGGCATCCCTTCAGCGAACTAACGTAACATACACTAAGATTAACTTAACGTCTGCTAAACGCCTTTAAACAAGCAGTATTTTAATGTAACACAGTTTCATTTAAATGCCCCAAAGTTAGCACCCTGCTATTCACATAATTACATGAATTTAAACTAAAAATTAAAACAAAATAAAACAAACAAGTTTGATCAGTGTGTGAAATTATATGCTAAATTGCCACCTTAAAGCCACGATTATTCCGAAATTCTTTTAATTCTAAGTTAGAATCTCCATTTGAATTCCCTTCTTGTCTTGCCAATAGATAAAGTTTTGCTTTTTACACGACATTTATAAGCTTCTAGGCGTTCTTTAGATGAACATTCTAACAACTTTACATATCTAACATTATATTATTGATACACTCAACATTCCATAATTCTTTTTAGAATATGAGTGACTTAAAATGAGCTCGAGTACTTATTAAATTATACTGTAATCATAGAAAAATATCAACTTGTAACAACTCTGTACAAATTATACTAACCGTTATGTACTTGTGGTTATCTCTATTTGAATTTTTATTGTATAAAAGCTGGGCTGTTATAAATTTTCACTAGCATAATTAATGAATTTAGCCACGACGAGTTATTGGTTTGTTATAATATTGTAAATTTATACCTGCTAATGGTAAATTTAAATCAATTATTCATGTCTCGTGGCAATTTTAATCGGCATATTATTACGTAATAATTATATTTTACTGTGTGTGCAATTACCTTTGTTCTCGTATACATTTTTAAATGTTCTTCCTATTTAGAAATGTAAGGAAATTTTATATTTATACCTTCTTAGAGCTGATTCAATTTATATGTCGATATATCCCGATTTCGGGTTCGGATTTATAGAAATGAGATATATTTTAAGAGATTTTTTCTAAACAGTTTTAGAAAAATTAATTATACCTTAACACCGTTATACGTGTATTTATCGCTACAAGTTAGGTCTCTAGTTATACGGTAGTGTATTGTTAGGAACGACTAGACAAGTATGATGAGCGTGCCTGACTAATCACTTATTGATTTTACCAATATCAAGTAAGTCCACATAGAGTAATAGAGTATATCTAAAACATTCTCTACTTTATGGAGTTGTGTTTTATATTAAAAAGAATTCAATTCCTAATATGGCATTTACCGTCTACGAAAGAGTGATTTATTTTGAAAATGACTTAATGTAAATTATATAAAGTATATTTAACTTATGGAATGAATTATATGAATGTGGTGTCTGTCTCAGGCGAACTTGTCTAAGACATAAATCTTGTAAACGAAATGCCAAACAAACTACTTACTTTTATGTTTTAGTATGCATCGCACATTTTGGGTGACAATATTGTGTTGGATTCCGTCGAGATCTGAAAACGTTGGGTAGTTAGTTCAGCTAAATTATTGTCAACTATATTTAATCCATCCCAAATAAGTAGACCTCTGATGATGTTTTCAGTCTCGACCGAATCATTACTGAGAGTAGAAGGCGCCTTAAGTCTATGAAAACCAAGTACACACCAGTAGAATTAAAAGCTTTCATTTCTCTTCAAGCTTTTATTCACTCGGTGTGTCGAGGTCCTTACGTCCGTAACATTATTTTAGCGTAATTTTATTGATATAGTTTTATTGTTAAAACTATTCTGTTACCTTGAGTCATGATTTGTTGAATCGTTTGTTTTATTTTATTTTCAAATGACATTTCGGATTTTACTGTCACCCTTGAGCTAAATAAAGCATCAAATATTGTATATCGATGGTTTTTATTCAAGTATCCATTTTACATAGCATTCGATACAATGTCGTCATACACATCGTGTTCTAAGTATAATGTCAAACACTGGGGTTTTTCTTCTTCGCTCATATTCAGAAACTTCCTACGTCAAATCTACTGGGTCTCACATAATAGGCATGATGACTAATATTTTTTATTACCTTATAATAAAGCCAAGCATAAATAGAGCTTCATCAACGAAAAACCAAAATTAGTTCAAACATAATAAGTTATAAGTATTTTAATTTCATGCTAGACAGAGAGCGCACTATACTGAGTTATGACGTCACGTCTCAGGCGCGCCATACAAATTCTATACTAACACACGCTTTGCGAGAAAGGGACAGAGTATCCCTTATCTATCCCCACCAAAAACTTTAAACGTTCATATCTAAGAGATTTATTAGCCAATTTAATTATTTTTTTCAGTATGTGTAATGCATTTAGTAATATGTAATAAATTAAACATTATGACACATGCCTATTGTGGTAATAAGCCAAAAGAACGTCAATTTAATAATAATAAAGAACTTATACAATGGACCAAACCTTACATTGTGAGAAGATCTACTGTTCCATACATTTTGTTGCTTGCTAAATAACATTTCTCTATGAACAACTGTTCTTTTTGCGCAGTAAAAGTTGATAATGATGATGAAGTACAGTGAGTTCATGCAAAGATAATTTACACCGAGTATATAATAAAACAGATTAATACAAAAGTGAAAAGACGTTTCATCAAATTCGAGGTTATTTATTATACTCAAAAAACTGTAGACTAGGTAGTTCATAATCTCTAAAAACGTGTCATTTGAGCACCTTAATTTTTACAAACGCTCAGTCTTATACCTTACCTCTCTAACTTACAGTGTAAAGAGTCATGCGGAAAGGGCGTACTAAGCCGAAGGAGGTCCATAATGTCCATCATTAAAACTATATACTTTATATAACACTGAATTCGCGAAAAAATATCAGCTGTTCCATAGAAAACGACCATTCACTCCGGAGAAAATGTAAGGAGCAGCTGATATTTTTTTGCGATTGCAGGATTGATCCTATCCTAAAAGTTGTTTGTAGTGATAAGTATACATTTTGACCCCTTTCGGCTTAGTACACTCTTTCAGCGTAGTCTCGTATATGTGTACCTTAAACAATTAGGTACATATTTTTTCAAGATATTACAAAGAAATAAAAACCTTCTTCTTCGCCATGATATGCGCTATGATGACCCACAAAGCCGTTCCCCACACAGCTTCAATCAAACTCAGAGTATGGGTCCTCATATTGGGTACCTTCCAGTGGAATGGGAACAGATGTGCGCAGACCGAATGCCCCACGTACAAAGCAATGGCGTTTAGTCCAGGGGCGCGGAAAGGCCCCCCGTTCCAGATACGCCACGCGTCTGTCAGGGTGTAGCAGAAACTCAGGAGGGCCAAGCAGCATGCTGACGTCACCAGCACGAAAGACATCGACCTGGAACAATGAAACCATACTTTAATTAAAAGGCCTCTTTTTAATAATAGCGTTGATTGGGTATATTTAATTTAGTGATCTACGTGGCATATACAGACACGTAGATCGTAATTAGTACCTACTTGTCAATTTTACTAGATATTTATATATTTTCTTTCTATAATTTTTCTGTGCTATAGTGTGATGTTTGTAGGCTTATAGTCTTACCACAGGTTCTTGTTGATGGGCACGACTCCGTGCTCCCTCGAGAAGCCGGCCAGCAGTGCACCGGCAAGCGCGAATACTAGCGCCCACGCGAGCCAGCGCGAAATGCGCGCTTTATGCGACCGCTGTAACAACACTGTGGCGCCCGCTTGTACGCCGAGCAGTGCTTGTACCGCTGATGTCAGACAACCTGGGGAAGGATAGTTGTAATAGAGTTAACACACGTATGTATTTGGTTGACCTCAACCGCCGGCTAACCAACGGGAGAGAAAGAGAGGGAAATATGATATTCTCATTCTTTCTCTCCCGTTTGTTGGACGGCGGTCCGTCAACCAAATTCATACGTGTGTTAACACTATAAGATTACGAAGCAGTCGAGCTGTAGGGCCATGTCTGGTTTGTTACACAACAGAGTGAGAACAAATAGGCACATCAATTCACTGTCTCTCGCACGAGTGTGAGACCAGGCAAGGTTATAAAGGTTAAGGCAAGGTTGCAAGGCAAGGGGTTGGGTGGCAAGGTTGTTAAGGTTATTTTTAATTCACCTAAAACTTCTCTTAGGCAGCTTCCTTAAATCATACCGGTAAATTTTTGTTCCATGATGTGTATTAATGTTAATTATTAATTCATATTCATTATATAATTAATACGTCACTTACAGAAATAATATACAATAAATTGTCAATTAATACTAATTACCTACTCGAAAAGTCCTCCGCGGACCGAGCCCTGACCGAAAGTCCCCAATACGCTGGCTGCGTTCCCCCGCTGGATTGCGAGAGAAATCCGCTGTGCCAGGAACCAACCCAATCGTGGATCGAGGCCCTTCTCCCTCATGCGGCGCCCCAGGTCCAGCACAAACTTCCGTGCTTCAGCACACCAAGGCCCCGCCGTCTCGACGGCAAACGGGACAAAATCGTATGCTGACCCCAAGCAGGCGTATTTGAGGCATTTGCCTCTGGCGGCTGCCTCCGCTCCCGCGCCAGTAAACTGCTGGGTAGCGGGGAGGTGGCAGGATGCAAAAGTGCTCACGCATGTAGCATCCCACACGAGGCAGCGACCTCTCTGCCATGGGACCAATGTAAGTCCGTCGGGACGCTTGCCGTCTGTCCGAGACAACCCCGGGGGCTCCAAAACGCTCGGCACCTCTGCAGACACAAGAGCACGCTTCAGGATGTCATTGATGGCATGATGTCGAGGTCTACGGCCTGCACACCGCATGCAGCTAAGACCGTGGTGTCCATTTGCCTCAACTTTCGCTCCACAAATGCAAACGTGAGGTTCGCAAACAGAACAACCAAGCCGAAGAGCCACTGCCACCCTCAGGGAGTCATCATCCAGCAGCGTGCCCATGTGTGGAGAAGGCAATGCATGCAGCCAGGCGCCGGACTCCGGTTTAATGGAAGCGCTCAGTCGAGCTAGTTCGACCCCCGAACTTTCATCCCTTATTTTAGAGAGCAGCCGTTCGCACACCGAGTCGCTCCAACTCCTTTGCCATTTCGGTTTGCCCGGCAGGTCAGCGTCCGGACACAGTGTCGACCATATGCTGAATGCCTCCTCGGCATATGGGATGCGGATCACGCTACCATTACTGGGTAAAATGCTAGTAACGAGCTCCGCAACACCATGTGACGAGGCAAGGAAAGCTAAAGGGCCGGTTTCCTGTAGTCGACGCACGCCTAGACCACCAAACCGGATGGGCAAGCTGGCCTGACTCCACTGCAGCTCATTGAGTTGGAGTTGTATTAATTCGTTTATTAAACTGGGTTACGCGGAAAAGGTGTACTAAGCCGAAACGGGTCCAAAGTACCCATAATTATGAACAACTTTTACTATGAGAACAACCATACTGAAACCGCGATTTTTTTTTTGCTGTTCTATACAATAATTGTCGAGTGTGAATGACCGTTTTCTATGAAACATACTTAGATAATAATAAATATTTGGGACATTTTTGCACACACGGTCATCTGACCCCAAACTAAGCAAAGACACTGATATACATACATATATAGTTTTTAAATACATACTTAAATAGATATTAACAACCAGATATAGAACAAACACAAATGTTCATCACACAAATGTTTGTCCTACGTAGGAATCGAACCCACGCCCTCAGGCTCAGAAGGTAGGTTCACTACCAACAAGATCAACGGGCTATCATAGATATCATAGATGCTATAGGGGCTTAGTACACCCTTTTTGCGGAATCCTGTATAGGTAAGTTTAACGGGGCGCAAAATAGAAATCTTGCCCTAGGCACTCATGACCTTAGCTACGACACTAATCAAGTTCACTACATTCTATGATTCTGAGATACTATAGCTAAGCTAACGTAGCGTAGGTATATATTCTTACCTAACAACCCTTCAGGGTCAGTAGGCGGACCACCGTAGACCCGCCGCGCGTCACTTCGTTGGAACAGGTGTGACTCCCCCAGCAGCAGACGATCGATGTAGCCTGCAGCGCCGCCGCTGCACTCTGGCGCTACCCAGTCGTCGTGCTTACCACCGGGGCCGAGATACCCACTAGAAAATAAATCTTATTCCTTCACCCAGCTTTTGGTATAAGGGTGTTTGAGGTTACACAGAGGGACAGTGGTGAACCCAGTTATGCAATTGCGATTTGACCCATATAGGTACTTTTATCAACTTAAAACAGTAAACTATTCCGATAGGTATAATAATATATTTAGTATCTGGGGATGGCATGTGCAGACGTGGATTATATACCTATTGTAGCGTCGCAAATAATCGCTTTCTGATCTGTATATCAAAATTCGTAAAATACGTAATCTGCATAATACCTACTCCCATTATCCATTAGGTATATATCCCAGGATAAACATTCCCGGAAGGATTTTTTTTCCCGGAAGGTATATCCTGGGAATATTTATCCTACATAGCCATGCTCTACCCAAATAGAACTGGGTTCCTTAGAAAACTTTGATTTCATTTCGTCAGATTTTTATTTCGTCGGATTTTCATTCCGTCAGATTTTTGTTTCGTCAGAAATTGTACCTGCTATGAAGCACAAATTCTATTCAAATATTGGGAGAGGAGTAGGGATCGAAAGTTGTATTCTCAATTGCAAATTTTCCTACTTACCTACCTCTTATTTACTTCTTCCGCATTTCTGTTCGTAATTCGTAAAAATCTGACGCAATGAAAACAAAGGCATTGATCAACTGGTCTTAGGTAGGTACTACTACATACCAGAATGGTTACCGAGCAGTATCGGTGAATTAAGTACCTACTTGTTACCAACGCTATAAACTTAACCCTTTGAATTTTATGAGACTTAGTCAAACAGGTAAAATCAACGTGCGGACTCACGCAGGACAGGCCGGGTGAAGTACTTATTACCAACGCTATAAACTTTCAACATCATCATCATCATCAGCCAGAAGACGTCCACTGCTGAACATAGGCCTCCCCCTTTAACCTCCACACTGAACGACAGCCTGCCTTTTACATCCACTGGATGCCAGCGACTCTTACTATGTCGTCGGTCCATCTAGTGGGAGGCCTACCTACGCTGCGTCTTCCGGTTCGTGGTCTCCACTCAAGAACCTTTCTTCCCCATCGGTTATCGGTTCCTTATTATATTAAACTTTACTCTTTGAATTTTCTGAGGCTTAGTCAAACAGGTAAAATCAACGTGCGGACTCACGCAGGACAGTCCGGGTGATGCAGCACGAATGTGATGACGCTGTGTGCGGCCACCAGCACGCCACACAGCGCCCAGCACCACACGCATGACAGCACATCTTTCAACGCCTGCCCACATGCACCCTGCAATGACATTAGGTACAAGTTATTGGATTTGTTGGTTAAATTAAAATGCAAATTTAATTTAAACTCACCTATTTTTAATTTGAATTTATTTCTGTTCAATTTAACACTCCTATAAGCGCGCCCGTTAAATCAAATATAGGAAAATCTATTCACGGGTCACCAAGAGACCGGCCTAACCGAGTTTGGGGCCCACTCAATTATAACCTACGTTAGACACAATTGATAATTATGTATATCTACGACGTGATAATGTAAAAGCGTTTCAGAAATAAATATTTACTTTACTCTAAAAATGTTTGACAAGGGTCACCGAGGTTAACCAAAATATTTTGTCTAAATCTCTCAGTTCTGGCAATGACGGTTTAAAGGCAAATGGTTGTGCCGATTTCTATTTAGAAATATACATACCCACTTCTTTAAATTTATTATTTTACTAGCTGTGCCCCGTGGTTTCGCGTAGTGATGAAAAATTGTGATAATAACGATGATGAAAAGTAGCATGTCACTCTCAGGCCCTTGAACTATACCCATGCAAAAAATCAGGTATATCCGTAGCTCTCTCTCTTGCTGCGTGAAAGAGTAACAAACCAACAAACAAACACACTTTCGTATTTATAATAATAATTATATTATAGTATGATTAACTTTACTCATTTTTGTTTATAAGATAATGTATTTTAATAGACCTTTATAGAAGCGCATAAACGTTATTGAAGACAAGATTACAGACACTGCCACAAATCACAAGAAAGTGATGGCTTGGCGGGACATAGTAATTGGGTAAAAGGTTTAGAAAACTGATATCAACATAAAATTGTGTACTAATATAATTATTAGTAAGTTAGATACATTAGAAGATTAGACTCACCCTAGGCGGCTTGTAGTATTTAGGCGCTGTAAGCGCGTAGAACCCAGCAGCGATGAGGTACGCGACGGCAAGTCTCTGCAGCACGCCGAAAATACGGAGCTCTTGTAACATGTTCGAACCGTAGATGGTGTTCAATGACATGCCCAGTAGGAACATCATGCATGAACGCTGAAACAAACAAATCAGGTGTTAATCAGGGTGATTAATATTGGGAGGAAGAGCCCTAAATGTAGATTTCCGTGCATCGCAGTCGACCAAAAACTCGAAACGGCAGTCTTTTTCCAGTACCTACTGGTAGCGCGTCTGCCTTATGTGCAGGAACTCCCGCATTCGATTCTCGGCCGAGCAGATGTTTGTATGATATAGGTATTTAAATATCTCAGCAGAAAAACTGGCCTAGCAATGATAAGTATGACTCTTTTACCCAGAAGTGCTAAAAAGGTCTACTTACTACAGTTTTTTAATGGACAGGCTATACGTAAAACCATAACACATCTGATGAGTGAGGGTGTGATTGAAGATGGTAAACATGCTTAGCCTGGAATGGGAACTAGTTTTCAAGTGATCCTGCTGGAACACACCGTTATGTGCTGGGCAACATTTTTTTTAGGGTGGTTAGCTAACCATCCGGGCATAAGAAAGTGCGTACCGCCATGCTATTTATTGGTTTACTAACGATGTTTTCCTCTCTGATGTCTCAAATCCCAGCCAGTGAGGCTGGGATTTGAGACACCCTTCGAGTTCGAATTCTAACGTGCCAACCACTGAGTCATCGTAGCTACTGAATCATCACTGCTGATCAGCAAACTTGATAAATGTAACAATATAGGTGGGTCACTATGCTACTTCCAGCCAATGTGAAAACTTTCTAAAGACATACAAATGGATTTCTAACTATTTGCGCGTATAAAGATGGATGAATAATTACCTATCTCGGCGTCTGTCGGCCGGACCATTGTTTAATGAATGGGATCATCAGCAGCCTCCTTTCTGAACGACCAAGTTATCTGCAGAGTTGAATGAGAAAGCTACTATCGTGTTCAGTGGCGGATTTACACATTTGCCGCCAGTAGGCAATTCAAATTTGCCGCCCCTAACGACCTCTAAACATTGATACCCTAATTCACAATAATATTAATTGCATTTTTTGTTATTGAAATTGTAATTTTATGATTTGTGCACTAATATCCTAATTAAATTAACCGTTTTCTCGTAATTAGTATGATTATAAACTAAGGGTCGATGAACCAGTTCCTAGATTATTTTTAACCCAACTATTTAGTTAAGATTGCACAAGAAATAATCTTTTAACATTATTTTTTTTAAGACAAAAAAATTGACCCTAAATTTGCTGCCCCGAAAATCTGCCGCCAAGGCTTCAGCCTACTTTGCCTGCTGATAAATCCGCCACTGATCGTGTTATATGAATAAAACCAAAACTCTTCCATGGAAAATTATAGTTCTGTCATTTGGCCAACTACCTACAGATAAGTTGGTCGGTCGATCTCTAAACCGGGCCACGCCCGTTACTAGGTCGTCTATCGAGTGTTACTTTAGTTAGTCTAATACCCGTGTGATGCTCGTAATATCTGCCATTAAAATACTAAATAACCGCCTTAATTATCGTACATTGACGCAGTAGTTTGAATCATTGCACAGGTACTAAAAGAAACGCAGAAATGGATGAGCGGACGATGAAATTGCTCGCCGCGTACGAAGAGAGATCTCAGGCTGCACGCGAGATAATTTCCAATGACATATCTGAGAAACAAAACATTCAAGATTGTATTGTACTGAGAATAAGTATTCAATACAAAATACGGAAGCTGATGTAATTTGAAAGTGAACGTGTGGCGTGCTCTGCATCAAAATTAGACATTAATAAAATAATGTTTAAATGCCTAAGTATAGAAAAATCGTGTTTTTTTTAAATTATAAATTCATATTGTTATAAATTTTGTAACAATATGAAATCAGTAACGTTATCAGAACATCTATTGAGAAGGTACATCTAGTGCAAGTAAGCACCTATTTTGATAAATTGATAAAAGACCTCGGAAAAGCGCAATGTGCGCTTAAATATAAATTAATTTCAAGTTAATTACGGTGTGCAGATGTTAAGTACGGAGTCTACGAACGCTGTTGACCAGGGACTAGAGGACAGGTTTTGCTATCCTGTTTCCGAGCACATTTTTTTATAAAGTAGTACTTGGGTTAATATACGAGAGAAACGAAGAAAAGGATGTCAATTTCCTGTTACTTGGAGTAGGCATACCTACCTAATCCTGTTTGGACTAAGACAGTTTTAAATCAGCTTTTATTAAGCTGCTGGTAGATAATATGTACCTAAGCAGTTTTGCTATTTAATAGGTGAGAACATGATATGTACCTACTTTGAATGTAGGTATCAACGGCAGGTAAGTACATATAGGTAATTTGGAAACCACTAGGCTCAGAGTAGAACTACTACTAGACTAGCCTTTTGTTCTAGTTTGACGCTCTAAATAACTGAGACAAGAAGGCCCGCGCAATAGTCTTTGTAACTTTTACATAACAATACTTGGTCTAAAGGTTGCCCACCTCAGTACCTATCACCTGAGAGATTCGTGGAACCAGTCACCACTGATATTTCTTACGTAAGGTAGCATAACCATTAAAGGTCTGTAATGTTACCTGTTTAATGTTACTGTCCTTTAACGGGTTGCAGAAACGCATACTGGATATGTAACCAAAACTAACAACGACAATGTACTAATTATTCATCATCATCATCATTTCAGCCATAGGACGTCCACCGCTGGACATAGGCCTCCCCCATCGATCTCCAAAAGGGCCGGTTGGAGGCGGCCTGCATCCGGCGTTTTCCTGCGGTCTCATTTAGGTTGTCTGTCCAACTTGTTATCATATCATATATGCTATCAAGTATCATATAAAAATACTACAGAGGTCCGGAGGCTGGGTCTGGTGGAAAATATGATAAATTATAATATAATATTAAATTTGGCAAGTAGTCAATTAAATACCATCCGCCAGGGGTGTCAGTAGCCATCCGCTAAGAAAGTATTAGTACTACTACATCTGGGACGATTTATAGTAGATAAAAGGCAGTTGAAAATTTAGATGAAAATCTACGTGAAGTCACGGGCAACAACTATGGTAATTATATACGGAAGACAATTATTTTAGAGACTAATAACAGGCTAGATTTCAGTAATTACTTAATTAAATTGGTCGCAAATACTACTCGAGTCTCAAACATAACGCAGCTTGCATTATTTATAAATCACACAAGGAAAATTATCTGGCAAGTAACTTAACCTGTTTTCATTTATACACGTTTATGTATTGGTATGACATACAAATACCTTAAGATTTTGACATAAAAACAGCTCAGCAAATACTAATAACACCGTTTCATAAATAGAGCCGACTTTTTCGGAATACCTATAGGTATATGCAAAATAATCTTCCACCTGGGTATCGTCCTGCTAAAGGTGATCATGATGGATAGCGGTATGCCCCATGATCCTGAGGCGATGGACACCAGATCAGAATTTACCCGGAATATATGCAAAACTATCTTCCATTTCAATAGGTCCTTGGCAAAGACTCTTTTTACAGGAAATAGATGCAGATGTCCATGATCCAGAGGAAGGGGATGAACGCCAGGTTAAAACTTACCCGAATTATTCAGTATAGGTACCTACCCCTGGCTAATACACTTGACAGAAAGCGGTTTGCATCAGAAGGTGATTACAGCGTAGGTCAAAACTTACTCGAAATATTTGCAATACAATCTTCCACCTCGGTATGCCCTTGGCGAAGGCACTTTTGACAGAGAGCGGTATGCAGACGCCCATGATCCAGAGGAAGGCGGGAAACACCAGGTCTCCAGCCACGAGGCCGTTCCACGTGGCATGCTCCAGCCACCAGTAGCCCCCCGCGCCGTCGTTCACGAATATCATGAAGACTATCGCGATTCTATAAGGAAAAGAGACAAATATGAAAAAATATGTAAATAGCTTAAGGGGGAAGCATTATTTTCACATTTACTTTTGACTCGGCAAAACTTGAAAAGTATAGGTACCTTAGATGTTTTCTTTTGTTTAGCACTTACATCCTACTAATCTTGGTCCAAGCATTAATTTGTTCTGACAGCTGCAATAACATTGTAAACAGCTGAATAAAAACATTTTCTTTTAACATTTCACTAGAGTACTGGTACTTGCTACAGTATGGCGTTCTAAAACCTAGCGAAAGTGATCAGAATTGGTGGTTTTCATTCAGCTTTTTACAACATTATTGCAGCTGTCAGAGGAAATGCTTGGACCTAGTTTAGGGTTAAAAACCAGAATATTAGTTTTATTTTGATTTTTATATCGACTTATAATGTTGGCCTTACAGCCCCTACAGCTTGACCGGACTAGTTAGCGAACGCAGAGTGCGTTCGGCATAACTATATTCGAAATAATTCACTGAGACCTTACCAAATTATGTAACGTAGTTTGGGAGAGGGAAAGGAAGGGAGATCTGATCAAGCGATCCTGTTACGCTGAGTAGGAAGAAGTCAAATAAATGGAGTATGTTTGAACAAAATCATACTAACATAATATAATTATTCTCGATTAACTGATTTAGCAGTTGGTTTTTCAAAACTATGAAACATGTATTTTGTCAATTATTTTCTTATATTACTTAGTTAAAATTACAGAGTTTGACACTTCTTACCCTCGAAAGGTGTCAAGAGCTCGTAGTCTCTGTTGCATGGCCAGTTCCTTGTCTCCGTACCGAAGCTTTCCAGTTTGCCTCACCCGTGACATGATCAGCTTCACGATGCCGTACAGCACCCATATTGACACCAGGAGTCCTAGGAGTAGCAGCAACGCTGGAAGATTGTAAATATATCGTGAATGGCACGAGAGCGACACTGGAGCGAGAAAGAAGCAGGACGGGAGAGAAAAAGGAGGGACTGGGTCGAAGGTACGGAAGAAGAAAAAGACAAGACCGAAGGACGTCATCTCTTTGGAGACCAATGACGAATGTGTGATGAAATGAATGGTTATAATTATTATATTTGATAGCGACCTACCACCCGTAATAGACGGCTATTACGGAACCGGGGTGGCAAGGATTAAGATGAGAACAATAGGAGGGTTGGTACGAGAAAGATGACGATGGGATGGGAGCAACAAAAGAGGTGAAAAGGAAAGAAAGAAAGAAAAGAAAGAAAATAAATTTTATTCGACACCTTTACAAAAACTTATATCTAAAGGATACAATCATCGAATGGGTCTGTCTCGGCATTAAAGGGAGAGTGACGGGAGCGGGATGGAAGCTGGACTGTATCGTGACGGGATTGATGTGTGAAGCCTCCGGCAGAAGCTAGTCGTTGATAAAAGTTTAATAAACCATATCTCGATATCTTGCACTGCAAAATTTTATCGTTGAGTAATTAAATATGCTAATGGGGATTAAAAAGAACCATGGACACCAAAGTTTCAAACAAAAAATTTGTAAATTGTGTTATTAGAACCTTATTATAGAAGTTTGATCGGGATCGAGATTGTATGCCGTCCCGTTCGCATCTATTTACTCGCACCACGAGCGTAAGTGAGATGGCACGCGATCGCGATCACGATCCGATTCATCCATAATAAGGGGGCAGTTTCTTTTTATTTGGTGTTGGTAGGTACACTAAGGCAAAACCAGGAGCTACACTTAATTACAACCGTTGTTTACTAGCTAATGCCTACGACAATTATTACCTACAACAATAGCAGATAGATTGTATTGTCCGTGAAGGTTCTTCCGTGACATTTATGTATGTGAATGATGGCTAGGTGCATATAAATAGATGGATAAATCTATTGTTCACACCAGAAATTGCTTACCAGAATATAATTCTCGGAAACACTGCGGAAGGAACACTAGTTTGTATTACAAAGACAAAAAACTTGAAACTAGGGTTCCTTTAGCAGTGTTTCCGAAAAGCTACAACATGGGATTCTTGAAAAGGCGAGATAATAGAGTCTTAAAAGGTCAACGTAGTTGTGATGCCTCTGGTGTTACAAGTATCCATAGACGACGGTGACTGGTTGGCAGCCCGTCTGCTTTTTGCCACCTATGGCATTAAAAAAACTGTCGGCCTGAGCAATCTCTCGCAGGCAACCTTAACCTATATCTAACTGAGAATAAAGTAATTTTAATCCAGAAGTAGTTAATTAATACCCTTGAAAATAGACCTAACTATTTATGCAAGGTATGCAATTACCTACTACTTATTTTTCCCGGAAAATCCTGTAAGATGGTGGGTGTAACCGCGGAGCGCAGCTATTGATTATATGTATGTAGCATGATGCACCAGATCCGGTTATCTCACGGCCACTCTGGCCAATATGTAATTTTTTTACACACAATGTATTCAGATTGCGATTGCATAAGGACAATGCCTTCTAAGGCGTGGGGGTTACCCACCTAATAAAGTCTTTGCGCCATAACGGCGTGATTATTGAACATTTAACTGCGCCGGATGGACCTGCTTGACGGGGTTACGCGGAAAGGGTGTACTAAGCCGAAAGGAATCCGTTATAGTCATCATTAGGAACAACTTTTAGTGTGGGACCAACCCTGACATCGCGTAAAAATATGTAAGGCTGCTCCATGGCTGCTTTTTGCAAGATGTTTGCCGGCCATTATACTGTCTGTATGGAATGCAGTTATCTGTTACCTACGTAGACACTCGAGATAAATAAATCATCCAAATCTATCTTTTGGAAATGTCTAGATAAATGACATAAGTACCTATATATCAGAAGTTGAACGAGTCGCTACTTGCATTGCCGTTTTTCATGTGTGTATAGCAACTGGCAAAATGAAAGGGACTATAGTCTGCGTGTTAATGTCCGTTTCTTGTGTGTTTGGTGCAGAAGTGAGAGTGGATCCACTAGTGCTCATCAGCGGTCAAGGACTAGTGAGGGGTCAGAAGACAAGCGATGGCAGTTATTCGAAGTTTCTGGGAATACCGTACGCGCAAGTCGATTTAGATAACCCATTCGGCGTAAGTGACTCGATAAAAACATTATTGTTTTCCAGTCAACATGGTCAATGACCAGTGATACCAGATAATAATTGAAGGTTATCACGTCCCGTTTTGATTAGGTACTTACTAATATTGCTTAGAACGGTAAGCGTTTCAAAAGTGTTATACAAACAACTATACCTTCTTAACTGTAGTGTCTATTGTCTTAAAAGGCTAATGATATATATATTTTCTATTTCAGCCTGCAGAAGCACCACAGCCATTCGATGAGCTCATATTTAATGCTAACGATGATTCTGTGAAGTGCCCGCAGCTATCCTCGGACTCTTCTACGTCCCTTGACTGTTTAAAGCTAAATATATTCGTGCCAAGTGCTGCCAGTACCAGCAACCCTCTGCCTGTGCTGTTCTGGATCCATGGAGGAGACTTCAGTAGTGGCAGCGGTGGTCAATACAGTGGAGTCCGCAATATAGTGAGACATGGAATAGTTGTAGTCACGTTTAACTACCGTTTGGGCCCATATGGATTCCTGTGTCTCGACCTCCCGTCCATCCCAGGCAACCAAGGTCTCAAAGATCAGTACCAAGCTCTGCAATGGATAAGGCAGAACATAGCTTCCTTCGGCGGAAACCCTTACAATGTGACTATTGCTGGACAAGACGCTGGAGCCACATCGACTCTGCTACATCTGTACTCGAACAACGATAAGCTCTACCACAAAGCTATCATAGAAAGTGGAACGCCACAAAATGGAGGAATGTTCGTGAACGAAGACGTCGATGCTCCTATTAAACTAGCTGAACGCTTGGGCTTAAATACGACTAGTACGGAAGAAGCATTAGAGTATCTGACTTTGACGGATCACGACTTGGTCACAGTAGCGGCTTTAGATTTAAATTTGAACTTTAAGCCATGCAGAGAAAGGTCTTTCAGTGGTATTGATAACTTTGTTGATAACGATCCTTACGCCTTATCGAATGAGAGGAAAGTACGGAACACACCGGTTCTGATCGGTTATACGAGCAAAGAACGCGATTCCCTTGGTGACGATTATTACAACAACGATCCTTTTTACGAAAAAATTAAGAGTAATTTTAATTTAGACGACGACATAACTTTAGATGCTGCTAATATAGTCAAGCATTTCTATATTGGCGATGAATCTGTTTCTAGAGATGTTGCATCAGCTCTTGAGAACTTTGAGTCCGATTTTGATTTCAACCATCCAACACAGAGGACTGTCGATCAGCTACTGAATGAAAATGCTGGTGCGGTTTACGAATATGTGTTTGGTTACGTTGGTAACTCGGAAGCTGAAGGTGCAGGACATTCAGCTGAGCTGAAGTACTTGTTCGAGCTTTCCAATGGTGAAAGAACTGAGGAAGATCAGTTAATCATCGACCGTATTACATATTTATGGGCCAACTTCATCAAATATGGGTAAGCCAACATTATAAGATAGCTTCAGGATGCTTACAGGTTAATTATTTGTTTGTTTTTTTGCTTTTTTATAGAAATCCTTCAGCCCAAGCGTCAGAGTTGGTTCCAGTGGTGTGGCCGCAAGTTACTAAGAATACCAGACCAGCGTTAGTGATAGACACGGATATCCGTGTCGAAAGCAGGGTGAAACATCAAAGAATGGCTTTCTGGGATCTATTCTACTCCATCTATGGAAGATACAATAAGATTTCCAGGGAATGCTTGCATATGAAACATTGAGGAGTCGAATCGTAGGTAGATTATTTTTATCTTTAGAGTGTCTAAGATTACATTATATTCGTTGATTGACAGAATCATATTTTTATCATTATATGTGCACAATAAATGGAAAGTCCAGTTATAAAATTATAAAATAAGAACAATATTTTATTTGTCTCAAATCGCAAGACATTTAAATTCTTCTGTAGAGGACGTAGAGGTCCTTGCTTTCTGGGTCGTCGTCAAAAACGGATGATGCCCATCAAGACAAATTGAATGGAAACGAACAAAACATTCGGGCCAACGACACCCACTAGCCTGCCCACTTGCCTGCATCGTGATCTGCCAACGGTTCATGACACTTTTCTATAGCCGCCGATAAGATAGCTTTATGTTAGCTGATAAAACAATTATCTCGTCTTAGGTTTCACATACCAATCTATTACATGATTACGTTTTTTACCTTTAATAGGTGTGATTTTCTATTGTTGCTTATTATTTAGGCTAGCTAGGCTATCTCTAGGTAGGTTTTGGTTCTCTAATCGCTTATAATCGTTTACGAATCTGCAGTGCAAGTACCGTTCTTTATCGATCGTCAAATTCGCTAAAATGCCATAGAATCGATCACAGCGAGTACTGAAAAAATGGCATATTATGGAATTTGACGACCTCAACTGTCAATTTGACGATCGCTAAAAGAACGGTACTTGCACCCCTGATAATATAATACATATTAGACTTAGGCAATGAGTACAATTAACGATGATGCGCACAATTTTTTTTATGATTTCGTAGTCAAAGGGTGTCAACAAGTCCCTATTACTATATAATTATCTTTGCTATTACTAAGCATACGCTGTCTGTCTGTCCTAGCTTTTAACGGCTGTATCTATTGGACCGGCCAAAATACGTAATATTATGGCAGATTAACTAAGACAATATAAAAAAAAAAATGGTATACCTAAAAACAAAACGTATTTTTAACGTAACTTTGCTCTAGTGTTAAAAACGGTAATACGTGTAGGCGTCAAATTTGGCATGATTTAAAGTAGATACACACTAACTAAAGTAAAACAAAAAATAATTGAAGTGCGTACGCTGAAAATCCCAAACTGCATAAAAGGAAACATATTTGGGTGCCCTCCGTTCGTGAGTCCGACACGCACTTGGCCGGTGTTTATTCTTAATAGCAAACAGTGTCATGTCAGTGACCAAAGGCCTGCACTAGAAGTAAGTACTTGGGTACACTAAGTACGCACACAGTTATATCAATGGTTATATTGGCTAATCAGTGGGAACTAGAGCGAAAGCGAGAAGCGGTCAATTGAGTAGAGCTATGCACATTTGCCATAAGCGATTATAGTGGAAATGAAGAAGACTTCGTATATTGAACGAGTAACACAGACGCGTTTGGTTTAACTCGTTGGGAATTCGTCACAGTAACCAAAGTCATTACGAGTTTAAGGAAATAATAAAGTTCGCCAGCTTCACAGCATTCTGAATTATTTGAATGTACGCGATGCCTTGACATCGTACTTCAGAAGACGTCGCGGTTTTTGAGGAACTCGCGAGAACTCTGAACTTAGAACTCTAGAGCGACTCGCTCGTTGTGACTGGCGCTTTACAGCGGTAAAATACGTGACAACTTTCATCCTTGGGTTTACAGTAAATAAAGTAATCAAACGTTATTATGACTTTGGCACTTAGAAATACGACTTTCGCTGGGCCCATCGCCACCGCCACTAATATTAGTTACGCCAGATTTTCACAATTTTCTCCGCCTTTTAGTGCGTGACTGCTTCGATCTATCATAATATCTATCTTATCAATTTATTGCCTAACTTTGTGGTATGCTGGTGTGTGCCACTACCGTTTTTCGAGTATTTAAAACATTAATGAGTTTACAAAACGTAATTACAAATTTACGTAAGTAGGTACTAATAACTTTTGGAGGTGACTGCTGACCGGAATGTTGGCATCTACTTTGTCCAAAAACTAAACAGGCCAAGCAAACAAGCTTTTCTTTTTACAAAAGTGGCTTTTAAATTAGTTTTCTTTTAACCGACTTCAAAAAAGGAAGCTGTTTTCAATTCGATTGTATATTTTTTAAATGTTTGTTACCTCAGAACTTCGTCATTAATAAACTGATTTTCGTTTTTTTTTATTTTATTTGATAGGATATTCTGTCAGATTGTTCCCATGGACCTCCGGTTCAGAAATTTGGTTTTTAAATCAAAATAACTGGAAAATTCGTTTACTTGGATGACAATATCAAAATAGCGTATTTTACTAATTTTGAAGTCGGTTATTTTTAATTGATAATTATTTACTGTTGGTAGTTATTAATTAATAGTTATTTCCTACTCCAAAATAAATAAGAGGTTTCAAGGTTTGCCCTCGGAAGATGTGTTGTAAACTACAATACTACTACATCCTATGAATTAAATCATATTATCTAAAGGTTGAATTACAAATATTTAATTAATAGTACATCACAATCATTATACCCACTCATTCATGTGAGCTATGTATAATAGTTTACATTGTAAAGGAGGTTCGGCCATGCATGATTAACATATAAGTTATATATATACATATATCTAACAAGGACGACATGCATTGGACACATCGGGTTTCCCTTGTCAGGTTTGCGCATTGTGTGCTTGATTCATCCTGCCCTTGACAGATCAGAATACCTACTTATTTTGAAATAAATAAAACGATCAGACTGTGCCTAAATAGTAAATAGTGATGGCTATAAACATACATAATATCCAGTAGGTATTGTTCTTCTCATTAAAGTTCTATTCCCAAATATCAATAAAAAGAATCACGATGCATCTAGTATTATTTTTAGTATAATAATAGTTTAGTATTTAGTGTTAAACGTTATTGCAACTTCAAAGATAAATATGGAGTTGATCAAATTTCAAGATTATCAGGTAATATTTATCGACTTGTAGGTGAAATAAGGACAACGCCGAGATTGTGTTTATGTGTCAAGGGTTCCGATGATGTGATATTCAAATCTGTAACATATATGCAAATACTCAATGTAAACGAGCACTGAGTGTTTTTATTTTATTTGACGACCGGAATGGCTCAGTGGTAGCATATCTGCTTTATGAGCAGAAAGTCCTGGATTCGATTCCCGACCGGGCAGATGTTTGAATGATGAATTTGAATATCAGCTCTCATCTGGTTGTGAGTTGTTCATGTGTATATGCGTGATCCATAGCAACCTCGACACAGGGAATTCTAGTGGGGAGTTATAAGTGTAAAACATTTACAATTTAAATTTTTATTTATTTTTTATATTAAAGGGGTATTGTCAACAGAGGAGAAGGCAATAACGGAGAAAATGTTGTTCGTTCGTGTTGTTCATTCTGCTGGATAAACAACTCTTTGCTAAACAAGATGGGATGACGGTTTTCTCAAAATTTCCAATAAACCTGGACCAGGTTAGTGCTGGATAGAGATAAAATTACATTTATGAGAGAATCAATACCCAGGGTCGGAATAAGGAAAGCTGTAGATGATTATAGTTGAACCAAACTTTTGGTAATTTCGCATTTTGATGTAAAAGAATATACGCAAGCCTAAAATTTGCCTAGTTATAAAATAGAAAAATACAATATAGATAACTTTTAATAATATGCCATCATAAAATGCCGTACCTTCCTACATAAATTCAGCTGACAGTTCATGATAGTGCTTGGAGAAATTATTAGGGGGGAAAAACAGAACTTACGTTTATAAATATCGACGGGTTCTTTAGAAGTGATGATTTCGCAGCTTTCTTCGGAGGTGTTCAGTCTGTAAACTCCGAACTGTCCCAGATCTGGCCTTAGCTGGCAAATAAGACCTCTGTGAAAGATGAAAAACTACGTTGGATTTTTTACTCTCAACCTGCTGTAAAAAGTTCACAAAATTTTATGCTGGCCTGATCTTACATAATATTAGAAAAAGCATTGCTATTGTCTTTTGGTCTTTAATTCTTTGTTGTTCTTGTTGTTTATTCTTCTTTCGCATCTTAAGTGTACCATTAATGTCATGAAGAAGCTTCATAAGTTGTTTAGCAAATTGGATCTTGAAGACGCCTACTATCAAATCAATTTCAGGACTTTATCTACATGGTACTGCAGCTAAATACAAACGCTAGGATCTGACATATCTACCAATATCGCCATTTTACTATCTATTTCGCGAATCGCAATCACGTTGCGTTGCAGTAATTACTGTTACAATATTCTGTAGACGTCTTTATTTAGATGATATGCTACTTACGAAGTGTTGCCAGCAGTGACAAAAGGCTCCGCGTAGTCAGAGTAGACCCGCCAGGTGGAGCGACGAGTGGTGCTGGTCACCCACCACTGCTCCGTGCCAGCGGGTATGGTCTTCTGCAGTTCGAAGGGACACTAGAAACAATAAACAAATGAACCTATAATATATGCCAACTTTACTCTACCTAGTGGTAACTTCTGTGTATAAATGTATGTTCAGCAATCGACTGGCAACAAATGAAGTTGGACAAGTTGAAAATGATATTCAACAACAAGACAAAGATGATATTAAGGATCGTCAATTTATGATCAAAGTACTTAGTGGCAGGGCATTGGCGGATCCAGGGGGGGGGGGGGGGGCTATGGGGGCCATGGCCCCCGCCAAAACACCATAATTCCATAGCAATTCCATAAATTCAACTAAACTTTTCGATTTTATTCCTTTGAACCTCGTCAGACTGCCCCCTGATGAAATCCTGGATCCGTCCCTGTGGCAGGGCAAACCTTGGAAAATTCTAACTAATTAATTAATTATTAATTAGGTACAGTTGTGAGCTGCCGATAATTTACAAAAATTTTAAGCACCTAGTATCAACATTTTGTGCACTTTTATTTTCTTTAACTCAACATAATAAAAATAAAGCTTTTGACTTTCAAACCATATATAACCTGCTCGGTGTCGGTCGCGCAGATAAAAAGGTACGCACCCGAATGTTTTACTAATGAGATCATGCCCGGTAATGTAAGTTTTGGACCGGGTTTTTTTGGAAAGACTACTTTGTATGTGATTTGTATTATAATTATGTCAGATTCATTCGGGCGGCACTGCGGCAGATTTCACTAGAGCCATTTTTTTCTGTTGGCACCTTTTTTTATTAGCTCAAGCTGTTAAAATGAAAAAATACGTACTTATATGCACAATAATTTACTTGGGTTCTATTATAGACACAATATAAAAATGAACTTTGCGTTACAGGTAGGTTACTATTCATACCATGGTATGATAGAATAGAACCACATCATTATCTCCACATAATTATGTAAAAATAATGATGTGGTTATTTCAATGCCAAACATAACTCGCCGATTGCTTCATTACATGCTCTGAGATTTACATCCACAATTAGTTCATCTACTAGTCCGCTATATCTAAGATCGGTTATTAACTCAACCAAGCCAGTAATTTCTCTGCTGCATAGTCTGCCAAGCATCGTGCTTGCCTGACACACATCTTCAATATTTGCACGACAGCACAGATTTACATTGCCAACTACGCATAACGGCGTAAAGTATTTAAGTGAAATATCCGGCTTGAAATAATAAAATCATTACGTAATTAATTAGTTAGGTACTTAATGGTAATTAACTTTTACTTGAAAAAACTACGCGCTTTTACACGGAGACGATTTATGGCACGGAATTTGTAGGTAGGTAATGAAAATTATAAAACCCTTCACCGTGACATGACGAGTAGGGTCGCTTTCGCGGAAATGAAATGAACGCATGAAATTTCCCAGGGAAATCCTATGGTATGTTGATATAGTCGATAGGTCAACGCTCCTGAAAAGGACCTGCACGACAGTGAGCTTAGTCAGCAATAAATAAAATAATCACGGTAGGTAAATTACTGAATGAGTTGACGACATAGGCGTTGTCAAGAATGTGCTGAATAACAAATAGGTATACGATGGCCATTTCCTTGGAAATTACCAAAAGAAAACAAACGTACGTCCGCAAAAAGTGTTGCCAAAAGTCGCGATGTTTTGTGATACGGACATTGTTCTTTTCAGTACCTACAGATAGTAACGTAAACAATGTTTTCATTACTTATACTCGGAAAGTAGTAGGTCTGAAGTTGCCTGAGGAGCGGGTTGAAAGTAATATATTTCAGCCCTAGGGAGAATCACTTTCAACTGACATTTGTGACAGTGACAGTTGACAACTGAAGACACTCAAATTATAAAAAAAAACTAGTTCTATTTTCACATTTGTATTGAACCATGTTCCAACTTTTTTTTCTCCTCAGAGGATTATGTTCCTGCATTTGCCAGTGTGAGGATGTTGACGGGAAAATTGACGGGAATTCGATCTTCATTGTAGAGTTTTGTTTATACTTCAGTATAGCAGATGTGTATTAACATTAATCTGATTCTGATATGGATTTAACGGCTGATTTCATAAGAGAAGAGGCTAAAGCAGTAGTGGAAAACCATTTACCACTTAAATCAAAAGAAAGATACTTAAAATCGTACGACAATTTTATGAAATGAATTCACTCATTTTTTTTAGTCAGTTCAAGTTTTTATTTTTAGTGTCTTTGTATTCGTAATGAAAAGCTCAGTGTTTACCTCGAGGTTAAAAACTTATTTAGTCCCAAACCCCGTCTCGGGGTTACTTTCACCCCTGGGGTAACAATGTACTATTCTTTTAAAAAATTGCGAGCATTCGCATCAAGCAGCTGACGACGGCCATGTTATAAGCCTGCTGGATAAATGCATTAACCTTATTATTAAGGAAGATAGATCTTCCTTGCAATGACGTTTCTATTGATCTAAGCTTCCTTGTTATTACCTACCTAATGACAAAAAGCAGGCATGTGTAAAATGTTTAAAATAACATTTGTGCTCAAATTATAGATACATTTTAGTGCCTCTCTGCAAGAGAGCGCGTAAATCATTTTTATTTTATGGTCTTTGTGATCATAAATCTATTACAGTCTTTCGAAGATAGTAAAACGCCCAGTTTGAAGACTTCCAACCAAAGTACCTTGCGATGATGGATACAATGAGAGCGTAAATGAACTTATTCGGTTACGTAAAATACCTTGTGTAATTTATGCTAAAACGAAACCAGAAGAACGTAATACATAATTAATAATAATAAAAACAGAAGACCCGACTACAATGTAGCCTATGACAATGGTTGCCATCCAACTGGGTTTCCCAGGATTTGTCCTAATTTGAGAGGGCGTTTGGGGGTGCTTGCTTGGACCCAGGGATGAGTTCTCAAGATTTCTCATGCTGTTTGCTACAGTCTGAAGGGCGTTAGTGATGGGCTTACCGGTAAGTAATTTTATTTTATCTGTACTTCTTGAAAGAGTCGACTGGGTGGCCTTTTCTTATCGATTTTTTTCTACTACTATTACTTATTCCGGGTTGCATTTGCAGACTGTAGCTAGCAGGACAACGTGGAAGAGCATCGTCTAGTCTAGATTAAAATTTGTTTAATTTAGTTATTTATCATTTCAAACAACCTATAATAAAACTTTATTGCGTAAATTGGTAGTCTAGAGAGTTTTCAGAGATCAAACTGGCTGTAAATACTACCATGTTCCTCCTCCACCTCCAGTAATTAAGAAAACAAACATACAACCGAAAAAAATTACCCTCCTTGGACAGTCAGCTAAAAATACTAATGAGTAGTTAGCGAAATAAGTGCGTTTATGATTCGTTCCTCATAATTGAAAGAAAGGTGTCGATCGGCCTTCGGTATTGTAAGCAAATGCCTTCATGTATTCTGTCGCACCGTTTTGTAAGAAACCTTGACATAGTCAGATATATTATATACAAGATAGGACTTATGATGAAATTTACTTTTTACTTTTTTATTATTTGTTAGTTAATCCGCCGTAACATTACATATTCTGTGAAAATTTCAACTGACCAGACATCGTAGGCTTAGTAATAGCAAAGATTATTATACTAGGGGTAATAGGTTCCCGTTTTTACCTTTAGCGGCCCTAAAAATCACCGAAATTTGAGATATAACTAAGTAGGTACAAGAGACAACTTCATAATCTTACTGTTATAAACAGTAGAAAGATATTGATGTCGGTAGATAGATGTTAGTCTGCAAAATTGAATATAAAACTGTACTATCCAATGTGTCTACTATATACTATACTATACTCAAACTATATACCAGCAACTAACTAGCTATATACTACTACTACTATATTCAAACTTGTTTACTATAAAAACGACAAAACAATCTCGCAGATAAACACTCACTCGAAAACAATCATCCGAAACGCTGTACACCCCCACGTCCTTATCAGACGCTGCCATCATGTAAGCCTGGTCCATCTTCAGCGCCGTCATGTTCAGCCCTTCGTGCTCCTCCGCCCCAGGGTGCTCCAGCCATGACAACACCGCTTCCTTGTACCACTGCCAAGTGTCATTCGATATCACCGACTCATTCATCGTTCACGTTTTCAACTTCTTCCGATGCGAAGTAGTTAAAAGTTTTTAAAGTCACTTGTGAAAAGAGTTCATTGTTTATTTTTAGTTGGTTTATTTTTGTTTGGAAAGTCCGTGCGTGTGAGCGGCCGTCGGCACGGGGCAGGACTGATCGTTCGTAAACCGGTGCGGCAGCGTCTCTACAAACGTACGAGGTAAAGGTACCTAATTGGCTTTCTGCAGTCGATCTCGGAAAAAATCTTGGAACAATCACATGAAAGCGCATTACCCTCGGCTCGCGTAATCGATAAGTCAGGTTGTCAGGTAATTTTTACGCTTTCTTTGATGGGTCTAAACGTATTGGCAATTATACATTCATACATGGAAATCTACTGGAGAAGCTTCTCACGAAGTTATAATAATATGTAGGGTTAACTTCTACTCCAGACGAAGCGCTACAGTCACAAATTTTAAGAGACTCGGATACACATTCTATGAAAATAAAATTTTATTTCCAAATATCCGCAGGTGTACACAGACTACGACTGATTGAAAAAACCTTCCTGATTGATGTATTTATTTTATTTTATGAACAATTGAACTCCAATATTATTTACGTCATTGCATTATACAACGGAGACAAGGCACAAGAATTCAAATAAAGGTCAACTGAAGAAAAAACTATTTGAAACTAACTACTGCCCGCGGCTTCGCTCGCGTAGTATAGAAATCAATTCCCGCCCTTTCAGTTTCAGTCCCACATACGTCCTGCAATCCACTCTAATCCCACTTCGCTCTTTCCGCTTCGTCCCGTAATCTACTATTCTTCTGTCTCACATTTACCTCGTCAGTCCTGCATTAGTCCCGTAATTTTCTCTACTACAGACCCGCCCTTTCCGATCCAAGTCGGCATCTGACTCGTAATCCAGTTTACTCCATTTCCGCCCTTTTGCGATCCAGCTCCGTATCCGTCCCGTAATCCACTCTACTTCAGTCCCACCGAATTGTAAATTTGAAAACTAATCTCTAGACGACGGACATATAGTTTATTCAAGGATATCATTGTTCTCATCATTATAGACAACTTTTACAACCTGCTTCGCAAACTCAGTTCGCAAATAATATTGCGATAAAAATACAGTTGTTCCATAGAAAAATATCATTACCGCCCAATGAACCAAATAGAACAGCTGATTTTTTTTTGCGATATTTATGATAGTTTTAAAAGTTGTTTGTAATAAAATTATGAGTACAAGGATATCCTTGAATATCTCAGTCGTCTAGAGATAACCAGGTATAATTATTATTTTTATTTTTTATCCTATTTATGGAGATTAGGCAATGGTGACTATCAAACTTTAGTTGCTCAATATCACCTCATTTTAATTCGTGCAGCCACTTTGGTCCATTAAATTATTTGATTTTTATGTGTTAGTTAATTTGATGGAGACAATATTTTAATGCGTCGTTAAGTAACTCAGTAGATTAATGCATAATTAGATAATTCTTGGATAATTCAGATGTGTAGATTAATTATCATCGCCAATCAGCGTGGTAATGCCGCCAGCGTACTGGGTACGCTGCCAACTGCCAACATCTTGGGCTTCGATTGTTTTTATACCTTCAACGTTCTTTGGGCAGTCCAACTGTTTTTGTATAATAGGTCAAATACCTAGCTTAGGTTTTAGTGATAGGGCTGTGCTCGGGGTTTCTCTACGAGATCGAATCAGAAATGAGGAGATCCGTAGATGAACGAAAGTCACCGGCATAGCCCACCGGATTATCAAGTTGAAATGGCAGTGGGCAGGGCACATATCACGCAAAACAGATGATCGATGGGGCCGAAAGGTTCTTGAATGAAGACTACGGACCGGTGAGCGCAGCGTAGGACGATGATGAATGATGGACGGACAATCTAAAAGAGACCGCAGGGAAACGCTGGATGCGCCGCTTCCAACCGGCCCTTTTGGAGATCGATGGGGGATGCCTATGTCCAGCACTGGACGTCCTATGGCTGAAATGATGATGATGATAGTGATAGTCAGCTTGTATTTTGTTTAAAGAGACCTTACCAATTTAAAAAACATATTGTTCGAACATAAACGACACCACGTGCATTGTACAATAGTACAAATCATACAGAATTATTTCGTGGCTTTTAGAGGTTTGTATCAATTAAATGTTCCAAAGTCAGAGAGGTTCACTTTAACCGTCCTTCGTCACGCAACCGCTGGACCTGATGCTCGTGGATAGGTGGCGCTGAGCGCGTTGGTTGTAAACGTGAAATTAAGCACACATACAAACAAAGTAACCTTGTGTAAGAAAAGGTCGTATATTATAGGTTTTGGAGAAAATCTAAAGAACTTTACTTATACTTTAGAAGTAACTACATAAAATTACCAGTTAAAACAGTGCGGACCACAGCTCTACATACCATATTTTGATGCATACCTACTCAATGTTTTATGTGAAAATTGTTGTGACTTACCTACCTATCGAAAAAGGACTCTGATAACCTTACTAATATTATGGTGTGATTCTTTGTTAAATATTTAACAACTCAACTAAAGATGGCGCTATTTGTGTGTACATTTGAAAGTCACGATGATCAGTTGTTTATGCCTTCTCTATGTCCTTACATTGTGTATAGGTATAATTGTGTGGGTTGGTGTTGCAACGGGGCATTTACAATATTTCTAGTTTGTATTAGAGAAAACATGTTTTTTGGCTTTTGTATAACTGTTTATCTTATATCTACTGCAGCTGTATGTTTTCCTTGTAAAATAAAATAAATACGCTGCGATTACATCAGTAAGACTGCCTTCTCCTATTAAGGTGGTGATTGACTCTTGTCTAGATTCAAATTTCAAACAGTTTTTTTGTCCTTTTAGCTAGCCCGGGTAATTATTTTAAAATGACACAGCGTTTGCGCAATTCGTTCGTTGTATTTTACATAATCATGTACCTACAGCTATTTAACAGTAACGCACCATATTACTTACATTTGTCAATAAACCGTTTGATACAGCAAAAATTAGTTTATTGACAAATGTAAGTAATAATGTGCATTAGAGATACATAGCTTTACATGATTTTGTATAGAATAATAATCTATTTTCGCAAACATCATGATCATTTACAATAATTACCCGGCCTAGCTACAAGGGCAATAAAATGGTTGAAATTTGAATTTCCCGCCATAGGTGAAACGTACCACCAAAAGTATTTATTCTGAGGTCCTACCGATAAATAATTATTAGAGGCCTGACGGTATGACACTTGTTGTTGGGACGGCCTCTTATATGGGACGCAACTTGTGTCAATTCTTTGGCGCTGTAACATCTTTCTGAGAAACAAGGTAGGGCTGGTGCAGCGGCCAATTTGGCGGAGCAGCACAAACGAACTATAATAAAATATCATCATCATCAGCCTGTAAACGTCCACTGCTGAACAAAGGCCTCCCTCGTAGAGAGGGGTGTTGCCATAATCCCCACGCTTGGCAGGCGGCTTGGGGATCGCAGTACGTTCACCGTGTACTAATAGGACGCTGCTGCCCATCCTCCGGTGGTTCTGGTCGCAGTTTTAGGACATACCCGGGTACATATAATAAAATATGCTAACCTCGATTGTGGTTATATATTTGTGCCGTTTGGGGTCAAGACATTGGGCCTTTGGAAACCGTGAGCACACCTCATTTTCAAAAATCTTTCAGAACGCCTGCGGTTAATGTGACGCGTGACCAAAATGCTGGCGTTTTCTAGCTCAACGCATAAGCATTGCCATTCAGCGTGGTAATGCTGCCAGCATGCTGGGTATGCAGCTATATGGTAATCAATGGGCTTGGACATTTGGGACAACGCTCTATGGACAGTCCAATTGTTTTTGTACAATAGGCGAAGTAATTTAGATTTTTAGTATTACCTAACTTGTATTTTGTTTAGATAATAAAAGCACTTGCCGTATAAAATATAAGAAATATAATTATAAACGTAGTCCCGAATGACGCTGCAACCTTACATGGTTCACGGTTTAATTGTCTCATAAGTATTCAACGTGCGGCCTTCTGCGCAAAGGAAACTCAATACATTATCGTTCAAGCTACACGGAAAAAAAAGATGTCTTATATCAAGACAATATCCTATTGGTCAAGACATTGCGAGACTTATATATGGGGAAAACTATATATTCTTAAATAAAGTAAAATATTTTCTCAGTTATATTGTCTTCGTATAAGACATTAAAATTTTGAATCAAGAATTCTGAATCAAGAATTCTGAACCAAGAATTCTGTAGTATCGTATGAAGAATGTACAATGTTTTGATTGAAGAATACATATCCTTGGGTGAAGCTTCTACTATTCTTAACTAATAAGAAAATGTTTTGAGACAAGACTCGTATGTTTCATACTAAGAAAACATAATGTTGGGTAAAGTCTCTTCTGTTCTTTGTTGTTTTTTATTTATTTTGAGTCAAGATTAGTATGTTTCATATTGAGAAGACTTAATCTTAGGTGGAGACTCTACTATATTCAGTTAAACACATATTTGTCTTGAGATAAGACTAATATCTTTCATACTGAGACTACATAATCTTCGGTGAAACCTTTACTATTCTTAGCTGAAGAGGTATTTGTTTTGAGCCAAGACTCGTATATTTCATACGGAGACGACTTAATCTTAGGCGGAGACTCTACTATATTCAGTTAAATAGATATTTGTCTTGAGACAAGACTAGTTAATTTCATACTGAGACTACATAATCTTCGGTGAAGCCTTTACTATTCTTAGCTGAAGAAATATATGTTTTGAGCCAAGACTCGTATATTTCATACGGAGAAGACTTAATCTTAGGCGAAGACTCTACTATTTTCAGTTGAATAGATATTTGTCTTGAGACAAGACTAGTAAATTTCATACTGAGACTACATAATCTTCGGTGAAGCCTTTACTATTCTTAGCTGAAGAAATATATGTTTTGAGCCAAGACTCGTATATTTCATACGGAGAAGACTTAATCTTAGGCGAAGACTCTAATATTTTCAGTTGAATAGATATTTGTCTTGATCCAAGACTAGTAAATTTCATACTGAGACTACATAATCTTCGGTGAAGCCTTTACTATTCTTAGCTGAAGAAATATATGTTTTGAGCCAAGACTCGTATATTTCATACGGAGAAGACTTAATCTTAGGCGAAGACTCTACTATTTTCAGTTGAATAGATATTTGTCTTGATCCAAGACTAGTAAATTTCATACTGAGACATTATAGTCTCAGATGAAGCTTCTACCATTCTTAGTAGAAGACATAGGTTTTTTGAGATAAGACTAATAATGTTTCATACTGAAACACCATTATCTTGGGTTAAGGCATTCCTACTATTAAGTGAAGAAATATTTGTATTGAGACAAGACTTGTATATTTCCTACTGAGACTGGATCAGTCTCAGCGTGAAACATACAAGTCTTGTAGCTATACTTGAAATAAAAAGTATACTTTTTCTTGAAGAAATCTGTAATTTCAAAACAAAATTTATAGCTAACTTATGATAACTAAAATCTTACATTTTATATTAGACTGAATACGTGAATATTAGGTTAAGTGCTACCAGTCTATAAGTCAACCTTACTGATATCACGTGATAGCAAATTTAATTCATAAGTACATTGTTTTATATAAAATAGACAAGAATCTATTTTACATAAAACAAAGTAAAATGAACATTTGCTATCACCTGATAACAGTAAGGTCGACTCATAGAATTATATACCTGTCTAGTAGACAAATAACACTAAACCTAGGTACAAAACAATGTGAGAATGAAAAGTTGCATTCACATGTTAACAGTAGGCACCTTTACATTCTCACATTGTTTTGTACCTAGGTTCTGGTTAAATGTTATTTGTCTACTAGTCTGGAACATTATATAAGTCAACCTTATAGTGCTAACTGACGAGACGGACTTGGTTGACGAACCGCCGTCCAACCACGGGTAAGAAAGATACATTTTTCTTTCCCAACTGTTGGTTGGACGGCGGTCCGGCAACCAAATCCATACGTCTGTTAGCACTATAAGGTTGACTTATATAATGTTCCAGACTAGTAGACAAATAACATTTAACCAGAACCTAGGTACAAAACAATGTGAGAATGAAAAGTTGCCTACACGTGTTAACAGTAAGGTCGACTTATATAATGTTCCAGACTATAACACTTAACCTATAGGTACAAAAAATGCAAGAATCAACATTTTGCTATCACCTGATAACAGTAAAGTCGATATTTTATCCCCAATTTAGTAGACAAAAAATTATCAATTAAAAAAAACCGACTTCAAAAATTCTGTTTACTTGGATGACATATTTTTCCAGTTATTTTGATTTTAAAACCAAACTACTAAACCGATTTCGATGAAATGTTTATGGACCACCTCTGAAGTATGGCCTACCAAACAAAAAAGGAATCATCAAATCCAATACATAATCAGCGTAGAAATCGATGAACATACAAGAAAAATACAGTTAAACATAGAACCTCCTTTTTTGAAGTCGGTTAATATCACTTAACCTAGGTACAAAACGATGCAAGAATGAACATTTTGCTATCATCTGATAACAGTAAAGTCGACTTATATCCCATTTTAGTAGACAAATAACACTCACTAAATTTTAAACTTAATATCTATAGCATTTTAAATCCACATAAAATTATTGATTGAACTTTCTGGTTAAAGTAGTAGTTATATATACAGGGCTACTGGTTAAAGCCGGCTTTGTATTTTTTTACACCATAGGTGGCAAACAAGCAAACGGGCCGCCTGATAGCAATCACCGTCGCCTATGGATACCTGCAACACCATAGGGGCATCACAGATACGTTGCCGACCCTTAGACTATTAACAGCCCTTTAGTACACCCCCTTGCCCTTTAGTAGTCCCTTATTTAGTACATCAAAACAAACAAATTTGGTTCTACGAATTTTCGGAATTACCAAAAAAAAACGGCCTTTTCTTAAAAAAATCATTCACTCCCGACAAAATATATGAAACAGCAGATTATTATTTTCGCGAATTTTGACAAGTTGTAGAACAAAAGTTGTTTGTTTTCACGTATTGAAGATGCTAATTTACCAGACTAAAATACCAGTAATCCTGTATATTCCAGACAAATAACATTTAACCTAGGTAGATAACAATGTGAGAATAAACATTTGTTATTATCTCAAAGTTCGACGCACATATATTCCAGTCTAGTAGAAAAAAAAAAACATATTCAAAAAAATATTAAAACATTGTCTTATGTGCTAGCACTTAGCATTAGATATCAAATCCATGATGTAGGGTGGGATCACATCATATTTAGTGTTTATATCATATAAACATTTCTGTATTAGTAAATACAGGTGGTATCCTGATTTTGGATATGTCGCGTGGAGTACGTGATAACACTTGACTAGTGTATCGAAAGCCTTGTAGGCAGATCTAAATACATATCTGACCTTATCTATAATAAGATAGAATGTTCCACAAGGATCTTCATCGGTTGTACAATGGATTATATAAGGTTGTACGGTTTTTCTTTTTCCTGACGCATCTGTGGATATATCATCAATTTTCTTTTGGATATCGCCAGGAGACTGAAAAGAAAAGGTTAAGTTTTATTTTAAAGTAAATGTACATACAGTAATATTAACTTAGTTTTTTTTTTGTGTTCGTTACTCTCAGGACATGATTTGTATAAAAGAAAAAAAAAGAAAAAAAAATTGGACTATACGGGAGCGAAGCCGCGGGTAACAATTATTATTAGTAATAGATAAAAAAAACAGATAAGAGTTCTATCTATAGGTAGTGAAAAATGTTTGCATCATAACGGCATTGACAAGTTTTCATTTTAAATGAACTATTAAAATTTGAAAACCATTTCAAGATTTTGGGCTGCACTCAGGACCAACTATAAACCAATTCTTTATTAAATTTTTGGACATTGGCGTTTAATTTTATCATATTTATATCAATTGAATTAGGAATAATAACCTTTGCCTTATGATATGACTGGTAATAAAAAACAACTAACGTGACATGAATGGAATATCCAAACATAGAAAAAACGTATTTTTTTTTTGAAAAATGAAAGAATACGCATCCCTTATTTTTCAATAAACTATCTCATCATCATTATCATTTCAGCCACTAGACGTCCGCCGCTGGACTCAGGCATCAATCAAATAAAAAACTAACAAAATAGTAAATATTCTAATAAAAAATAAAAAAAGGATGATTTTTTTTATGTTGTCAATTACCTTTACATTCACAATGAAACTTTCCGTGCACTCTGCTATAGAAAACTTTTGCCGTTTATTAAGTCGTCCCTTTGGAGGCACTAAATGGCAGAGCAGCTTAATTTCAGATGGAAGTTTATGATCTAGAAGAAAATGATATTATTAATTATTATAATCATTAATCCACACAAATATTATCAAAGTGAATTGACAAGTTTTAATTTAGAGGATGTTAAAATTTTGAAATGTCAATTATTTATACTATAAAGTATATCAATGCCCACATTTTTAAACTGAAAACGCATCCTCTTTGGCTACATTAGTAACAATACCAACCATCATTAGCCAGTCCATAAATATATTCGACCAAAGCCGCTGACTCTTCTTTTAAATGCGGTTTTTTGACATTCTTAACCTTTTCTATGAATTCTTTCCATAGTACATAGAATTTATTTGCTCTTCCCGGATGTATTGCGTCGAAGTTAACTGAATCTGAAATGCAAGACGAGTGAGTAACAGACATCACAGTGTGGTGTCACATAAACATGTGAGCGAATAATCAGGTAATTAAGTACACGAGCATAAAAATTAATCCCATGCCATATTAATTTACGTTTGTTGTAATATATTTTTGTGGTTTTTTTTTCGGAGAAGCCTCTAAAACTATGTTTAGCTTGCTTCATTGATATGTCTGTCTGGCTTTCCGGTTCAAATCTTGTTCAATTTTGACTCAGTTTGCACTGTTCAATTGAGTTGAAATTTGTCATACTGTCGTGTTCCAATGACAATATAATGGTAAAAGCGAGTGGATCTGATGATGGAGACGGAAGGTACACAACGGAAACCTTCAATAGCTACCGGGAATTGGACTCATTTTGATCAGCGTACAATACCAATGACGAATTTTATAAGGGCTTGTCTGGAAATTGTAATAATGGTCACCGATGAGTTCCGTTGTCTACCTTTCGTCTAAATCATCAGATCAGCTCGCTGTCACCATAGTATGTACCTATTATCATCGGAACTTGACAACCATGCAAAAGTTCAAAACAACTGAATAAGGGGAGCTGGGTCCTTGTAAATCAATTTAAATCGAATGAAGCAAATTAATAAATTGTAAAAAAGGAGGTTTTCAATTACTCACCAAGACATCGCTTCTGACATCATTTAAAATAGGCCAATTTTCGATTAGTGCTCCCACTGTATCATATTCAAGCAGTTGGCGGAGGTCATACGTTGTTTTCCATTTTTGGATGACGTCTTCCCAAGGTTCGGTATTGTTTTTAAGCCAAATTAAATCATCTTTGTTTGTAACTAAAATGAGAAGAACATGGTACATTCTTTATTCATATAATGAAAATTTGTGTTTGTTCTATATCTGGGTGTTAATATCTATTGAAGTATTTATATATATATATATTTTTAAACAGTCTCTAGCAGCCATAGTACCTACAAGCTTTGCTTAGTTTGGGGTCAGATGACCGTGTGTGCCAAAATGTCCCGAATAAGTATTTATGTTTACTCTTGACAATTGAACAAGGGTTGATGATTGGAACCATAACATAACCTCTAAAATCTTTAAAATATTCTTATAATAATCCTTGAGCTTTGAGCTTTGTTTCGCTCTCTCGGCTAATGAGAGAGTAAGACAAAATTCAATGTAAGGTTACTATAAAAATGTTTTTAAGGTTGTGTTTTTTTAAGCAAATGTATAATAAAGATATGCAAACCTCTGATATTATTATGTTCATTAATTTTATTTTTAAGACGTATGCGTTTGCAAATTTTTGGGCACAATTCCTTCAGCAACTTATCAGTCAAATCTTTGAAAAGATTTAGATCAATGCCATTCTCTGAAATAAATCAGGAAAAGCAACATGAAAAACAAAATTTATTGGTTTAACTTATATGTCAAGAATCTTTCAAGGTAACAACTTAAAGATTATAATTATCATCAGATGGCTAGTTGAAATTTTCACAGAATTTGTAATGTTACGGCGGATTGACTAACAAATAATAAAAAAGACAAAAAGTATAAACGAAAGGGTGGTCCCCAACGTATTTTTTTTACGTATTTTTGTATTAGCTCTAATGTAAAAACAGTAATACTCACAAGCGTCACACTTAACATGATTATAGTACACACTCTGAAGTATAACAACAAATAATAAAAAATGGCCAAGTGCGAGTCGGTGACAAGTTTCTGTTCATTACCAAGTTATAACTGGTAATTTCGTTATTGAATTTTGTGGTGGTACGGAACCCGTAGTGAGCGAGCCCGACTCGCACTTGGCCGGTTTATTACTTTTTGACTTTATTATCATTTCTTACTTAATTCGCCGTAACCAGTGAGTTAAGCCGTAACATTACCTACATATACGTATTATGTGAAAATTTCAACTGGATATCTAGCTATTACGGTTCGAAATGATACAGCCGTGAAAAGTTAGGACAGACAGACAAACGGACAGCCAGACAAACGGATAGACAGACACCGTAGGTATTAGTAGTAGGGACCCGTTTACCCCTTTTGGGTACGGAACCCTAAAAATAATTAACCGTAATGGCAGAATCGGGACGGGTGGCTGATATGATTATAATTATGTTTGAATTTTTATTGAATAATGCAAAAAAAAGTAAACTACTATGGAATTTGAATGAAAAGAGACAGATGAATATTGTATACTTCTTTCTTAATTCTTATACAACCAGAGAACAACACAGTCATCATAATAATAAATAAAGTTGTAAAACTTACTTGTAATTTTTTTTATTATTTCTTGTTCCATGTCCCTGCTTTTCAATAGGTCACTCATTCCTTCTTGCCCTGACATTATGGAAAAAAATGTATCTCTTCACGACACACAAACACGACATTAAAATGACATGTAAATTGACAAATAATATGCTCAATTCTTTGCATTAAATTACCAAAACAAGCTAAACTAGCGAACGGAGCCGGATTTCGACGAACTGTACGTGAAAATCAGCCAGAGAGAGTACTGACACAGTGAGTGAATTGAAGCGGGCGAAGCGACTCGAGCCGTGGGCGCCGGTCGCGTCCGCGGCGGGACGATGTTGCCCTATTGATATTAATAAGCTTCCCTGAAAGAATGTGTCGGAATGTACAGTATTAACATTTCCATTTAATTATAATATTGTTGGTGTTCTTTTGTATTAAAGACATACTGATAAAATAATTGCTTAAATTTTTACTCTTAAATTAATAGGTAGGTATAATATTTCTTAGGCTTATGTTGAACAAAACCAAACTTGCCTGCTTCTATTAGAAATGTAATGTAATGACCGAACACGACAAGGTGAAAAATCTAATGAGCTCAAAGTCTCAGTTCGGCGATATCGTGTTTATTTTAAAAATATAATTAATCGAGCGAATTGGCGTGTTTGTGTATGTATGTCTTTAAGCTAAGAGTGAATTGGTTTCTTCTAGGCAAGCGTGATCCATCGTAGACCGCATCATCGCTTAACATCAGGCAAGTTGACAGCCAAGCGCAAGCCTATTATTTAATGATTGGTTGATAGCCCGTTGGTTCAGTTGGTAGTGAACCTGCCTTCTGAGCTTGGGGGCGTGGGTTCGATTCCCGCCTAGGACAAACATTTGTGTTTGTTCTATATCTGGTTGTTAATATCTATTTAAGTATGTATTTAAAACTATATATGTATGTATATCAGTCTCTGGCAGCCATATCACAAGCTTTGCTTAGTTTGGGGTCAGATGACGGTGTGTGAAAAAAAAAATGTCCCGAATATTTAATTATTAATATTAAAAAAAAACCCTAACTGGCATAAAGAGTATTGGAAAAAAAAACTGCCAGAGACTGATATTCGTACGTATATATTTTTAAATACTTATTTAAATAGATATGAACACCATGACGTACAACAAATACAGATGTTCATTACATGAATGTTTGCCCTAGGTGGGAATCGAACCCACGCCCCCGAGCGCAAAAGATAGGTTCACTGCCAACTGAGCCACTGGAGCAGTCCGGGCCGGATCATTATGATTGTCGTAACAACCAAGTTGCAGCGCGCGCTAATTCAGGCGTTATTTCAATGGGGTTTTGTTCGATGTTTGTAGTGACCTACATCGATCTGCTAATTTGGTAAGTGTAATAATGGCCTCAAATCGAAAAAATATATTAGTTTATTTACTACTGACTAACAAGTTTTGAACCGGAAAGATAGACAGACATACGAACGAAGCCAGTTAACTAAAGTAATAAAGGCCTGCCTGGAAAATATATTTTCCCATAAAAACTTACTTATTTAATACTAGCAACACTGCATACGAGCGAAATGATTCCGACCAAAAAAGTCATTTCTTGGACTAAGACTAGCAGTCTTGGTTCATACTTAGGCATCCATCCATATTTTAACCTATTTAACACGCTTTTATTTTAACTTGATTTTCAACTACTTGAAAACGTCGAATTAAATTGAAATTTTGCACACCTATCAAGGACCGATGACAATGACAAAGCAATAATTTAAATACCTAGATTGTTCCATTATCCTTACCAGGATCTTCAGGAAAAGCGATTTTAAAGCGTGTTTTAGAAGATTTTAGAATTATTTACTTACAAGCTATAGGTAACAAAAGCGTTTTTGAAATGATAAGCATATTCTTCACTATCAACATAATAGGTACACTAGGTACCTACGCTCATCACTGACATGAATCCAAGAATGTGAATTTTGATATAAGACAAAAATTCTTAGTTGATAGGTAAGTCGGTACATACTTACTTACTTATGAAACAATTTGTTTGCAGAATGAATGAAAATCCTCATAGATAGAAGATATAATTATGTAGAGATGAGTCGGTATGACGTTGCAATAAACGAAACTATTGGTATTCTTGACAATAACGTGTTCCAAAACTGTTTATTAACAGACTTCAAAAAAGGAAGTATGTAGTTCTATGTTCCACTGTTTTTTTATATGTAGGTAAGTACCTCTTCCTATGTTCAGCGATTTTTCCGCCAATTTATATTTCCTTTTTTGTTTGGAAGGCCATACTTTGGAGGTGGTCCCAAAAAAAATATCATCAAAATCGGTTTAGTAGTTTTGTTTTTAAATCAAAATACAATACGAATAGTTCATAAGATGTTCTAGCCGTATGCGGGTCATAATATGACCTATCTTTATTGTAAGTTACAAGTTTTTATGTCGTATAGTTTAGAAATGCAGAGGACCAAATTTTTGCCACTTTGGCGGGCTATACGGGTGTACTCTCGAAGCCAAAAGAAGGTAATTGTACTCATCATTATGAACCACTTTTACTATGGGACCAGCCTTAAAATCGCGAAAAAAAGATCAGCTGTTCTATAAAAAAACGGTCATTGACACTCGACAAAATGTATCATCATCAGCCAGAAGACGTCCACTGCTGAACATAGGCCTCCCCCTTTAACCTCCACACTGAACGACAGCCTGCCTTTTGCATCCACTGGATGCCAGCGACTCTTACTATGTCGTCGGTCCATCTAGTGGGAGGCCTACCTACGCTGCGTCTTCCGGTTCGTGGTCTCCACTCAAGAACCTTTCTTCCCCATCGGTTATCGGTTCTCCGAGCGATGTGGCCTGCCCATTGCCACTTCAACTTGCAAATTTTAACAGCTATGTCGGTGACTTTGGTTCTTTGGCGAATATCCACGTTTCGGATTCTATCGCGCAAAGAAACTCCGAGCATAGCTCTCTCCATTGCCCGCTGTGTGACTCTGAGTTTTTCCAAAAGGCCAACAGTTAAGGACCACGTCTCAGTACCAAAGTGACAAAATGTATGGAACAGCTGAATTTTTATCCGCGATTTCAGGGTTGGTCCCATACTAAAAGTGTTTCATAATGATGAGTACAATTACCTTCTTTTGGCTTCGAGACTGTTCCCCTTACACTCTGTATTTCGCAAAGTATAGACTTTATAAAAAAGTGATGTATGAACATTACCTTTATTTTTTAAGACCTTTACAACTTTACCCCACACAAGCAAGTGCAGTGAAAAAAAAATCCTCATATCACATGTATCTGAGCCATCCCTAAAATGCAATATTAGCGTCGATTCTGTCATGCCACGCAGTAAACTAAACCAATCTGACAGGACTAAAATTATCTGCCTCTCTTTTCATTTTAATACGTGAGAGAAGGATGGCAACAATTTTAGAGCTGTCAAATTTAGTTTAGTTTAGAGTTCATCAGAATCGATGCCATCAGCTATTTTCTATACCTACTTTTAAAATTAAAATCTATATTACAACTGTAATTGTAAGGTTCTAAAAAAATCGGACGGACGAACAGACAGACAGACGGACAGACAAGAACGAATTTATAAAATTTCCTTGTCGGGCTGTCAGGCTATCATTCTCCATCATGGGGTTATCCGAAATAATAAGGTCACTATCAAACTTCGCATTGTCTTAGACGCAAGTGCTCGCACAGATAAAAATGTGTCACTAAATCAGATGTTACATGCAGGTCTGAATTTGCAAGGAGATATTTTTTGTACTTTGTACTTGCAAATTAAAATGGTCACTGACCATTCAAAATATTTGATAATATTATACAGGTTTAACCCAAGTGATGAGCTTCAAGTTTAAACGGCTTTGTTTTGGATTAAGCGCGAGCCAATTTTTGTGATGAAGAAGCCAAAACTATCCAATAACAGTGGATGTAGTGCGAAGAAACTTGTACATGGACGCACTTGCTGCAACTGAAGCCACTTTGCAGTTGACCTGTTTGTTCAGTACGTCTATATTATTTAGAAAAGAAAAACAATATCTTGAACATCACTTCCATATTCTTGTTTCGAGTGAACGTTTGTTAGATTAAGAAAATAAATTACTTCAGTTAAAAATAATTAAATTGTTTTAAGCCAAGTAAAGAAGTTCTTGAAACAAGCATATTTATTATAGATATACAAAACAATTAAGTCTTGAGTTGGAGAAATTTGTATTCTTACTATGATACAAATTTAATTTTAAAACAAGATATTGAAATTCTTGGTCGAAGATTATAGACATTCTCTGGTCAAAAATGAGCGATATTATTTGAATGAAGTGAAAAGTCTTCTTGCAACAAGAAAAAAAACTCTTGGTTTAAAGTAAGTCTATATTATTGGGACAAGAAAAACAATGTCTTGAACATCACTGCCATGTTCTTGTTTGGAGTAAACGATTCTTAGATTAAGAAAATAAATTACTTGAGTTCAAAATAATTGAACTGTTTTAAGCCAAGTAAATAAGTTCTTGAAACAAGCACATTTATTATAGATATACAAAACAATTAAGTCTTGAGTTGGAGAAATTTGTATTCTTACTATGAAACAAATTTAATTTTAAAACAAGATATTGAAATTCTTGGTCGAAGATTATAGACATTCTCTGGTCAAAAATGAGCGATATTATTTGAATCAAGTGAAAAGTCTTCTTGCAACAAGAAAAAAAACTCTTGGTTTAAAGTAAGTCTATATTATTGGGACAAGAAAAACAATGTCTTGAACATCACTGCCATGTTCTTGTTTGGAGTAAACGATTCTTAGATTAAGAAAATAAATTACTTGAGTTCAAAATAATTGAACTGTTTTAAGCCAAGTAAATAAGTTCTTGAAACAAGCATATTTATTATAGATATACAAAACAATTAAGTCTTGAGTTGGAGAAATTTGTATTCTTACTATGAAACAAATTTAATTTTAAAACAAGATATTGAAATTCTTGGTCGAAGATTATAGACATTCTCTGGTCAAAAATGAGCGATATTATTTGAATCAAGTGAAAAGTCTTCTTGCAACAAGAAAAAAAACTCTTGGTTTAAAGTAAGTCTATATTATTGGGACAAGAAAAATAATGTCTTGAACATCACTGCCATGTTCTTGTTTGGAGTAAACGATTCTTAGATTAAGAAAATAAATTACTTGAGTTAAAAATAATTAAATTGTTTTAAACCAAGTAAAATAGATTCTTAAAATAAGACAGGACTATCTTGATTTAAAAGGTATTCAAAATTTTCAGTCAAAATCTGTAATATTCTTCAATTAAGACTGTAATAATCTTGAAACAAAAAATATGTTCTTCGATCAAGAATAATAATAAAGAAATTATTATTCTTGATTTGAGTAAACCAGGTTTTTTGAATAAAGAAAATTTACTTATGTTAAGAAAATATTTACTTGGATCCAAACAATTTTCCTGAGAATATTGAGATTCTTGGTAAAAGACATCCTTTTTTTCCGTGTAGTTTCGAGATCACCAGCCTCTCGGCCACTCGTTTTGTGTATTATTTATTATTATTGTTGATGGCGGGACGACATGAGAGGTGTCCTGCTGCTGTTCTGTGGGTACGCGATGGGTGCGCAAGATGCAGGCACGGGCAGCCCCGCGGGGTTGATGGCTGATTGTGAGTTTTCATAGATTTAATCAATGGAGTGTTCAAGGTGTGAGTACTACAATTGCAATCGCAAAAAAAGAGTTTAATTTTTTTATGCTATCACAATTAAATAATTAATTCATATAAAAAAATCAAATTGAGTTATATATATTTTTTTTACATTTTTACTTGCACTTTTGAGCTGAGGTAAATATCGTTTTAAACTATCACGGTTGTTCACTAAAGTTGTATGATTATTTGCGGGATATTTACCGTGGTAAGGTTGTGGACTGAGCTCATTCCACAACCTTACCACGGTAAATATCCCGGAAATAATCATATAACTTCAGGTAAATATTTTAATTTGTATGTTTAATTTGTGAATCGGAATAAGCAACAAGCGTTTTTTTAAAAGGTTTGAAAAGTTCAATATAAGATTAAAATATGAATGTTTTTGTGTTTGTAGTTTTCCGCCAGGACGGTACGAGCGGCATGTTTGCTCGTATAACAGGATTTTTTAAAGTTCAAAGTCGTTTGCATTCGATTTTTTAAAAGTTATTTCAAGTAGATACTGTTCACTTACGCAAGCAAGTTTTTTCGATGGCATGCAATCACTGACCATGCGATTTCTCCATAGTAGGAATAAAGGGGACTCTTTCTATCCGCAGTTCTCTTGATCTCACTTTATAACAGTATACCTCATCATCATCATCATTTCAGCCATAGGACGTCCACTGCTGGACATAGGCCTCCCCCATCGATCTCCAAAAGGGCCGGTTGGAAGCGGCCTGCATCCAGCGTTTGCCTGCGGTCTCTTTTAGGTCGTCTGTCCATCTTGTGGGTGGACGTCCTACGCTACAGTATACCTCATTGAAGATATAAAATAATTTTGTGTGAAAAAAGAGACAAAACCATGTTGTGGTGTTGATCTTAGTAAAATTTATCTATACTAATATTATAAAGAGGAAAGATTTGATTGTTTGTTTGTATTGAATAGGTTCCGAAACTACTGAACCGATATGAAAAATTCTTTCACTGTTGGGAAGCTACACTATCCCCGGGTGACATATGCTATAATATATTTTCAAAAAAAATAGGGATCCTTACTAAAACTCCAATAATGTAACCCAAGGTGTAAAAAAATAAGACTTACACCCGTGCGAAGCTGGGGTACGTTGCTAGTTATTAATAAAAAAAACTTTTTAGAATTAGCTTTTAGGCGTCCACTCATCATCTAGCTATTATAGGCCAAAGTGCTTATCGTACAAATCCAAAGAAACCAAACTCGACGGGGTTACGTCGTTTCGTTTAAGAGTTCCTATGGCCACCTTCTGTCTACATCGTCAGATCAGCTCAATGGTACCATAACATTGCATTGTCACCGAACTTACATAGGTAAGTAACTAAGTATGTAGAATTTCAGCTCAATCGGTTGAGGATAACTGCTATAAATTCAGTTTCAAGATTTTTCCACACATACTAACAGGGCAAGTTAAAAAAAGCTTTTTTTTTTTTTAATGTAGTAATTCTCGTTTTGTCATGGTTTTGTCAGTTGATTGAATCAGGCGTTACTTTGCGGAAGTCCATTTTTAATTTAAATTAAAAATGTTTTTTTCAGTTTTTGGAAATTCACACTTAGTTATTTCATATCTTCCATAAAAAAAAATAAAGGGATGATGGGGGGCGAGTGAGCGAACTGCAGACGGGAGGAACTTAAGCTAATCTTTTGGCTGGGTAACTTTTGACCAGCATTAAGGTCTTATTTAGCCAAATCTATACTAAATCTGGAACTGCCTAAAATCAACAATCCTAACTAATATTATAAAAGAGAAAGTAACTATGTATCTCTGTCTATCTATTTGTTCATTTTTCACTACTAAAGGCTAGACTGATCTTAACGAAATTTGGCAGGAAGATAGTGTGCACCACGAGGACGTACTTAGGGTACTTCTCTCCGAAAAATGCGTGCTGGAAAATCGCGGGTAGCACCGCGGGATTCAACTATATAGTTTCCTATAAAGAGAAACCGTGATTTACCCGAATCGTAGTTTTAAATTCTGACAGTATATTTAACTTAGTTTTTTTTTTGGATTGCCCAATATTTTAATCACAATTTTATGTCATTTTATGATTCTATTTATTGTAATATGTTACCTATGTATGTCGGCAATTATCGGAAGCATAAGAACACGCGAAGGTCATAATGTAGGTAATAAACATATTCAAACATAAGACCATAAAATGTTGCTTGCAGTTATTATATAGTTATATACCTACCTACCATGATCTTTGAGATTTTAACCTCGACTGTTTTAGAACTATAATTAGGTACTAATACACCTAGAAAATATTTAATTGACTCAGAAATACTTAAAACGTGCGACAAGGTCTACTAAATTTATGATTCCAAAACCAAAAAATGTGACTAACCAAACAGAAATCGATTAGTTATTTACCTTGTAAACAAGTACCTATCTTCGATTTATGTTCGATTCGTCCCAATGTTTCGGCCCTCATCTTAAAAGTTATAGTCCCTCTCGATATATTAGTTACGTTTCAGACCTGCAGTGCAAGTACCGTTCTTTATCAATCGTGAAATTTGACAGTTGAAATCGACACATTCGATATAACGCCATTTGATCAGTACTCGCGATCAGTCGATTCTATCGACAATCGATAAAGAACGGTACTTGCACTGCTTGGTAGCTATGTTAGCAACAAAGATAAGAAAGTGGTTGGAATAGCTTAATTATGCTCTATACCACTATATACACTATACCAACACACTCACTTTTCTTACTTTCTTGCTTTTGTTTTCACCTATTAAAAATTACACTTATGTAATTTATTGGAATTGTAAAAGTTTAAATAAATATGCAACTATGTGCGTTTACTTATATCATTCAAAAATATTTACTTAAACATTTGTTCACAGGAAAAAAACCCATTGGTAATACATTATTAATATAATATAATATAATACATTATAAATTTTTCGTGTACTTTAACCACTAAAAACTTTAGGTGTGTTTATTTTGTGTCTATATACCTATTTATTTAACATGGCAATTGGGGTTTTAAATTAAAATTAACATTCATTTATCGCAGGTAAAAAACCATACTCTATCTATATAGTAGCATAGATAAATATAGTAGCTAATAAGTAATATTCATGTCACATCATATCAAGTCAAGCAAGCTCAAAGTCGTATAACGAGCTATGGAGAGGGCTATGCTCGGGATTTCTCTACGAGATCGAATCTGAAATGAGGAGATCCGTAGACGAACGAAAGTCACCGACATAGCCCACCGGATTAGCAAGCTAAAGTGACAGTGGGCAGGACACATCACGCAGAACAGATGGCCGATGGGGATGGGAATGGAGACCACGGACCGGTAAGCGCAGCGTAGGACGTCCACCCACAAGATGGACGACCTAAAAGAGACCGCAGGGAAACGCTGGATGCAGGCCGCTTCCAACCGGCCCTTTTGGAGATCGATGGGGGAGGCCTATGTCCAGCAGTGGACGTTCTATGGCTGAAATGATGATGATGATGATGATGTCACATAATATGTCATACAATAAAGTCAAAATTAAAAATCAAGTATGCCTCCTTTATGTCGTCTGGGAGACGGTAGAAGATGAAGAACGCAGACTTAGAAGATACCTATTTAGTTTTGATGACATACTTGATTTTTAATTGTGACTTTATTGTATGACATACTAGCTGAATCCCGCTACTTCGTACACGTAGAGCTCGGCCTTCAGCCTCGCTACTATAAACATATATGCTATAAACCTCACGGAGCCCGAGACCTTTCCAACGAATGTAAAACCGTGGAAATCGGTTCGTGCGTTCTGGAGTTATAGCGTCAGGAAGGAAAACCCGACTTATTTTTATATAGTAGATTATGTGACATCATCATTTCATTTTATATTTATATATATATATAAATAAATGAATGTGTATAATATATATGTACTCGTATATAGGTAAATAAAATCAATTCAACAAAATGGGGTGTTCCGTACTCGTCCTATTGATATAATGTTCTATAGTCATCCTAACTTATATTCTTAACTCAACTGATTATATTTATATACCTGTTTTTAATTGTTGGTCTTAATTCAACCGAAAAGAGTTCCCCACTCATCCTACGGCAAAAAATAGCAGGGGTTGTTACTCCGTACATACACCGTACACCGCTACACCGTAGTCATCATAATGACGTCTAAAAAGTACAAAAAGTCAGTTCAGTGGTAAATAATGTGTCAGATTCAAAAAATCTACTACCCTCTCTTCGGCATTGGTACTGCGAGATACCTGTTGCATCAATGCCGAATGAAAGAACAATCAGTCTAACACCAATCGAGGAAACCAAGGAGGAAGATAGGGCGAATAAATATCACGCGAATTTTAGTCATATTTAGCTAGTATATTAAATGATAGAAATAAGTAACTTTGACCCTTTGTCAAATCTTGTTTGTCGAAGTTTACCTTGACTTACCCCGAACTTGACTATGAAAACATTTCTCAATACAGTAGGTATAACAAAATATTCCGGCTTTTAATATGATCTTGAATTTTAATTAATCGGATGGGTATCCGGTCGTAGAGCCGGTTCGATTTCCGCGATTAGACGAACTAATTAATATTCTAAGAACTGGGGCCTTACGGACAACAGGTATTGCGGCACCAAACTAACGTTAGATCCGCTCAGTTGGAAAATCACGCGACCGCAAACCGTATCTGGGCGCGTTAAGGTTTACGTTCGCGTGATTTTCCAATTGAGCGGATCTAACTATAGTTTGGTGCCGCAATACATGTTGTCCGTAAGGCCCCAGTTCTTAGAATATTAATTAGTTCGTCTAATCGCGGAAATCGAACCGGCTCTGCGACCGGATACCCATCCGATTAATTAAAATTCAAGATCATATTAAAAGCCGGAATATTTTGTTATACCTACTGTATTGAGAAATGTTTTCATAGTCAAGTTCGGGGTAAGTCAAGGTAAACTTCGACAAACAAGATTTGACAAAGGGTCAAAGTTACTTATTTCTATCATTTAATATACTAGCTAAATATGACCCCTAAGGCCCCTGAACAGAATGTTGTAACATTATTATCTCCAGTTGTGCATATTTTTTTTGCTCAGACACCATAATAGGTTGGCTGCTGTACTCACGGAACTAAGATACAAGCCCAGGCTAATTAGAAGTACTCACGGAACAAAGATACAAGCCCAGGCTAATTAGAAAGCGCGTTATACCCAGCGATTGACCCCATTAGGTCATCATGAAAATACATAAAAGGAGATGTCCTCACTGGAGGGCACACTCTACATGACATATTGCTCTCAAGACATCTGCTTATAGTACATATAACAGGTAGCATATAAAATCAGAACACAGAAAAAAAAAGTTGTGCAATATATTAAAGTTATACCTAGTATATATGTTTATCTATGGTTATACCTACTACATTTAGTACTATCATAGATAAATATATACAAGGTACTATGTAGTTATGCGTCTGGTATATAGTGCCTTTATAAGCTATCGTCCATAGTATAGCACACGGACATAGACCATGGAGAAATTCAGACACGCAACACTTGAAACGCTACACCATACACACACACATTAGAAAACACACACGTAAATGGCATAAGTTGTATAAATAAACACCGGCAAAGTGACTCGTAGGGTTCTGCATAAAAAAATGTGTTTTCTTTATACAGTAATTCTGGACTTTCAGCGCGCGCCCGAATCGCACTTGGACGGTGTATATTATTGGTTGTTTTACTTTTTACTATAATCATGCCAAGTTTGAGGCTTGTATACGTACGCATTACTGGTTACCGGTCACTAGAGCAAAGACAAAAATACGTAAAAAATACGTTTGCTGTATGGGTTTATAATTTATTTTAATAATCTTTGTTAGTTAATGACAGACAGTCAGCGTATATAGGCTTGGTAGCTAATAGGGTCCCATCCCGTTGACGGGTGAACCCTACGAAAGGTAAAAGGTAAAGGAAAGGTTTAAAGTCAATCGCAAAACCAATGGATTCGGCACCATCGCGCGTCGAACCACCAGTGCAAGTACCGTTCTTTATCGATCGTCAAATTCGCTAAAATGCCATAGAATCGATCACAGCGAGTACTGAAAAAATGGCATATTATCGAATTTGACGACCTCAACTGTCAATTTGACGATCGATAAAAGAACGGTACTTGCACCCCTGGCCCAGAATATCACAGGACTGAGGCAGATGGCATATCAAGAGAGAAGACTAGAAGAGAGAACCTTATACCAACTCAATAATGGGGAAGGAAGGTTAGGTGATAATGTTGATGCACAGATTTAAAAATCGTAACTAGAATATGACGCGTCGTAGGTTCTAGTTAGGTTAACTCCCGCGAGAGCGCCGCCCCGCTTCTAGGTACCGCTCTACTAGTACTTATACCTACTGAGGTAGTATAAGGTAGTATGTAGGTACGTATTAGGTGTACGAGTAGGTACCTATATCCTATTTTGATTACCGACAGTAGTTTTATTTGAAAGAGACATTTGTTGCGTGTTTGGTATTTAAAACACAGATGGTTCAAGACAAAAATAAGTACGTCAATACGATATTTACAAAAAATTCCAGGTCCAGGAATGAACCGCAGCACGGTGATATCGGAGAAGACTTTACGCTCACTGTACGTGGTCGTCATGAACCCCACAGAAGGAGTACTTAGCAGAGAGAAGAGGTGCAATCTGTCCCCACGTGGGGCATTATGTGCTGCTAAGCATTTGGACCTAAAGAAGAGGAAAACAAAGGTGAACTACTATTGTGAATTTGCAACGGACAGGAGGTTCTCAATTTTATTGATTTATACAGTGTTATGATAAATCTTCAATAGAATATAACTATACCGCCGAAGTGATGCCAAATTTTTCGATAGACACCGTGAGTTTACAGACTTTGCATGTATGTAGCACGCCTCATAAGCGCCATAGTAAACTGTGATTTAAAATCAACGAAAGCAGTTGGTCGTGCGAACGGGGTTTAACTACCTTACCATCAGGCGAGCTGATGGCCAAACGTAGATCTATTCTATATAAAAAAAATACTACCTACCACTAAATTATTTGAGTAATAATACTCAAAGGCTAAATTGTTCTCGTGACGTGATAGTAGTCATCATGATGTAGTTCATACAACTTGGCGTGCATTGCGATGTCTATCCTGCTAAAAGTCTGTGGTTATTAGACTGGGTAGTTTAAAATTGTTTTAGTAGAGTTAAGTTATCCTATCTGAAATCTGACCATGAAAAAAGAACGTTACATGAAAATCTTTAGCTTGACAATTATTACTGTGCAATTTTTACTCGCCTGCCCGGAAAGAGGATAATGTTCATCAGATGTACATAAGTATGTTTGTATGTACTCTTATTGTGGGTATTCTGATAGAGACCCCTCGTATGTTAGTCTATTGTCTCTCGATAGATTTAGAAATTCTAGGTGTCGCTACATTAGTATTTGAATCACAAGGCACTTTGAAGTAGGATTTTTCTTTTAAAAATATTTCTGTTTGTATGTTTTGTATCCAAAAATGTATTGACGTCTGATTTTTAATTCGGTATGTAAAGTTTTTTTTTTTGAATTTTTTTAATATTTTTTTCGTAGATAAGGCTATTTTAAGAAACTAATTTCAATATTTTTGTTTTCTATTGAGTAGTTATTTTACAATATTTTTTTGAAAATTGAAATTATGTGACGTCACCATATAGCACAAAATTTCGTTGCGTTGAGAAGTCTAAAAAAGCACCCCATATTGGCAGCCCTGAAAAAAACCAGACAGTCAAACCACAGAAATGAAAAAATATTCTATTCTGTGTGACGAACAGTGTGTCAAATGTATAATATTTTTATTCTTAAAAGGCACAGAAAATAAAATGCTACACCGTGACGTCATTTAGAGGTCAATGAAAGTCGAATGATTTCTTAGTTTTATGTTAAAATAAATGGCATCTTATCGTTTTAAAGGGTCAGAGTAGAAAAATAAGGGTTAGTAACATAAAATCTCGAAATGGTTTTGGAATTGGCATAGGTTAATTTTTTTTAGCATACCGAATTGTTTCCTGGTACGTGATGGCCTGATGATTATGCAATTCTTTTTTTTTTTATATTCATACCTCAGTAGAAATCTTAGATTTGTATGCAAACATACGGCCATTGTTCAATTTAATGTCGCCGTAGTCGAGTTGTTTTGCTTATTTTTTTACATTGCCAGTTTATATTCTACTATAAAGTCGTAAATGCATTTATGTACACACCCTGGATGTAATCTGACCTAAGTACCCAATTCAAGCTGACGCGCCAAAAACGGGGGTTCAGCCGTTTTGAAGAACTTGAAGCGCTTGTTGGCATAAATCTGCGGAGCATTGGTGGAAGTGTACGTGGACGTGAATATGCATACTTAGTACTTACTAGAAAGTTCAGAAATCACAATATAGGTACTTTTATTTCCCATTTATTTCCACAATAGTATGTGTCTGTTGTTCTGAAAAGTTGGACTTTCGTTTTTGTGGTGATTTGAATAACTTTCTTAACATGAGATATGAAAAAGTATCTTCTTCCAGGTGATAATCAGCGGCTATATGGACGCTTCGTTCTCCCCGCTGGTGCGATCTATGTGCGCCCAGTATCTTTCCATGGGCAGGAACGTCATAGTTCTGGAGATCTTCCCCATATTGGTGCGAACTTACCCTTTGTGAGTATTCCTTGGTAATACCATGGCATGGTAGAGCATGCTTCATATTTAGATTATTGTTAACTATTACCTACCCACTATTGACTTGATATTGTATAATTACCAATAAATTAAGATTATGTCCTAAACATGAATGAAGTATTGCAGCGATGTTAAAAGTGCAGTGGTTGGCGCGTTCGGGCACTAGGCCACAGGATGTGGGTGTACCTACGTTCGGATTACAACAATGAGTTTGAGCAGGGAAACACAAGTAGAACACCGTAGTAAGGTATTTTGTAATGATCTGTCTTTGACCTGTCTTGCGTTAAAACCTTGTCGTAAAGCACCTAAGCTCGGTCCAAGCCTATATTAGCTCTGACAGCTGCAATAACATTGTAAAAAAGTTTTCAAATGTAGGAGCAATCGGCGTTCATCCATTTAAAACATATTAGTCGTAGTGAGAATGGACGAAGTAGGCACTTACCTACGAGTATTCGATACGTAAAATACGTATTGTCCACAGGTTTTTTTTTAACTTGGCTAGGCCCCATTGGTTGTTGGGGAACTTTGCTACCAACCCGGTACCTATATAACTTTACTTTCATGTTCCCAACCCTCCTGAAAATAAAAAAAATATAGATAGGTACCTACATTTCAAGTTTTTACTTCTCAAAGTTGGCAAAGTAGTGTCAAAATTAGGCACCGAATTGCCCACACCCACAGACTAGGTAAAGCTACTACGTAGCTAATCTTTGCCCACACCTCAGTCTACTACACGATATGCTGCACTAAAAAGCACTGCAATGACACTGAGGTAGTATGTACATACTAACAAATGACACTGCAATGGCACTATGTACATACACATACATGTATGTACATACTACCTCAGTGCATTTGTCAGGTCGTCAGATTCTGGAAGCAACAAATCCCAACGTCAACGAGTTTTTTCTTGATTCCATGCACTGTTTCGTTGCCGCATGCCGTGAGAAAGTAATAATAGCTACTTCTTCATCGATCAAGACTTCGTGTGTGAAGTAAACGATCTCATCTGCCTAGACACGCGATTCTATTGTATATTCATTTGCATAGGAAATGGCACGTAGAAACTGTCACATTTTATTGCATTTAAACCGGCAAAAAAGAAGGTTCTCTCTCTCAAGTCAACGCGTAGGTATAATTAATTATTTAGGGTTCCGTACCCAAAGGGTAAAAACAGGACACTATTTACTAAGCCTACGATGTCTGTCTGTCTGTCTGTCATTCCGTCCATCCGTCTGTCCGCCTACCTTTTAAAACGGCTGCATCTTACGAACCGATAGATAGGCAGTTGAAATTTTCACATAATATGTAGGTATTGTTACGGCGAATTAACCAAGAAATAATAAAATTGACAAAAAGTAAAAAACGATGTGTAAACAATTTAAAATAAAATAAACCGGCCAAGTGCGAGTCGGGCTCACGCACTGAGGGTTCCGTACCACCACATAGCTTGTTAGATACTAAAGTATTTCCGAGAGAAGACCGCACAGGGAGCATGAAAGGCTGATGATGAGTATCAGTATGATATATGATCCACATATTCGTATACTAATTGTTCATAATTATTAACGTTTGCAGAGCCGCGAGAGTGACGAAGCCACTGGGTCATTTATTGGGGGAGTTCCTCGCCACGCTCTCCGATTACGGCCTCGCTCCGAGGCACCTTGAGTTCTCAGGCGGAAGCCTCGGAGCTCACATAGCGTCCTTTGCTTCAGAGAAGTACAAGGATCTTGTAGGCGACAAACCACATAGAATTACAGGTATGCAATGGCTTTCTACAATAATTTGTAATCGACTTTAAAGCATACAAGAATAATTTTCATCCTATCTATTCGAAAAGGACGACTTGGTTCGCCTTTAAGTGCACCCAAAGGTGGTGTTTTCTATAAGAAACTTTTAGCGGGCAGTAATGAGTTTTTAATCCTCTTTATAAGTGCGCCGCAATTATCTTTGCCACGCACTTTTTGATTTTGGAACATCTTAGTGTTCAGCGCGAAAGAAATCGAACGCAAATATTGTTTGAATAAAGACTGGCTGGTACGAAGGCCCATAGTCGCGCCGCCAGCTGAATAAAAAAAAAAAAGCGAACTACAGCCCGCTCTTTCGTCAATTTTCACGTGATTTTCACGGATTGTTCCGATTGATTCATGGTTTTGTTTTGAAAAATTAGTTCTTCAAGTGACAGTGAAAGTATAGAATTAACTTCTGAAAGTACATGGAAGTCCCTTTAGGGTATAAAACGTCCTTGTGAAAGTATTAGAACTGACGCAAGAAATGTGATGGATAATCTATAAGTTGTTTTATTATGAGATACTATTTAATTTCAATTTAGTTGGTATTACAATAAAATATGAGGCGCCTTTTATTTTCTCATAGTGGGTGATGAAAAGTAAATTGTATCACTCGGACGCAAAATATTTTTTGGCTCGGGCGATGTACTTTGAATCCCTCGCTACGTTCAGGATTCTACTAAAAAATCCCTCGCTATGCTCGGGATTCTACTCTAGAATCCCTCACTTCGCTCTGGATTAAAAAAAGCGCCCTCGCCGTAAAAATATTATTTTGCTCCCTTATGTCACAATCTTACTATTGTCACATCGATTTTCTCAAATAGTAGCGATACTGAACGAATAACTATAAGGCAAGTTTGTGGAATTATCTACAGGCGGCGCGGCGCCAGGAACCAGGGCGCATCAGTGCGATGAAAGCGGGGGGTGCATTATTTCGCGTCCCAAGAAATGCGCTTCCTTTGATGTAGTGCGCTTTCATATGAGTGATCGACCGGGAATGGAAACCTTTTTTTTTGTGATTTGGTATCCTTCAACTACATTTTAGTGCAAACAGAATATTTTTAAGAGGAGTTGTCTTATTAGAGAAAAATATTTTTAGTGACCCGCGTCAGATATATCTGGCTGGATAAGTACTATACCTACTTCAGTTACAAATTTTAAACGCGTTTTTAACGTTAATCAAATTTTGCCCTAAGGTTTCTTTTCGCGAGACCGCTCACATATTATTATGATGCTAATCAGTTTTGTAAATTTTCACTCAAAAAGGTTGTCAAAGTACGAAAGAGGTAGTTCTGGCTGGTAAGTCCCTGGAGGAGAATAAAGTTCTGTGCAAGCCAGCACGATCACGTGGCGCAGACGCAGTGGCGGCCCAAACCTTGAACCAATTTCTATTCAACGACAAGAAAGTCTATGATTTTTGTCAACTTACCTATTATTCAGTTGTAGGGCCAAGGATTACTGTTGCAAGTATGACTAACATCAACAATTTCGTGTAGCTTTAGATCCGGCTGGTCCGTGTTTTCGGAATTTGCCTGCGAGCGAGCGACTGAACCCCAGCGCTGCGTACAAAGTGGACGTACTTCACACAAACATCGACGGATTCGGCATCGCGGATCCATTGGGTCATGTGGACTTCTATGCCAATGGAGGTAACTGAAATACAGATTTATTCATCATCATCGTTTCAGCCGTAGTACGTCCATTGCTGGACATAGCTAGGCCTCCCTCAAAATACAGATTTATTGTGATCGCTTAGTTGCTGTCTCACGATGGTGTACCATTGATAAGCCCATTGATAACTTTAGCTCTGGTGAGAGGCTGATGTGTGTGATCGCATCTATTGCTTTTTTAGCAATGAACGCAGATGTATTTCAGACGTTACATAAATCTCCTTTTGTAGATGTAAATAGGCCAATGTTTCACTGATGGGTAAAGGCCTAGTCACGCAGAACAGATGGCCGATGGGGCCGAAAGGTTCTGGAATGGGGACCACAGACTGGTAAGCGCAGCGTAGGACGTCCACCTACAAGATGGACAGACGACCTAAAAGAGACCGCAGGGAAACGCTGGATGCAGGCCGCTCCCAACCGGCCTTTTTGGAGATCGATGGGGGAGGCGTATGTCAAGCAGTGGACGTATTATGGCTTAAATGATGATGATGATGATGAAAGACCTAGTCCTTTCGCTCATGAGCATTTTACAAGGTGGTCTAGGAAAGATAAAATGTAGCATGAAAAAACACGAAACTGAATCCTGAATCACCCTGAAAACCTGATCAGGTGTTGGGTCATCTGTATTTTTTTTTTTTGCTGATAGGTATAGTTTGTAGAGAGGCCCTCTAAGAGAGGCCTTTGCTCAGCAGTATAGACGTTTACTGGCTGGTGTAGGTATGTGTGTGTGATAGTTTGAAGAAGCTCATGACTTATATAGGCCCTATGAACATATTTACTAACTAGCCCACGACTTCGAACACGTTGATTTTTATCAAAGATAATATAAATCGTCATTGATTTTTTATATACATTTTCAACTGCCCTCCTTAATTCAGCCCTTTCGCAAAATATTTTTATAGCTGATCATTACAGCACCTTAATATATGGAATCTACCTGCCAAATGTCAGCTTCGTACAATGAGTGTAACATAATTATAAGATCATTGGCTTCGTACCTACATCAATTAGTTTTCGACATTTTGTGACGAATCAGTGAGAGATCAGTGAGCGAGCGATTTCGCTTTCATATATTGGCTATAATAATGGATGAAAGTAGATATCTGTTTAGTCCGTCTTCTGAGATATCTATAGGTAAGCCTACAACAAAGTTTAAAAGAAGCGAATAATAACTCACCAAATGCCTGTTCAGTTCGTTGAAAATCTCTTTTTCTGTTATATCTGTGGACTAAAAGCACATTTTTCTTTCCAGGTGAATATCAGCCATCCATGATTGGTAACTTCATCCTCCCGTGTTTCCTGTTCTGTAGCCACGTCCGATCCGCTTTCTACTGGATCCTGTCGCTCCAGAACCCTGACCAGTTCGTCGCCGTGCGCTGCCCGTCGGTCGCGGAAGCTAGACACGGCGACTGCTACAACGGAACTATAACTACCAACGTTCTAGGCTCAGACACAGACTTTGAAAAGCCAGGCGTTTACTACCTCCCCACTAGTGAAAGATTACCTTACTACATCGGCGAACGGGGCTTAAAAAAAAGAAAGTACGACCTAAATGAATATTTACTAAAACCTGCGCCCGATGAAGATGTAATTATATGACAAGAAATAAAAATAAAAAGAATAAGAAATTATAATAATAATAATATATTAATTTATAAGAAATAAAAAGCTTAAATGATATGAGAGCAGTATATTTGATTTTTTCTACTATTTATGCTATTGACAACACTCGATTATTATGTTTCCGTTAGACCGTAAGGCATCGATTATTTATTATTAGGCTCTCACACACGGTGCGACGCGTTTGAAACTGGTTTTAGATTTGAGTTGCCCACAAACGACGTTGGCTTATTTAATGGCTTATGGGTCATACTTCATTAAATCCGAGTAAATCAGTATAAAATAAGTATTTTATTTACTTACTGTTTTATCAACGTAGCCATTTTTAATGGCGATTTTAGAACGTATTACATACTCTTTTTGCGTTTCACTTTTCTATTTAGATGATAGAATTTTTAAAGGACAAAACATTCCCAAAGACCATTTACCGTTAGGATTATCCATGAGACTCGAATCAAAAACTAGTTCCAAACGCGTCATACTATGTTTTGAGAACCACATGTATAAAAAACTAAGTTATAATAAACTATATACAATTTTTATACCGACAAGTGATTACAAGATCAGTATAGTTGCTCTGCGATTGAGCAAGCTTGGAAGCCATTTTTACAATTGTCTATGATATTTGATTTCATCTAAACATGAGACCGGAGACAAACGTCAAACGTGTAAAACTATCAAATTAATATCAATGAACAGTTACGTCAAAATATTTTGAATTCATATCCATCCATTTGTAAATAAATAGAGTAAAGCTTAATAATACGATTAACAAAATATTTGTGTAACACATATATAAAATAGATTTAATACATTGTAAGATGAGTAAATAAATCCATTCAGATCTCTAAACGTATCATAATCGTAGTATACGGTAAAGCAAAAACAATTTAAGGGCCATCACATACAACCACTTTTAGTCCGTGTAGTCTCAGACTCTTTGTGACAAAATAGAACACATAGAACTTTAGTGTACATTGAAAGAAAGCGTATCTTAGTACCGAAGAGTGTATTTAGGTTTTTATTTCCACCCATTCGATGATTGTATCCTTTAGATATAAGTTTTTGTAAAAGTGTCGAATAAAATTTATTTTCTTTCTTTCTTTCTAAAAAACACCTAGTTTTCTTTGCAAACATAATTGCGTTAAATTATTAGAAATTCGGTGACATATTTTCTCTAATGATTTAATCGCTATACTTGAATTCAGTAAAGCATTGTTTTTTTAAAATTACATTTTAATAATATGCCCTTCGATAAATATACAATGGTACTTTGGCTTTAGATGGCAGTATATCAAGATAACGGTTTCCTTTTCCAAGTTTTTTTTTAACTGCTAGTATCTGACCACGCTGGAACAAAACATCCATACAAAGTGAGTAGTATTTTAGTCTGTCGTGTTAGTGTAATACGTGTAATACAATTTGTTCTGTTTAGTCACACTTAAGTCTTGCAGACTAACGCTAAAAAAAAGTTTTACGTCTGCGGTGGCCCTTAAATGTACAATAAAGCAAAACATGATTTGTGCATTACACACACTGTATCACCATTATTCATAAGATGAAATGACTTACAAACCTATAGCTAAAATATGCATTGGGCATATTTTCATGCAGACCTCAAAACTGCGACAGTGGCATCGATTCTGATGTACTCTAAACTAAATTTGACAGCTCTAAAATTGTCGCCATCCTACTCTCACATATTAAAATGAAAAGAAAGGCAGATAATTTTAGTCCTGTCAGATTGGTTTAGTTTAGTGAGTGGTATGACAGAATCGACGTCAATGACAATTTTATTCAAACTAAATTTCGATTATATGATGTTTATGTGAAAATTTCTATTCTGTTGTACAAATTTCAAAACAACTAATTTTAGATAAAAAAACTGTCCACATCCTGTTTTCACATCTTAGAATGGAAAATGTTGCAGATTAGGTAAGTATTTGTGTAACGATCACGCCACGATTACTACAAATCTAGTAAATTAATATAAAAATAGTACATTTATTCTGGAATGTGACTACTTAAGCCAATAAACAATCACTGATAAAGAATACAGATTAATAACTTTCCAAATTTATACATATACAGTGTAAACTCCATGTAACGTCACTCGATTTAACGACAAACTCCCTAAAGCGTCGAAATCACTTGGCTTTGGTTGGTTTAGCTTGCCTTCCATACAATGATACACTCTATATAGCATTACAACAATTAAGTAATGAAAAGTACCTTTTAAGTTGCCTATATTAGTAAAAACTGCGCAGCTGTGTAAGTTCTTTTGTCGCTTTTTTATCCTAGCCCGTAATAAACTGTCGGCATCATGCATACAGAACTTTCTAAGAAATTCGTTCTTTTGTTTACAAATTGGGATTGCTCGGACTTGTTGTTGACCATGACTAATAAGTAGGAGTCATGGATTATCTATACGCTATCATATTCTTAGTTGCTCATAAACTTTCATAAGTAAGTAAACATTATGGCCAGTAAAAGAAAATCATAACATTTTTATGTACATAACTACTAAACACTAGTCTGAAATAAACATTTTATTTCTATAATTCTGATTTTTCTTCTCTCCATTTAACGACAACTCTCTATAACGCCGTAAAATGTACAGTCCCTTCAGTGTCGTTATATAGAGTTTCCACTGTATATGTATAGAGACAATACATAATATAGCATAATAGCTGCTCGGAAAATAACGAAATCGCTTTGCAAACTAACTACAACAATAATTCAAACAGCGATAACGATAGTGTTTAATTATTGTGTTGCAGTGTTGTAATTTTCACACAACATTAACCTGCCAAATTTTGACAAGTATGTCTAAATATAGCGAAAGAAAAAAAAAACGTTTTATTTTCTTTTGCTAGTACCCTAATCTTCGATCCTTGATCGAAGACCCTACTAGTTTCATTTAAGGACATGCCGTTAGACGCCGAGTTGCCACCTTAAATTATAAAGTAGAATTGATATGTCGTATTTTAATAGACACGTAGGTACTTTTAATCACGTGTCACGTGTTATAATCACGTGTAGGTACTTTTCACATGATTAGAGCATAATTTCCTATTATGCAAAGCATTTGGCACTTTATTTTACAATACATTTGAGATTTGAGTAATAAATTTATAATTACATAATTATACAGCAATAGCAAACTTTGTTTGATATGAATAATTTCATTGATTATGAGAAGTCTTAAGCTGCTTTCGTAAGCCGAGCTTGACGGGATATGATCTAAAAAAAAATTTTTACAAAAGTTTTTTTATTTTTTACCCATTCTGACGACTTTCCAAAATTCGCAAAACATAAATCATCTGTTCCATACGAACAAATTATTCAATCCCAACAAAACAGCTGTTTTTTTTTGCTGTTGTGAATCTTGATAAGACGTAGTACAAAAGTTTGTTTGATGTACGGAGGCCGCCCTTAAGAGGATGACTTATTACCAGTGAAAATGTATTACTAGTGACAGCTATCCATAGAAATTTATTATTCCATCATTTTTCCACATCTGCAATAGGTCGGTCTGAAGACAGGTAGAATGGATATAAGTGCGTGGCTCCATTTTTGGACTGAGTACATAATGTAAGTCTACACCTTGTTCGTAGGCCAACTAATACAAATTGGCTAAGCACGGACAGGTGTATTATTGGACATGCAATAGTAGTTTTTTACACATTAATAGTAGTGTTATATCTATTAGTACACGGTGAACGTACTGCCATCCCCATGCGGTTAAGCGTGGGGTTTATGGCAACACCCCTCTCTAAGGCCTTTGTTCAGCAGTGGATGTTTACAGGTTGATGTGTGTGTGTATGCGAATAGTAGTACTGTCACCGTCACACTCATTCAAATTGACATAAGTGCGAAGGAGACAGAAACAATATCACGTGCACAAAAATAGCCAGCCCGATAATTGCGAATATCCACCATAAGCGTTTGGAATAAAGGGTATTGCATGTTCTCGTGAATTTAACGACCATTAACGTCGCAAGTAGTACTTTTTCACGTCTAAATTGTTCTAATACGAAATCCGCGGTCCACCAGCGGAGCGGGCGAGTACTAGCTACCGCGGTATGTATTCTAGAGGATACCACGCCACAGTCTCTTGCCGCAGCGGTAGTGTGCTGAGGGGTATCACCACGCCGCCTAAGAATTGGTTCTCTTGTAAGGAATCGTAGTTCCAAACTGTCGCCTGTAAAGATAAGAAATAATGAGCTTTAATAAACATAGAAATGAAAATATTATTAACTAAAAAACACGCATCGGGAATCGCACGCGCGCGAATCGTGAGAAACGGAAAGGGTCGACACAGCTCTTCGTATGCAGCTTGATGGTTCGCGTCATTAAATATTTCCACTTTTCTTTGCGCGATAGTATCCAGAACGTGGATATTCGCCAAAGAAACAGAGTCACCGACATAGTTACTAAAATTTGCAATTTGAAGTGCCAATGGGCAGGCTACACCGCTCGAAGAACCGACAACCGGTGGAGAAGAAAGGTTCTTGAGTGGAGACCTTAAGTAGGCTTCCCACTGGGTGGACCGACGACATCGTGAGAGTTGCGGGCATCCAGTAAATATAGGTGTTTTATGAACTTTCCGTGAAGTCTGTTGTTATTTTTTCATAACAATTTATTTTCCATAACAGAAAGTGAATAGGTACAAAATACAAGAGAGCTTACGATAGGCGTCCTGGTGCCACGTGTAGTGGCCTTATCGCTAAAAGCGATGTCTTCTACGCAACGTACCTGTAAGCTCCTAGTTTCCACCACCTCTAAGGGTAGTCGGTATTCGAGCATCTCCATAAATGACGGATGAGAGTTGCGTTTCAGTACGCGCGTTTTGCGTTTAGTTTCCTTTGTCGGGTCCGGGACTAGGTAAGCCTGGAGAAAAAAGTTACGTGTCACTCTTTAGCTTCTTTACAGACTTCAAAAAAGAAGGGACAATGCGTGGTCAAATTAATATTAGTGGATTAGTAGGTGCCATGTTTTTATTTTTTTAGAATTTGTGACAAACAAGTGACGTGCCACCTGATGGTCAGTGGCCACCGCTGCCTATAGACATCTACAATACCCGGGGCATTGTCAGTGCGTGCGTTGCCTACCTTTGAGGCAGTACCTTTGAGGGTGTATTTAAAACAAATTGTTATGTCAAATGCTGGATTACAATAGTAAGTTAATAGAGCAAAGTAAAAATAAGAATTTGAATAATATTTAAATTTTAGGGTAACATAAAAAGTATTTCCAAGATATTTATAATGATAATGAGGATGCTATTTCATTATGATTCTTACTACCTTGACATAAGGGTTGGGCGGCAGGCCTTGCGGCGTGAGAGCCAGAGATTGCGCGTGTAATATGAGCACGGATAATACTCCGCTCGCGTACTGCACGGACATCTTGAGAGAACCAGACCCGCTGGTTTCCGCTTCCGCTGATTCACCTGTCAAACAGAATAGATTTACTTATAACTTGGTATAAAATTACTGTCTCCACATAGAACAATATCTATCTATATCGGAAGCGCCATGCAAAACCTTATCACGGTAAATATCCCGTTCTTAATCATATAACGCAAGTTGTATTGTGCCGCAAGTCTAAGGTATAGCTGGTTTACTAACCTCCTCTCGTTCTCTGCGGCTCGACGTCTTGCTGGTCTCTCAGCAGAGGGTGGAAGAAGGTGTAAACGAGGTCGGAGTGTGCGATTTCGTCCGCCAGACTGAAGAGTGACGTGAGGAACGCTTGCACGTGACCGAAGCGCTGTTCCGCTACTTGGCGAATGTTTGATCGACCCACGTGGAGACCAGAGGGAAGGCTGGAAGTGGTAATTTGTTTGTTAGATATCTTTCACTATTATGGTTAAACAAATAACTAAAGTATCGAGTGGACGAGAAAGGCCCTAATATAGATAAGCAAATAAGCCCACCCGATGCTTAGAGATTGCATTTAGGTACAGTTATTGATAATTAACGGGATATTTACCGTGATAGAGTTGTGGGTGTGGCGAAATACAGTGAGTATTGTTGGGACTTAGGTTCGAGTCCGAGTTCCGTGTGTAACCGTAGCAAAAGAGTAAAAATGAGAGTACATTGTTTTGTCTGCACCTAACTTTGAACTTTTCTGCTAACTACTCGCATTATTCAGTCTTCCAGTGAACATGGTGCATGTGACTACGCCGAAATATCGGGAGCTCCATCCAAAGCCTTATCACAGTAAATATAATAATAATAATCATATAACTGTACTGAAAAACTGTGATAGTTTTAAACGGTGTTTTGCCTTAAGATTACTAATAACTGCATAGTGCTAGTTATGTTATAATACTAATATTTAAAATACGACAGTGTGTTTGTTTGTTCCTTCACGCAGCGACAAAGCAATGGATCGATGTTTTTTTTTTTGCATTTATAGAAATAGTTTGAATGCCGGAGAGAGGATGCTTTTTGTCCCGGAATAAAGGACGGTTCCCGAGGGAAAGTACATGTGGGTGAAACCGTGGTCTCAGCTAGTATTATCAAAATCGGAGAAAAAGTGAGCAACAGTCATCATCATCATCATTATCAACCTATCATGTTCCCACTGCTGGAACAAAGCCAAAGCCAAGAAAGAGGAAGGGTACTAAATCCACCATGCTGGCTAGGTGCATGTTGATGAATGTCATACGTCTTTGAATTAACAAAGTTCTTGGACATACCGGTTTCCACACGTTGTTTTCCATCGTTGTTGACCGATGGCGTCGAAATTGCACATACTTTATTTAAGTACTAAATAAGTTGTGCAGGGCCGGGGATCGAACCGGGCGCCGTCAGATTGTAAAGCGTACATGGTACCGCCCGGCCACCATCGCTCGTACCATCGAGTGTACGTACTTACTTGGAGTACTTCATACTAAAGATGCAGTGCAGAATAAACAAAGTGTATTTTTTATTTCAACTTTATGACACCCATTTTCACAGAACCTCTATTGCTGACAATTTTAAGGGAGTGTCCACTATCCAGGCTTTATTTGATTTAGCCAATATAATTACACAAAAGCGCGTAGAAGATCAATGCAAATGACTCAGTAGAGTTGAACGGCATCGTATCAGACTGTTAACATGCTATTATAACAGGATCTGATAAAAAAATATTTACGTACATCACGTGTGAATCATTAAATTGGATTAGTATGAAAATTCCCGTATACAGGGTTATGCATATAGACTGTACTAAGCCGAAAGGAGAGCATTTTACTCATCATTATGAGCAACTTTTACTATGGGACCGAACCGAACCTAAAATCGCGAAAAAAGAAACTGCTCTCTCAACGCCTTGCTTCCGTCTTTGTTTCCGCAGCTTTACAATCTTGGACATGGTATGATAATATACTCCGCCAGGTATAGCGCTCCGAGAAAACGTGTCACGCGGGTGACACCCACTGAGGTCATCAATGTCATGGATACACACGTGCATAAGCAAGAGCAGAATAAGTAATTTACAACAAGTTCGAGAGAGATGACGATACAGCTGATTTTATGTATTACCAATAGCGTAAAATTTAATCTCCCAATCTCCGTATATTACCTGTGGGAATCCAATAAATCAATGTGGTTTTGATATAAATAATCTAAATGCGTGCTTATGAAATGCTTTAAGTATTTTATTTAATAGATTATTAGCTAATTTGTTTCCCAATATCTGTGTTTGTTGCAATAAAGTGGCAACTGGACAGTGTCGTAATTGAGTGTCAACTCACAGAGCGCTAGACCTTGTTTTCTTGGATCACAATCTTGGAGTGTTCAAGTCTAGGGTAAAATAGGTTATTACTGGAGAAACGTACTCCATCTTCGACCGCATCATCGCTCCCCATCAAGCGAGATCACGGTCAAACGTTAGTCCGATGTAAAAAAAAGTTCATAGTTTTAACAGTGGTTAATTTGGTAGACGATTCAATCTACAAATATTTTTTTGCTATACCTGAAGACCGAGACCACAGGGAAACGCTGGATGCATGCCCCTTCCAACCGGCCTTTTTGGATATCGATGGGGGAGGCCTATGTCCAGCAGTGGACGTCCTTTGGCTGAAATGATGATGATGATACCAGAAGACGAATTAACGATTTTGTTTTGTTTATCTTTTGGAGTTTATTATGTTTACTTATCAATTACCGAGGTGTGCCAGTTTACCAATTAGCGAACAACAATTGCAGCGCCAGTTGATCATTTATAACATATTTTTAGTAAAATGATAAGATTAGTCATTATTGAAGTCACAGCAGTTGCCATATCTAATCTGTTAACAGACGAGTATCGATTCACCAGTAATGGACCGACCGCTATTGTTATTGCTAATGTATACATTTACATGTTATTTTTGATTTTTTGATTTCTTCCTTTTTAAACAACAACGTAAGTGCTGAATTCTGAAATTGGTTATTTTTATCAGTGATTTTTAAGATATTCACTTCAGTGTAAACGTATTTGTCTGTGACCCAGATCTTTGACTAAATTTACTTTACAGATAAGGAATACCTTTCAAAGATTTTGTTTCTTTACAGGTGTTGTACGTTTATTTGTCGTGTTAAGTACTGAGATACAATGTTTGGGGGTTTCAAGGCTTCGCTGAATTTCTTCGGCAAAAGTAACAAGAAAGGGGTGCATTCGGAGCTGTCACCGGACATGACAGTGAGTGGTGCTTACAGGATGAGTAGGGATGATTCCTTTGGTAAGCATGTTTTACCTTATTCACAAGTGCAAACTTAACTTTACCATCAGGCGAGTTGGTGCCAAACGTAGATCTATTCTATTGTAAAAAATCCTTGAAGTTTGAATTTAATTTCGGATAAGACCTCATATCTTTTAAATTACATTTATTCATTTATCATTATCAGCCTACTATGTTCCAACTGCTGGGACACAGGCCTTCTCTCAAAGAGAGAGAGAGAGAGAGAGGATTGGGACTAATCCACCATGCTGGCCCAGTGTATGTTGGTGAATGTCGTTTCTTTGAACGTTTAAGGATCTTGGACATACCTGTTTCCTCACGATGTTTTCCTTCACATATTTTGAGCTATGGCATCGAAGCTGCACATAATTTATCAAGTATTAAATAAGTCATTGGTGCAAGGCCAAGGATCGATCCAGGTGCCGTCAGATTGTAAAGCGTACATGCTACCCCGCACGGCCACCATCGTTCAATGACTGAACAGATTTATATCAAATATAGCTAAGAAAAAAAGATTATTTTTTTTTAAATAACCCTTCACTCTCCCAACTCCCCATTGGTGTTCCTTGAGGCGGGGATGCCCTGGAACACTCACAATACGATGAGACGACGACGAGCTACGATGCCAAACACAGACACACGTAGGCTTCAAAACTCTTTATAACACGCGTGGGCGTATTATTTATATACCGTAATTACGCGCGCTTTTTTGCGTCGGTTAGAAACATGTATATTCTCAGGAGCACTTTTTTATTTCCAGGATATAACAACTCATTCGATCAGAGCAAGAAGTCAACAGCATCGGAACAACTGCTGCAGCAAATACGACCCACAAAAAGCACAACTGACTTGACGAAAGTCAGAAATGTACCTGCAAACTTGCGGCACAGCACAGTCGAAGTGTCACAAGATCCTCGCGGTGCGCCGCACGATGACCAGAGGAATGGAGCTCAAAATCCTAAACTTACGAAGAACCAGGAAAAAGAACAGAAAAAACTAGAGAAACAACGATTGGCTGAACAGAAGGCGAGGGAAAAGAAAGCCGCTCAAGAGCAAGTGAAGCAGGAAAAGTTGAGGCGGGAAAGAGAAAAGAGAGAGGCGCAACCGACTAGGCCAAAGAGAGAGAAAAGGCCAGACCGGAAGAAACCGGCACCTCAACCACAAGCCGCGGTTCCAGTGGCGCCAACACCTCAGCAATATTCGACTAACACTCTCGAGAGCTCAATAAGCAGATCGAGTGGACCGCCACCTTACTCGGATGTACCAAAACCGGGACCAGAGACGAGCACAAGCGCTCAAGGCCAGAGCGATAGAAGTGGAAACGTAATTTATAGCAAGCCAGTAGATACAGGCAGTTGGGACATGGTCTCTCAGCACCGACAACAGACCATCAGGCCGACCACCTTGATCGGAGGGGGGAGTAAAAACAAGCAGACGGTGATGGATTTGAATTACAACTTTGGAGCGAAGAGCGAGGTCAAAGAAAACAGCGATGCTTGATAAAGCTTTAGAGCTGTATCTAATTATTATTATTATAGTTTAACAAACTAAAGAATACACTTATGAGACTTGTTAAAACCAACCAAAGGAGCCTAAACTCGAGGGGCCTACTGGTAGCTATTGAAGAGTTCCACTCTCCCGGCTCCACCACAACACCCTCGTCACCAAGGACCAAGAAAAACGTCCTTCCCCAAAGGTCTTCCCGCCGAGCTTCAACTTGAAGTGTTACAAAAAGGGTGTCTACAACCAAGGATCTTCTATCCATGATCCTTGCTACAACTACCTCTTTGGGCTGGCAAAGCACTGTCAACACCGCTAGTGTTGCAATGTCAATAGGCGGCGGTTTCTGGTTGTTTGCCGCTATTTTTATAATAAAAAAAAACAAGTGAGCTTAAGCTCGACGAGTTCACTTGTATGCATGCCCATGGCATCGATTCTATCAAACTCACTAAACTAGACCAATCTGACAGGACTATAGCCATCTGCGTCTCTTTATATTTTAATATGTTAGAGACAAATGGCAACATTTTTAGAGCTGTCAAATTTAGTTTATTTTAAATTATGTTACAACATAATCGATACCATTGAAGATTTCCACTAATCACCACATAGTAGTATCAAATTATTGTATTGTCATCCGGATTACATATACTTGCAAAGTTTCAAATCGATACGACGATTTAGAAGTAACTTAAAACGTATTAAAAATCTGGATCATCGGAGAGTGAATCAAGGCAGTGATGATCGACCAAATATAACACCGATGTGGTCCCATATCATTCAAAAGGACTAATAAGATCACTTGACACTATAGAGCAGTGTGTGTTTAGGGTCCATAGAATGATTCCATGAAGTTATATAATTTAGATGATTAGATTGTAACCCAGATTAAGATAGCTAATGACTGATGATTACGTTTAAAGAATTCGTGTTTATTATTAAAGATTATGTTTTACAACGAAACAAAATATTGTTAGCTTGTTTTGTTTAGCATAGAACATAGATGATTATAATTTAGTGACTTTTATATATTTTTGTTTTAATAATTTCGTCCTGTTGCCATATAAATGATTTGAATGTAAAATAATAATCTTACTTAAACGTGTACCAAACCGTACCATATCGTAAGTATCCAATCAAGAACCTAGTTCTTCCCTATCGGTTATCGGTTCTTGCAGCGATTTGGCCTGCCCATTGTCACTTCAACTTGCAAATCTTAGCGTTATGTCGGCGACAGTGGTTCTTCGGCGAATGTCCTCGTTCCGGATTCTATCGCGCAAAGAAACTCCGAGCATAGCTCTCTCTATTTCCCCTTTGTGCCACTCTGAGTTTTTCCAAAAGGCCAAACAAAAGCAGTAACAAAATATAGTTTGTATAAATTGATATGAAACAATATACGTTGCGTCATCGACCAATCTTGCCACTTGATAGATTTGTTCAATAGAATGGAGTGGAACAGGGCCAAAGCCAATGGTTCTCAAAGCGAGGGATGGCAAGATACCCGAGTCGCGCGCTGTCATTTCTCACCGACCACGAATAATACCACGAGGCAAAGATAAAAACGGTCTTCAATTTATCTAGCCAAGAATGCACGGAATTCTTTTCCCCTGTTTTGTTATCGAGCCACAGATAAATATAGTATCTGTTAAATAATAAAAACTAAAGATTACAGTTTGTTAATCTCTTTATCTTTTTAACTAGATTAGTACATTCTTTTTTGTTTACGTGATTATTGATATCTCATTTTATGACTTCAAGGAAACTGTTTTGATAATTATATACTTCTTTAATAAAATAATGGAACCATTAGGGGGTGGAATTTAGACTCAACGTCGGCCTGCTACGCAAATTTCATATGCCTTCAACATTTTCTAGCAGTCTATACAGGGTAACAAGTTTTTTAACATTTTGTCGGGAGTGTTTTTTGTATGGAACAGCTGATATATTTTTTTCGCGAATTTCGAAAACTTGTAGATCAAAAGTTGTCAGTCTTGATGCACCAAAGTCGCCCTTAAGAGGTTTTGCGTTAATTACCTTTAAATCTGTATATATAAAAGGCGATGTTTGTGTGTGTATGTGTGTGTGTGTGTGTGTGTGTGTGCGCGTGTGTGTGTGTGTGTATCCTCTATATTGACATAAAGGACCTATTTTGACGGGACTATCATTAGCAGATAGCTGATGTTTTATGGAGTAATCAACGCGGATAAAACCCCCGGAGCGCAGCTAGTTAATAATATTGTTAGATGATTAATCAACAGTAGCGTCACAGTGTACCATTATTTAAACCAATCCATTCCATTCTCTAACAGGACAAAAACTTTTGGTGTCTCTTTTCATTGCAATACGTCAGAAAAGGGTGGCAGAATATTAGAGCTGTTTGGTTTAGAGAATGGTACAACAGAATTGACGTCACTGTCTAACTAGGAATACCTACATACTTAAAACAGAGATTGAAAGTACTCATCAAAACTTTAGCTGAAGGGAACCACTAATCAAAACGTCACCTGTATAAATATTTTTGATTATTGTTGATTTAAAAAAAACCGCCGACTGAATTTTTAATAAAATTTATATGGGACCACCTCCGAGTTATGACCAACCAAACAAAAAAAGAATCATCAAAATCTATTCATAACAGTCGAATTGATAACTTCTTCCTTTCGTCGGTTAATAATACAACAAATAAGACCAACCTGTGTACTTTAGCGAGCGGAAAATGCAGGCAGATCTTCTGATAGAGCTCCGTGAAGTGCTTGTAGGAGCGGTACAGCACGAACGGCGTCGTCTGTCCTTGTCTGTATATCCGTAGAGCGTATACGTAGTGCTTTTCAGGGTCGTAGCGCTTTTCGTAGCCGAGACATTCTACGCTGACTAGACGACCTTCTTGTGCTACCCTGTGGATATTGCATTTGGAACTTTAATACTAAGAAAATAATGTTAAGTAAATGACGCGTTTTATGTCAATAAACCGGAGGTTTCTTGCGCCAAAAATCTAACAAAAGCATTTTATAGTCCTTTTAAACAGCATGGCACTTGATAACCACCACTAACAGACTAGTTTTCATAGTAGCGCTTAGCTATGTTTTCAGCGCAAAATTTAAATCTTTAATTTAGTGGCAAGCGTGCTTCGTCGTAGACCGCATCATCGCTTAACACCAGGCGAGTTATAATAATAATATTTTTTTTTTATTAAAAATTAATATTAAAATATAAAAAATAATAAAACTGAGACGTCACTTTCAATATTTACGAATCACGTTACATTCTTTCGTACTGTCAAACCACCTGTCAAGTGCCATGCTATTTGAAAAGGACTATAGCAAACATGTCAACAAAACAGTGCGGCGTCCTGCGACTTTATTCACTAAAAGCTTCGGCAACGTAGTTGTGATGCCTCTGGTGTTACAAGTATCCATATCCATATCGTATGGAATCCAAAAGTTTATTTCTAATATGTCGTTCCTTAGTTAAACTTACGTGTAAGTCCTCGGCATGAAGGAGAGTAGTTCAGACGTGTTGGTGGTCTGGTCACCGCTCGCACGCAGTTGAGCCAAGTTGTGCAAGAAGAAGTTTATCGGTGTAAACCTGGCAGATTAAAAATATATATATCACAATCATTCAACATTATCAGTTTTTTATGTTCCCACTGCTGGGACACAGGCCTTCTCTCAGAGAGAGAGGATGGGCTCTAGGCATGATCATCATCCCCCTGCTAGGGATATCATTTATAAGCCTCGCCCTTAGTGCCATTATTCATTGTTGTCTTCAAGTTGATGCTTAATAAAAACAAAAAATAAAATATATGCCAGAAAACTTCTTCAAGACCTACCTTGCTACCTTTTAACGATATTTAAACTATGGCTCTCTCCCGCAAATTTTATTCTCTACTTAATAAAATCTAAAATTTATTTACTTTTTGATAATAATCAGCCAAAACCACTGGTGTGCAAGTGTTCCTTGCATATCGAAGGCGAGCACTAAGAAAAGATATTAAAAAAATAACGGTCATAAGGCGCGGTGATTAATTGTAAGCCATAAATTGCAGCAAAGATCTCGCTTACTGAATGGCTCGAAGGACCAAACTGTAGGCACTTACTTGCTTTTCAGCGAGGAGTGTATCAACCGCGCAAATGCCGCCGCAGCCTCAGCGTTAGTCGCTTGAGGCAGTAAAGCCGCTCGCACGTAGTTTACAGCCGCGCTTGTTACGCCGGGCACGCCTGACATCGCCATCTGAAACCATAAGCTTCATGTCACAATTTTTGGAGTAACGATGGGCATGGGCCCCGCAAGGAGCAGATAGGCGTTGAAATTGACCAGAGAGAACAAGAAACTGTAAACCATGTACACCTTAGAAAGAGACAAAATAGGGGTTTGTTTCACTAGCGAACGAAAAAAATGCATGGTCAGCAAAGGGTAGATTTAAAAAAAAACTATCGGTCGCAAACGAGCTAACGGACATAACAGATACGCTGCCATAGTATGATAGCCATACCATATGCCATAGTGCCGTAGTAGTTGATGTTATGGTCAATGCAAAACAATGAATTTGTCTCTTTAGTCGAATTTGTTACCGTTGTTATCAGTTCTGCATGGTGGCAAGGGTGATTGTGCACTCACCAGCGCGAACAGGTCCAGTAGGTGGTCATGGTGGCCCCGCACCACGTTGAACGCCATGCAGCACAGCTCCACAAAGTGCTGGAAGCGCTGCGTGGGACGCTCGCCGCCATTTATTACGTACACCATGTCGTGGGTTAGAACGAATGGAGCGCGGTCCCTGAGAGACAAAAAGTCAAAAATATGGTTCCAATTTAAAGACTGAAGATAGACTCTCATCCTGCTGGGGCATGCGTTACGATGCAACCGGGTTATCTAGCAAGGCTGACAGAATGATCTAGAATCTCTAAATAAGCACAATGGTAAGCCCTTTAGCAGATTGGGTAAGGCATTATCAACTGTATTCTAAGCCTGATTGGATAGTTTCGATTCAAAATATACAGTCTCCTTCTCTGTCATCCTGAATGTAGATGATGGAAGCGGAGAATTCAGGGTTTAGAATACGACAGCATGTTTGGGAAAATGCTACGAGCATTTCTCCTCCTTCTTCCCAAAAAAAGCCGCGAACTACCCCACTTAGTTGGCCTTATCTCACCTTGCATATTTTTTATGCCATAGGTGGCAAACAAGATAACTGGCCGCCTGATGGTAAGCGATCGCCGTCGCCGATGGGGGATTATATCCCACCCACCACAAACCCAAAAGTTTTCTCTCTCTCTCTTGACGTCTGTTGGGGGATACCAAAGTCATATTCCAAGACCCCGACTCCTGGGTCAACTCTTACCCCAATTACTCACCGTTTAAAATTGCCAAACATCTGCGCGTCTCCCAGGAACTTTCCGAAGTCGATGTGGAACAAATGTCCAGATGTCTTCAGCATTATGTTGTCGTTATGCCGGTCGCAGATGCCTAGAAGGTATGTCGCCACGCTGTACCCGGCGCAAGACGCTATCAAAAAAGAAACAACTTTTAGCTATAATTTTTTCAAAGTCAGGTAGCTCTGTATTCTATGTTTGGGGACAAGAACACTTTATGTTGTACGTTTGTGGTCTGCAAGCTGGTTTGTGTGGCCCATGGTGGACAGAGGAAGCAGTTCAATTGTTTTCTTCTGAACTTGTTAGCTGGGTCTGGACACTGTCCTTTCAGAAATCAAGTGTTACCGTACAAGATTTAGTTATGTTTGACGTTGGTACTTAAAACTTACCGGTAAAGTTATCCCTAGCCCGCTGATACTCTAGTTCAGACGGGTTGTGTTTGGCGAGCCACTCGGCGATAGGTTTGTCTTTGAACGACCCGGTGAGGCCCCACTCAGTCTGGATCACACGAAGGGTTTCCGCTTCCGTTACTATTTCTATCATGCCTGGGAAAATAAAATGTTGGTATTATCCTACTTCCTACTAATATTATAAACGCGAAAGTTTGTATGTATGGATGTTTGTTCCTCTTTCACGCTGCAACGGAACAACGGATCGACCTGATTTTTTCATCATTATCATCACCATTTTTCATCACTACGCGGGTGAAACCGCAGGGCGCAGCTAGTAAAAGATAAATCGGACTTAATAGCACAAATATTTAGATATTTTTATTCACTTAGACGTTTTACTACACAAGTACTGAGGAAATTGTATTTATATCGGCTTTGGGCGTACCTTGATTCAACGCGCTTAATACTAGTTCCCGATTTTAGTTGCGCGCGCAGGAAAATTGAATTTATTTAAAGTTATGTGATTATTTACGGGATATAAGCCCGGGATGATTATTTACGGGGTTTCCCTTAAATAGTCATATAACTTTAGTGAACAACCGTGATAGTTTAAAATAGTGTTGCATTTATTTGACCTCAAAATAGTTCAAAAATACGAATATTCATTATATGTAAGTATTTGTATTTTGGCACATATTATGGGCCATAGACCCTGAGAATAGATGGAACTAAAAAAGAAGCACGAAAATTGTTTCACAGGTGTCGGCGTAACCGATGTACATACACTTAAAAAAACGGATCGAATGGGGAATCTTCCACCTTTTTTGAAGTCGTTTAAAATATATGGCTCTAGTCAAAGATCAGTTTCAAACGGGTCGTACCGTAAACCTTGGCCTACCTACACTGAGCCAAAATGATTATAGCATTGTGTTATATGTAATTGTACATGTATGTAGTAGGTTACCTCGCTGGCTGCTGGTCGGCAAAGCCTGGAACATCACCATCCGTAGATCCAAGCCCGCTTTCAGCCAGAGACTGTCCATCACTTTCATCACTTGTAACACTAATGAGTCTTGTCGCAAATCATCACCAACCTACAAAAAAGTTCATATCAGCGTGTTTATTTGTGTTGTAGAAGCATCTACATTATATAGATAATAATGTCAATATTGAAGGATATTGAAGGCCGAGAATTGAAACGGAACCTCCTGCTCATAAAGCAGATGTGCTAATACTGATACCTAATTATCTTTGCTGATACCTACCGGTCATAAGTTTGTTAAAAATTGTCTTTTTCACTGCAGTTTCGTCTATACAGCAACACTTAACTACTGTACTGTTGAGTACTGTTAAAAAAACATCATCTTCGGTTACCTTAAACATAGCGGGTATCACAGCATTATCAACTCCGATAAAGTTGATTTTTAGAGGAAGAGTATTCGAATTGAAGTAGGAACATGATCTGTAATAAATAAGTATTTCTGTTAATGGAGGATAAATTCAAAGAACAAAAGCAACAATACTGTTGAAGGTATTTTTCAAGAACTCTTATTATAATTATGCAGAGATCTAACTAAATGCCATAAACCACTTAACTTTGAAGCCGGGCAAATGCAAATAATTTAATTGCTTTTATCATCATCATCAGCCAGAAGACATCCACTGCCGAACATAGGCCTGCCTCTTAGAGCTCCACACTGAACGACAGCCTGCCATCTGCATCCACTGGATGCCTGTGCCTCTCACGATGTCGCCGGTCCATCTATTCGTTTCGGTACCATATGTCATCAAAAGTCAACCCTTCTCGAACCTTTATCTAATTTGGTGTTTGAGTAGTAACACTAGCCTAGTCGAAGCAAAATTAAAAGTAAATACAAAAATTATCAGTAATTTTAGGCGAATCTATTTACTCACTTGATATCGACATCGTGCACATATTTGTGCAGTGCCAGCGGCAATGCCGCGGGTTCCTGCCGCAGCATAGTTGCCAACTTTTCTCCGCCCGTGGTAAGCGCTCGTTGTCTGTTCGCGTCTTTAGCGCTCTTCACACCTAGCGCTACTTCTGAAAGCGTCTGAAAAGAACGCAGTGATATTAGGAAACATAGTTGTAGTTCCAATAACATGTACTGCCACAAAAAAAACCTGGGGTAAAAAGTATCACAACACAATATAAGCATTTTCGATTAAAAATAATTTTAAATTGGCCGATTGAAACTTATCACAGATGGGGCTACCTTTTCTTTGTATTGAAAAAATGTCATGTCATAATAAGGTAGAAGCTATGCTAGCACCACTTTGATAGTAGTAAATTAATATATATATTGATAAATTTGTAATATATATATATATATATTATATATATATCTTCATATTTTGCCGCTTTTTAATTTGTCCAGGACAATCCTTGTTTAGAAATCCAAATTGCAGTGCACTTTCTACCTATTTGTTTCTTTTCTTACGTGGTATGGTCTCAGATTTAAAGGGCTGTCATGACGCCTCATTTTTTACCTCTCTCTGTCACTCTAACTCTGTCGCGTTATTTAGCGATAGACATCTCACCTTGACGAGTAACTGTTGCCTGACGAGTGTCTTATGAAGGCTTTCCCCGCAAGTAGCGAGTAACGCCCGGAGCATGAGCCTATACCGCCACGCGGCCGTCATACACGCTTCGTTTTCTGAGGACTCTGTAGCATTTTCTTCTAGCGATATGCCGAGGAACTCTTGTTGAGGAGCCTGTGAAACGAAGTATTAGTTATAGATAGAATACAAATTTTTATACAAACAATATCTTAAACTTAATCACGGCATCGTAAAGCCAAATCCAAAGGCGAGACGTAGCGTACAAGAGGCTATGGAATAATAAACTCTTCACGGTTGATTGTAGGTACAAAATTGACCGCCGGTCATGTTCTAAACTTTAATAAATGTGATAAGTTGTACGCCGCTTTACCTTTATTATCAAACCGTAATAGATAGCTAGTTGAAATTTTCACGGAATATGTAAAGTTACGGAGAATTAACTAACAAATAATAAAAAAAAGTCAAAAAGTAAAAACTAAAGGGGTTCCCCATACAACAAACGCATTTTTGTATTAGCTCTAATGTAAAACGGTAATACGTACTAGCGTCAAACTTGGCATGATTATAGTACACACTCTAAAGTATGACAAAAAATAATAAATAATGGCGAAGTGCGAGTCGGTGACAAGTCTCTGTTCATTACTAAGTTAATAACTAACTAGTTTATAACTGGTAATTTCGTTATAGAATTATGTGGTGGTACGGAACCTTCAGCCGACTCGCACTAGGCCGGTTTATTTAACTCATGTGAAATACTAACCTGCGGTACATTAGGCAGTGAATGCACTAGCAGCCAGAAGAATCGGTGGGCGATTGACGGAGAGGTAAGCGCCCGCGATAGCAACAATCCTGTAAAACGATGAACATGAAATGAAAGCTTCCTTCCCCTACCCTTTACCCTCCTTTATCCTTTACCCTATAAACCAATCGCACTTCAAAGATTATTGAAAAATGTTTGTATGGTAAAATAAATAACTCATTATCATCGGCCATACGTTCACTGCTGAATATAGGCCCTCCCCCTTAGAACGCCACACTGAACGACAGCCTGCCATCTGCATCCACTGGATCCCCGCGACTCTGACGATGTCGTCGGTCCATCTAGTGGGAAGCCTACCTATGCTGCGTCTTCCGGCTCGTGGTCTCCACTCAATGAGCTTTCTTCCCCGACGGTTATCGGTTATTCGAGAGTTTGGAGTATTTACTCCATCTAGCCTGGTATGGGTCCATCCGAACTCCTTGAAATAACGGAGCACGGTTTTGGGTAGCTGGCATACCAGTTCCACTCCTATTTCCTCCGGTGTTGTAGTGTTGAAGACTTGTTATTGTGGAGTTTCTTCAAGTATTGTGGATTGTACAAAATTGGAGCTACAGATAGTCCTCTGTGTCGAGGCTGTCCACAGAAAAACGAGACAGCGGAGCATGTCCTACTGCACTGCATGGTCACAGAAGATACAAGATTAAAGGGACTCCTTGAAGAAACTCAACAACGAGTCTCCAATACCAGGACACCTGGCGAAATAGAACTGGGGAACCTGTGGTGAACAGTTTAGTCAGGGACCCAAAGCCGTTCTCCGTTATTTTAAGGTGCTCTGCTGGTTTGGGTAGGCTGGGCAAATACACAATACACCCCAAGCGGGATGTCAGTGCAGGTTTTATCACCCCCACTTTGAATTAGAATTAGAAGTGTTGTGGAGATTCTTGAAGTAAGGCAACTTCAGTAAGTAAATAATAAGTAACCTGCTAGCGGGCTGGGCTCGTAGGTCTCGTGCCGCAGCGCTTGAGTGAGTTGCGGCAGCACGCGGCATAGATCATCGTCCGACATCTCTTCTAGTAACCGCGTTGCTATTTCACGAACCATCGCGTCGGGGAAACTGCAGACAATATGCTACAATCAAACCTGACCCTCATTCACTAACATTCAGCTAGTTATCCTATAAAGTGCTTTGTCAATTTCTCGAACGCGAGAATAGCCATATGCTTGAAAAAGAAGCTGCACATTTTAGTTAAATTGGCCTACTGAACATTACTGAGCAAAACCGTGAGTGTCTGATGCTGGTCACGATCATTATGTTATTTTCTCAAACATGGTGTTTAATGTGTCCATAATTTAAATAACTCACTTTAATGAAGAAAAAAAAACCCGATTTAATCTGATTTTCTCCCATTTTAAAAATTGTTCATATTGATAGGTACTAACTATGAACCCTTTTTAGCTTAGCACACCCTTTCCGCGTAACCCAGTGATGTCTGAAGCTAAAACTAAAACTTGACTCTATGTTATCTTACTAACTTTGGACAAAGCTCCTGGTAATTTTATTTTTATCATAGAATAACTGGCAAACAACCGATGGGTCTCGTCTCGTCGCTGGCAAGTGGCCGTCTATTACATCCAACAATACCCAGAGCATTGAAAACTCTATTCCCCTTCATTTGAAGCAACTGCAGCAGTAATTGATTTATGTACTTAACTAGCTGCGCCTCGCGGTTTCACCCGCGTAGTGAAGAATATGGTGATGATAAGCCTATGTCACTCTCCAGCCCTTGAACTATACCCATGCAAAAAATCAGGTCGATCCATTGCTCTGTTGCTGCGTGAAAGAAGAAAACACAAACCAACAAACTTTTCACATTTATAATATTAGTATGATTCATAGTTCACTATTGTCTTATTGTCGAGCAGTCGTGATGAAACATCTACACAGAGAGCCCGTATTTCATTTATAATTCACAGCTCAGATTGTATTTCGGAAGAAAACACGAAGATGAAAAAAAAAAAAGAAATTACAGGTAAGTAGAAGCAGAAACAATCAAGTTATGCAAGCCACTTACCAGGGCAGCAGCAAGTGCATGGCATTCAAAGGCGAAGGTTTCTCCCAGAGGCGCACCAGTGAGAGCAGCTGGTCTCGGTGCTCGCCGAACCAGTTGGTGGCTGCGAGCAGCACCAGGGGCAGCGCGCCTGGTAGTTGGACCAGGTACGCGCGTTTCTCCCACATTATCTATCGACAACAAAGGTTTAAGAATTTTATGATTACAGTCAGATATGCAGCGTTAGAAAGACCTGAAGCGGCACTTTTTACCCATCGTTATGAACAGTTTTTACCCCAGACCAGCTGGTCCATGTTAAAGGATTATTGATACAACCAAGAGAAGATAAAATATGTAGAGTAAAAAAATATGTTAAGTAGTTCAGGGGCCAGGGAGGGGGGTGGGGTCTTACGGTTTTACCTCTTACCGCAGGCTTGAAACAGCACTGACACAGCGCAGTGCGGAAAATCACGCAAACGTGAACCTTAACGCGCGATATGGTTTGCGGTTGCGCAACATTTCGCATCACCTCAACAGAATCGCTCAAAACAGGTAGAGCCCCTGGAGATTAGAGGGATTAGAAAATGGAGGCAGAATGTCAAAATTATGACCCTCTTTTTACTGTAGTCTGGTAATAACGGACTACGCTACCTACCTTTCGCCTTAGCATACCTTATTCGATCTATGTAAAGGATTTCAATTATGCGGAAGCAAGATGTCATGGCTCCGTATCATCAGGGAGTAGAGAGGGATAAACTCGACAGAACAGCAGTTCCGACCTTGATCATATATAGTTTGGATTTGCATTAAATTCAAGTTAGTACCGAAAAGTCTGCCAAAAAACGGAAGGGGGCGAGGTACACACGTATTGCATACCGACATATTCATACTAGTTCTACAAACGAACACTTTCAATATTGAGCGGCACACAACTGAGAGAAGTATGTATATAATCCAAAAAAACAAGGTCAAGCGCTCCGGGAGTTGACACTCAATTACGTCACTGCCCAGTTGCCACTTTATTGCAACAAACACAGATATTGGGAAACAAAATTGTTAATAATCTATTAAATAATATACTAAAGTCATTTCAATTGTCATTTGGTTTGTCCGCTCAAGCAAAGCAATTCAAGTTAAGCACGAATTTACATTATTTAAATCAAAACCACATTGATTTATTGGATTCTCACAGGTAATATACGGAAATTAGGGAGTTACAATTTCACGCTACTGGTAATACAGAAAATCAGCTGTTCCATAGTGATTCCGCCATTGTTTCGTGTATCGTCATCTCGATCGAACTTGTTGTAAAATACTTATTCTGCTCTTTCTTATGCACGTGTATGTGAATCCATGGCATCGATGACGTCAGTGGGTGTCACCCGCGTGAAAAAAATTCTCGGAGCGCTATACCTGGCGGAGTTTATTATTATACCATGTATGTACCCATCTATACACTTACCTCTCGACATTCAGTAGGCATCCTCTGGTAAGCGCCTTGTTCTATCAGATGTAAGAGTTGTGACTGCGTGTGACCGTCCAGGCTGTCGAACGCGGGTAACGCTTCGCGAGTTATCGCTTTTTGCCTTTCTTCGTCCTCCGTCCATTTCACTCCTGTGTGCGTGTATAGGGGGATTTCTGGGGGAAAATTATACATTAGCTTACTTGAGGGAGAAAAAGATTGAAAAGTTCAGCTACTCTCTACGTTAATCTTACTGGTGAGCAGATGTATATTAAAGGTGTAAGTTTCAGTACATGTTGTAAATGCTTTCGTAGTTTAGTCATTCCAGATTGATCATTTTATCAAGTTTTTTTTAAATAATAGTGTTGCCTTTGGCCGCCAACTCGCCTTATGTTAAGCGATGATGCGGTCTACGATGGCGCACGCTTGCCTAGATGAAACCGATTCAGTCACGTTTAATCAAAAGCAAACTGGCTTGTCAACTTAACATTAATCTATATTAGATGTACTGATTACTGTCATTTAGCTGGACAATCAATAGATGGCATACGTGATAGCTAGCAACTGACCGCTACCGTTCTTCGGATAGCGCATTAAAAAGAGGATCCCTGTAGTATCTCAAAAAAGGAAGTATAATATTTGTTTGCTACATTGTTGGCACTAGCTATTCAAAAATAGATTCAAAATAGATTGTTAAAGGGTCGGCAACGTAATTGTGATGCCTCTGGTGTTACAAGCATCCATAAGCGACGGTGACTGCTTACCATCAGGCAGCCCGTCTGCTTGTTAGCCTCCTACGGCAAAAAAATGAGGTTAGTTACCGATATTGACGACGGGGTATGGCGCGGGCGGCGCGTGGCTGGGATGCGGCGCGGGCGGGATGCGCCGGTCGCAAGCCACCGGCCACAGCGCTAGCACATAGTTACCCGACGCTAGAATGCTATCAAACAAAATTAACAACACTTTAGTCAAGCCACAGAAGACATTACAAGTACAGAAGATTCACTCCGCAAAATCATTTACCATTTGTTCCAACCTGGTGGATGACTGGTAGAAAATGTTTAGCATTAAGTCCTCCAATTGTATATATCTACTTAATTTGTAAGTGTGCAATAAAGTATTAAAATTAAATAAATAAATCATTTAAATGAGTAGCGACTCTTGCTAGTACACAACAAAGTTCAATTCAGGACGTGCGAGCGCTAACTACCTACATCGCTGAGGTAGTTCCAGACGGCTGGTCTCTTTTGCGTCGGGATCGGACCTCCCCCTGCGGAGGCGTCCTGCTCACCGCAAGACCTGGCATAGCACTGAAACGGCGACGTGATCTGGAGACCGAGTGTGGAGAGGACCTGTGGGCTTCGTTTGTCCATCGCGGTGTTACTGTATATATATGCGTCGTATACATAAATCCGAGCGCAACGGATGATACATACATGAGCTGGTTTTGTAAGATTGAATCATTTGTTAGCTCTTTGAATGGTAAACTTCTAATTACCGGCGATTTGAATATGAATAGTGCTTCTGCTAATATAAACAACTATTACGGTTATTTTTTGGAGTATTGTAATATAACTGATTGCAATAATATTTTTAATTCACATGGAAGCAAGTTAGATGTTGCTTTGACGCGGGAATGCGATGAGTCACAGATGAGCGTGGTCGAGGCAGTGACCGGCGGACTGGTGAATGTCGATACATACCACCCTCCACTTGACTTAACTTTTCGCTTTAGTTCACGTAGGGAGCCCAATTTAAGATTGCCACCGAGCAATATTGACCTTTCTCGCGACTGGAACTTTAAGAAAATTGATATATCCTACCTGAACTGTTTGCTCAGTGAATTGTCGTGGGCTTGCGTCTATGAGTGTACCGATGCACAGACAGCAGTTGATAGGTTTTATGATACACTGTATGCAGTTTTCGATCAGAGTGTGCCTAAGAAAAGGCGAATGAAATCTATTTCTGCTAGATATCCTGTCTGGTTCACCTCAGATATCATTAGAGACATTCGTAAGAAAAAGTTGCTGCATAGGGTATGGAAGCATACTCAATGCACAATGGATTACCAAACCTTCTCTGAGATTCGGGTTAAACTTAGGAATCGTATATCTGAGGCCTATAAGAGTCATACTGCATCTATAGAAAGCAATCTGAAAAAGTGTCCCCAGCATTTTTGGCAACATGTATCTAGTTTAAGGTCCAAAGGCGGTTTTGAGCCATCTGTGGTATATGAGGGAACTGCACTAGAGGGAGTTCTGGCAGCTGAGGGTTTCGCTGAATATTTTTCAGGGGTGTTTCTCAAAGATCCCCCATCTTTAGATGCAAATAAATGCACTGATAGCCCTTCTGAGGGAGGCATGATTAATATTCCACACATATTTCCTAAGGATGTGGAGCGCGGTTTGAACAAGCTCAAAGTGAGCAGCTCTCCTGGACCAGACTATCTGCCGGCTTTTATTCTTAAGTCTTCAAGGAAATATTTGACCTTTCCCCTATGTCACATTTTTAATCTCTCTCTGGAAAGTGGCGTTTATCCGCGACAATGGAAGTTATCTAGGGTCACTCCAATACCCAAGTCCAATAACAAAACTGCTGTAGATGAACACCGCCCCATTGCCATTTTGTGCTCGCCAGCCAAAGTCTTTGAATACATCCTTCATAATGAAATTTATAGGCAAGTCTCGCAGTATCTATGTGACGAACAACATGGATTTCGGCCGGGAAGATCAGTAAACACGAACCTTCTCAGTCTCGTGGACTATGTTTCGAGTTGTCTTGACCGATGCTTGCAAGTGGACGTCTTATATTTTGACTTTCGCAAAGCATTTGATAAAGTTGATAATGACATATTGCTGCAGAAGCTCAGTAACATCGGATTCTCTCCTCGCCTACTCAAATTCTTTGCAGACTTTTTGCGTGACCGCCGGCAATTTGTGAAGTATGGTGCATATATCTCGAAGCCCTACCTTACTCCATCCGGTGTAAGTCAAGGATCTGTTCTGGGACCTCTGCTCTTTCTAATCATGATTAATGACTTGATTAGGGAAGTTAGATTGGCCAAATGTTTGCTGTATGCCGATGACTTAAAGCTCGCTCATGAAATAAAGTCACAAGCTGACTGTGATAGTTTGCAGGGTGATATTGATTCCATCTATCGATGGAGTGTTCGTAATAAAATGTTATTCAACCCCGACAAATGCTACGTTATGACCTTTGATAGAAAACGTAAACCTCTTCGTCATACGTACTGTATTGGTTGTGATGTTATGAAGCGAGTGTCTACGATTAAAGACCTAGGCGTAACTTTTGATCGTGCGCTCACATTTAATGATCATGTAGCAATTACAGCGAAGGAATCCTACCGGCGCCTTGGCTTCGTTATGCGTAATGCCAAAGATTTCCGTGATCCTCACGTCCTTCGACTTTTGTTTACTAGCTTGGTTAGAAGTAAGTTGGAGTCGAGTGCATGTGTGTGGAGCCCGCACTGTGACTCACACATTTTGTCCCTCGAGAAAGTGCAAAAAGCTTTCTTGAGAAATTTTTATAAAAAGACCTGTGGGTATTACCCTTATCTTTATCCCACCGATTTCTTGCTTGGCCAATTGGGGTTTAACTCATTGGAAGTTAGGCGTTCGCTCGACCAACTTAAGACCGGCTGTAAGATACTGAAAGGTGCCATAGATTCGCCTGTCTTGCACAACCGTATGTGCGCTCTGTATATTCCAGATAATTATATCCGGCACAGGCCCAGTTTTAGAAATAAGCTCTTTTCCACTGGCTTTAGCCGTACGAAGTCGCGTGACTTTAGCCCGATGTGCCGCATCATTCGTGGTCTCAACGCATTCCTTAAAGAGTACCCTGAATGTGACATTTTTTGTGATAAATTGCCTGCTATTCTGAAATCTATTTTGACTTTTTGTGAACAACGTTTTATATGACCGTTAAATGTAAGAATACTATTTTAACTTATTGTAATACTTATAATAATTGACATAAGCATTGTATATATTGGACTAATTTTGTAATAATGTAATTTAGATAATAAGTGTAAGTGGCGTTAGCCGTTCTTATTATTATTCAATAAATAAATAAATAAAATAAATCTATATTAACCTACAAGTTTCTTCTCTGTCTATCGCGTAACTCTTGTCGCGTTATCTCTGTCTATCGCGCGGCAGGTCCGACAAGTCGGCTACTTGTAGCTTCATACCTAAAGTGCGGAGTGCACCAGGACAGGTCAAGCATGATATAACCTAATTATGAATTTTATTAAACCTACTTCAAAATTAGTATATTCGCAATTTCGTTTACTTGGCTGACATATTTTTTCCAGTGATTTTGATTTGAAAACCAACTACTGAACCTATTTTGATGAACTTTCTATGGGACCAATCAAAAAGTATACAAATAATTTTTCTAATCGGTTTATAAATGAGGGAGTTTATACGGTACCTAACATAAAAATACAACCAAATTTAGAACCCGCTCCTTTTTTGTAGTCGGTTAAAAGTAGCACGTCAGAACTCGGACTTACATCGGAATAGCACCGATGAAGGCTATCGAAATCGCGTTGCTATTTAAATATCTAGCCAATGAACCTGATAAAAATATTGCTTTTTGATTGGTACACTAATTTCGGTTGCGCGCTCCGTCTCATGGGGATATCACGATGACTTGCTTTTAATTCAAAAAGCTACCATAATGGAAGGTACTGAGGGTGCATAATCGCGCATTCCAACATCAGAATGAATTTAGTGGACGAAGTTATGTAAAAAAAAAACAGCATCCACCCGTCAAGCACAACTCAAGTTTTAGCCCAGTAGAAATCGACACAAAAAAACTAAATTCGCAAAGCATGATGTAGTTCTGGTTTTTTAATATGTTGTATGGACCAGTTAGGGTAATCCGCCGTAACATTACATATTCTGTGAATATTTCAACTGGCTATTACGGTTTGAAAGATACAGCCGTTAAAAGGTAGGACATACAGACAGATAGACGGACATACAGACAGCGTAGGCTTAGTAAAGGGTCCCGTTTTCACTCTTTGGGTACCTATGGAAAACCAAAATTTGACCATCTTCGAAGGAACATAGCTTGGTCCCTATAAGGTTTATAGAGCTGCGTTTGGGCTTAAATTGTTGCAAATTTAATAAACTTTAAAACACACTAAACTTTGTTCGTTAAAAAATGCATAGTTTATGACTTTTAGCAACCCAAAATTTTGCAGTTTTTCGAAGTTGCAAATTTGGATTAACACTACTCTAACTGAACCATAGGTACAACACACTAAAAAACTAGAACTGTGGTTTGATGTATCAAGCTTTGCGATTTTAATGTCGATTTCTACTGGGCTGTTGCTCGAACAAAAACACATTAATGTTCTCTTTGATCTGTCTTTTCTCATTATAATCTAGTTTTCCGTGTGTTATGTAGCTCTTATCTCAATGTACTAAAGATCACACTCACCCTTCATAATCGAACATCTGTATGGAAGCCCAGCCCAACTCGACTTGCTCAAACAGCACATCGTTGTTCTCTTCATTCTCTCCGTTCTCTTTGCTCTCGTTTTGATGTTGATTATCGTCGGTTCGTTGTGTGCGGCCGTAGAGGGTTAGGACTAGACGAGATTCTTGCGGGAGGGTGCTAATTGGAAGATCCTCGATGTTTAACCTAGGAAATAAGAATTACTGATGTGAAATAGAAAATGAGCACTAAGAGATTATCATAAAAGAGGCAAATGTAAATTAGGACATAAAATCACGAAGTACATGCTACATCTTCATCATCATTTCAGCCGTAGGACGTCCACTGCTGGACATAGGCCTCCCCCATCGATCTCCAAAAAGGCCGGTCAAGCGGCCTGCATCCAGCGTTTCCCAACGGTCTCTTTTAGGTCGTATGTCCATCTTGTGGGTGGACGTCCTACGCTGCACTTACCGGTCCGTGGTCACCATTCGAGAACCTTTCGGCCCCACCGGCCATCTGTTCTGCGTGCATCATCATACTATACTTTATAAAAGCGAATGTAATGAAATTTGGCTGGATGATAGTGTACATCATAAAGACGGACATAGGGTACATTTTCTCCCGGAACATGTGGAATTTTTTTTAAACTCGGCTATCACCGCGTTTTTAGCTAGTAATATCATAAACACACTGAACGACAGCCTGCCTTTTGCATCCACTGGAAGAGGTGGAGATGGTGGATTGTGGAGGTTAAAGGGTGCTATGTTCAGCAGTGGACGTCTTCTGGCTGATGATGATGATCATAAACACGTTTTTTGTTTGTATGTTCCTCTTTCACGCAGAACAGCTCAACGTTATCTTTTTACATAGATATAGGTGGAGCGCCGGAGATTGACATAGGATACTTTTTATCCCGAAATAATGTAAGATTCCTGAGGGAATGTCCGCACGTGCAAATCTGCGAAGCGCAGCCAGTTTATTCTAACTACATATATCTCCCTCTCTCTCTCTCTCTGTCTCTCTCTCTCTCTGTTTATTCTTTTACATGTCAATATAAATGGGCAAAAGAATCTTAGTTCAAACTAGCAAAGCCGTAGATGCTGTAAGACTGACGCTGCTGTAAAACTTCCTAGCGACGTCCCTATCATGTCACCTTCAAGCTAACCATTGTAGTTTCACTTTTATATCACCTTGCTCACATGCTATTATTAATTACCAAGTGTCGAAGATAATCCTCGGATAGAACCCTGCACCCTCTATTTTAGAAGACTGCGTGAGTCGTAGAGACTTTAGCGCGCGCGTACCGTGGTACACCTGAAATGGAAAATATAACCATATCAACAAGTGACAGGCTTCATTTTGCAATTATTATAATCCCTAATTCAAAATAATTGACTGCTCGGTGTATAAAATACACCCAATATAGTAATAAGAATGTAACATTTGTATATTCCTCAAGTAAAGCCATTAGTTTTGTGTTATATTAGCAATAGTTAACAAAATAAATTGTATAACTTGACAAAGGGTATGAAGCTGCATTCAAAAATGTGGACTCCTAAAGATGGCGGACCAGATTATTTTTATGCACTTCCATGATAATATGAGTATCAAATGAAAGGGTTTGTTGAGAATACGATTTTTTTTATGACGTCACACTAAATTCAGTATGGCGGACACAATTTTCTCATCTACCAGCATGATATGGGTATCAAATGAAAGGGTTTGTTAAGAATACGAAAAACTAGTTTTTAAAATGTTTATTTTATTTTATTATAAATAATATTATTATTATTAAACTAGCTGACCCGCCAGACACTGTTCTCTCAAAACTTGGATACAAATGTTCAAGTTATTGTGTATACTAAAATCCCATAGAAAAAAAGGAGTTTCGTTTAACCACAATTTGAAAAAAATCCAGGAATTTTTTTCAATTTTCCTTTCCATAAAAACCTAATTTGATATATTACGAACATTTTAAAACAACAAATAGGGAGCGTTCATGTATTACGTAACGCAATTTGGGGGGGAGGGGGGTCTCGTAAAACGTTACGATGCGTTACAGGGGCGTCTTTCTTACAACACGTTACGTAACATTGTTTCTAAAAAATAAGGGAATTAAAACTCCCAAACTGGCAACCCTTTTCATTTACGTTACGGGGAATCCCTCGATTGTATTAGTCTGGTCGTAATTTTTTACGACTTTAGGGTAAAAATGATCACATGAGTGTTACGTAACGTTTAGAGAGGGGGAGGGGGGTACAGAAAAACGTTACGGTGCGTTACAAGGGGGGGAGGGGAGGTCAAAAATCTTCAAAATAGGGAATATGCATGTGTTTTTTTTATATTTTTAATTAACTGTTTACATCGTTATATCATAGTAAAAAATATAATTACAGTTGGAAATGCTCAAATTAATTTTTAAAATAATATTTAAAACATTGAATAAATTTGAGCTGTTTGAACGCCGCAATTTTTCGCGGGCCTTGGATGACGTCAGAAGCCACGTTCTGTGTTTGTTTACTATAGACGATACAGTTATTTCACACAGATTTTCAGTTTTATTGATACCCAGACCATGGAAGAAGCTAAAAAACATTTTTATAGGTATCGTCTTGTGCCAAAGTGTACAAACACTATTAGAAATACACCCGATAAAGTGTTTTTTTCCTATTCCAAGAGATGCGAAAATACGTAAACAATGGTGTAAGGTTATGAGAAGAGATGAAGTATCTCCAACATCATGTTTGCATTGTTGTGAAGATCATTTCAATGTAAGTATGTTATATTTTGATAGCATGGTGTGAGTTAGAAGTATGTTTAGTATTGAATATTATGCACTCAACAAACAAACAATAAGTAGGTACATTAAGTATTTAGAGTAAACAGTATTCACATTTTAAAAAAAAACTTAAAAATTCACGGAAAATTACGGAACTTAAGTAATGTTAGGTATAATTACTTATAAATTATTATAATATAGACAGTAGAGCAGCAAATTCATAACAATTTTAATGACCAATGATTATTTATAGGTTATGTTTTGGTAATTACTGCCGAGTGCATTTATGTGTAAAAACCTATGTAATGGATTAAAATATATCATGGATTATAACAATTACCTTGCCGCTTTCACTCCTTTGATCTCAGCAACTGTAAAATCTGGATTTGATGCAAAATATGCTGTCATTATGAATGCATCTAAATATTTTTGGTAGATTGTCCGATTGTGCTTTGACAAAACCAGTCTCAGTCATCGTCCTAAATGATCTCTAGTCTCACGAGAACGCTAAAATTACACTAGCTAATGGAAAAAACTACAGGAACTCAATATAAAACGATTTTTCTCTCAAACACTACTAAAACAGTATGAATATCGACGCAGCTAAAGGCAATGTTGTGGCTTTTGACGTCACGTTTCGTTTCGACCAATGGTGAAGCGTTTCGCAAATTTGAATTTCCCTCTTATATTTTGCACTTTTTATTTAATATTTTAAGCAATTAAAATGTAAATAAATAAAATAAAAATCTTTTAGATATAAAGTCAGAACAATAAAGATTCGGAAAAAAAATATTTCAACCAGATTTAAACCACATGCATATTCCCTATTGCGTTACGTAATACTTGAACGCTCCCATAGCAAAATAGCCATTCTCAAGTAGATGCACTTACCGACGAACAGTATTTCATTTTTACGTATAAAGAAGAAGACAAATACAACAAGAGGCCAAAACAATCGCGTTTGCTAGGTATATAGTCGGTACGAAGTTTACCTTTAGTTGAAAATGAATACGATTTGGCATGAACTATATCAAAATGGTTACCTGTGCGTTAAATAAGTACTCGTCGTGCGCCCAGCAGAGTGGCAGGCAGTGTACTGCTTCAATACAGAATAGGGTAGTTTCTGATATTGTATGCGATGGGATCGCTTCTGCAAACACAAGAAGATGAAATTGTTATCAGAATTAGAGACGTCATGTTGTCAATAGGATATTTGACTGTATAAAAACATTAGTTAAGCGGGTGCAAAGAATAAAATTATTAAAAAAATACTAAAAACTATTATATTATTACTATAATCAAAGATTATACATAAAAAAGCAATATTGTTATTTAATCCTCATAATTCTCAGTATTTGTATTGTAAATGGACAATCAAAATTCAAATTATTATCCTACCGCGTAAACGCTCTCTTTAGCATTTGTGGAGCCACGTGACTACAGTGACGTCACAAGTAAGCAAACAAGTTCTTACTGCGCGATAAGATCCGAAACGTGGATATTCGCCAAAGAACCAGAGTCACCGACATAGCTGTTAAAATTTGCAAGGTGAAGTGGCAATGGGCAGGCCACATCGCTCGAAGAACCGATAACCGATGGGGAAGAAAGGTTCTGGAGTGGAGACCACGAACCGGAAGACGCAGCGTAGGGAGGCCTCCCACTAGATGGACCGACGACATTGTGAGAGTCGCGGGTATCCAGTGGATGCAAAAGGCGGGCTGTCGTTCAGTGTGGAGGTTAAAGGGGGAGGCCATGTTCAGCAGTGGACGTCTTCCGGCTGATGATGATGATGATGAATATTATAAAGAGGAAAGATTTTATTGTTTGTTTGTTTGCATTGAATAGGCTCCGAAACTACTGAACCGATTTGAAAAATTATTTCACTGTTGGGAATCTACATTATCCCCGGGTGACATAGGCTATAATCTATACCCGTGCGAAGCTGGGGCGGACCGCTAGTATATTAATACAGTGAAATACCCTATTATTCCTGAGCAATAAGTTCCATTATTGAATGTACTCACTTGCCGGGTTGTTAGGCGACAGATACTGGTTGTCAGTAATCTTGAAGTCGAGAAGCCTAGTCCTGGTATAGAGTGCTATGAGCGCCCGCACTGCATCTCGTACTCGGGAACACTGCAGCGCTACTGTCTCGCGGCGAGTGGCTGACCGGAGAGACACGGAGCAGTATGGACCGTTGTCGGATTGGATCTCTGGTGTTACTGCGTTGTTGTTACCCTGTGGTCAAAAACCGTCATTTATACTTCATAAATATAAATGTATTAAAGAAAGTCATGTTAGTTACACTATTTATAACTCACTAGCTGACCTGACAGACGTTGTCGTGTCTTAGAACTGTCAAACACGCAAAGTCAAAATTGTAAATCTTATTTTTTTACACCTTGGGTTACATTATTGGAGTTTTAGTAAGGATCCCTATTTTTTTTGAAAATATATTATGTTACCCGGAGATAGTGTAACTTCCCAACAGTGAAAGAATTTTTCAAATCGGTTCAGTATTTTCGGAGCCTATTCAATGCAAACAAACAAACAAACAAACAATCAAATCTTTCCTCTTTACAATATTAGTATAGAAGAACGACTAAACCGATTTGGCTGAACATTGGTGGGGAGGTAGCTTAGAACCAGGAGAAGGACAGACGGAGACGGTCGACTACTTTTCATCAGCATCATCATTTTTCATCACTACGCGGGTGAACCCGCGGGGCGCAGCTAGTATTTTTTTTTTTTAACAATTATCTTTAGGCAGCGCTTTCTGCTTACCGTCAGGCAGCCCGTCTGCACAAAAAATAACAACCAACTTAGCAGGAATTTGATTAAGCGGGATCCGTGCCCCTAAGTTTCCACTGATTATCATCATCATTTTCAGCCTATCATCCAGTTCCAACTGCTGGGTGGGAGGGACACAGGCCTTTTCAAAAAAGGGAGGATGAGCCGCCATACTGGCCCAGTATATGTTGGTGAATGCCATGTCTTTGAAGTTTGGAGGTTCTTGGACATCATTAACCACTAATCGTAAATATTTTGATTAAATGGGACCATTGAGGTGCCTATTCAGTAAAAAATATTAAAATTAGTTCACAATTGATGAAGATATAGTGTAAAATACACACAAAAAAGCAGTCATAATTAGAACCTTATTTTTGGAAGTTGATTGCAAATAATAAATAATAATAATTAATTCCGTCTCCATTTTATAGGCGTGTACGCATATTATTTTCACCACCTGGAATACTAGCATTATCACTCCTATCGCGCAAGGATGAACCATCTGTCAAAACTACTGCGAGAGAACGAGAGAAAAGGTAGCATTACTAACCTGTGCAGTGCAAGCTTGCGCAAACGCGTTGAGCGTGTGAGTGACGTGTAATGTCTCTACTCCACCGGCGAGCGCACATATTGCTTTTACCGCTTGGAATACGGCTTTAGGAGAACAGCTCCCTTCGCCGCTCGTCACACCCACTGCACGGGATAACTCGCCCTCGAGCGTCTCTGTAAAAAAATAAAGTGTAATATTACTTCTCTGGAATGATTTTCAAGATCGGAAAAACCAAGCGATTGGTGGAGTGGTAAGAAACTGTATATTTGAGAGGCAAGAAATGTCTACTTTAGCTTTTTTGTAGTTTCATATGGTACGAAAAAGTCTAATACTTTCAACTAACCCAGCCTGCCGCGACACAAACTTGTCAACTTTTTTGCCGTTACATAATGTTTTAAAGACTTCTTTTTTTTAATTTACTTTGTTACAAATGTAGCTGATATTAGTGTTACAAATTTAGCTAATATTAGTGTTAAAAGTGACTTAGAGGATACAATGTGGTCATTTGTGGAAAAACCAGCATGGTAAGACTCTAGCAGTCAACAATGTCTCTCATCTCACTCAGTTCTGACGAGATTGTTATCTCTCCCCTCGTGTGAACTCAGCGTTACGTCACTTACCGAATAGAATAGAAAAGTTATCTAACGAAAATATAGGCGTCACACCCTGCGTCAGTATCAAATTGTCTAACGTAAGATGGGAGTCTCTCGCGTCGTCTTGTTCAGTTCTCGCGAGTGTCAACTCTCCCCTCGTGTGAACTCAGCGTTACGTCATTTACCGAGTAGAATAGACAAGTTGTCAAACGACAACATAGGCGTCACGCCCTGCATTGGTATCAAATTGTCTAACGTCAGATGCGAGTCTCTCGCGTCGACTTGTTCAGTTTTCGTGAGTGTCAACTCTCCCCTCATGTAAACTCAAGGTTACGTCACTTACCGAGTAGAATAGACAAGTTGTCAAACGACAACATAGGCGTCGCGCCCTGCGTCGGTATCAAATCATCTAACGTCAGATGCGAGTCTCTCGCGTCGTCTCGTTCAGTTCTCGCGAGACTGTCATCTCTCCCCTCGTGTAAACTCAGCGTAACGTCTTTCTCAAGGCGCACGCACTCGCGTATGTAGTCGTATTCGCTAAGTACGCTGCCCGGGTTCAGGTATTCTTTGGCGCCCCAAACCTAAAACAAACAATTTGTCTATAAATATCCAATCTTTATAAATCAACTCAAACGTCTAATTTAGCTTGCAATAACCAGATTAACCAGTTTATATAGGTAAGGTTATAAAGATATGGTAAGGCGTGGCAGGTGCAAACGCATCAGGCCTAAATCAGGCTTGATACCGTTAGTCGAGCTCACCCATTGCTATTGTTAGCTCATTGGTGTAGCAGAAAGCTTCTTATTGTGCGTGAAAAATGTACACGCGTGAAACGAACGATAATTGTACTAAGGTATATCACCTTTGTTTGTCTGATTTGAGGGAAAAAAACTAACAGTGTATTGCACACTTGCATTGTAAGCAATTATGAGTAAAAAGGAACGAATTTAGAAATTATCTCCTTTTTTAAATTGCTTAAGAAGTTAGGACCTTACTTCGTAAGATTAAGTATGTATACTTTTTTTTATATCTTACCCGTAGCATGTATCCAGACATGTCGTCTCTAATATCCTCGTCGAGTGAACAGACTACAGTTAATATCACATGCTCTACTGTCGATTCAACTGCAAAAACAAACAAAAACTATAGTTATATAATAGGCTACTAGACAGGTGTTTGATTTGTTAAAAATAACATGCTTGAAAAAATACAGGGTTACGTAACAAGGGTGTACTAAGCGGAAAAGGGTCTGTTATCAAGGGCGGCTTTGATACCTTGGCTGCCCTAGGTCTGTAGAAATTTTCCGCAACTCTACTCCCTGTAAAGCACGATCCCGGGAACAATATTCCTCTTCTCCACCGAGTACGAAAACTAATACTAGTGGCAGCGAAAATACCAAACACTAAATCTGTAGTATGTAGTAGAGAAAAATTAAAATTATACGTTTGAACTTGTAAACTAGCAAAAAAAGATCCAGTTCGATGATCCAAACTTTTAATAAACGATATCCGATACTGCCGTTTATTTGTTTTTTTTATGTTAGTTTAAGTTTCATTTGTATTATCGGTGTGTAATAAAGTTGTATTGTATTGTATCCCCATATCCCCCATACGTGTAATTTATTTGTGAAGTACTATGGACTTATTTTTGAGTTTTTAAACGTTGACGTGTGGATTCAAAACGGAGGAGACTACATTAAAAAACTCCCCAAGTTTTTCCGCCCTAGGCCTACCTAGGTCTATAGTGAAATCCGTCCGTCTGTTAAACTCCACACTACGAACAACTTTTACCATGGGACCAACCCTGAAATCACGAAAAACTATCAGCTGCTCCATACATTTTCATCATCATCATCATTTCAGCCATAGGACGTCCACTGCTGGACATAGGCCTCTCCCATCGATGTTCAAAAGGGCCGGTTGGAAGCGGCCTGCATCCAGCGTTTCCCTGCGGTCTCTTTTAGGTCGTTTGTCCATCTTATGGGTGGACGTCCTAAGCTGCGCTTGCCGGTCCGTGGTCTCCATTCGAGAACCTTTCGGCCCCATCGGCCATACATTTTGTTGTGTGTGAATGACAATTTTTTATGGAACACCTGATATTTGTTCGCGATTTCAGGGTTGGTCCCATAGTAAAAGTTGTTTATAATGATGAGAAGAATGACCTCCTTTCGGCTTAGTACACCCTAAGCATCAAGATACAATACATATAAAGTCACAAACTTGCCAAAAAAAATTCCGAACCATGACTCGGCGCACGCTACGAATTGCGAAGACTTTTTGGTTAGTCACAAGGTAATCGCAAACCGACTACAACGCCGCGCGATACCATAGCTACGATGACATAGCGGACTATTAATGTTGAACACCACGCAAGCAACATAACGTGTAAATTGGAGTAAATGTGGCATTGTGAAGTATATAATTGATACAATGTATGTACAATGACGATCGGACGTTTTTCGGCTGTTTTCACTGAGAGATTGTGACTCTACAGGAATTGTAACTCGATGGCCCCAAGCTTATAAACCAGCATAACATTCATAAGCATTTCAAATTTAATGAAAATACACCAAAAATGGCTGAAACTAGGGTGCATGACTGAAATGTGCTGTCTCGTTTTTACCTGTGACACCGTCAGTAAGATATTAATGGTACATTTATGTTTATTGAACATTTGGAAATAGTGAGTAAGGTCAAAACTCACCGTCGGAAGTAAATGTGATCGGCTCGTCGGTGTGAGCGTGGTGGACTAGTACCTTGATGCTAGTGTTCGGTGGGTATCGACCACCGGACCTAGCCGCGATCACGTGACCCGGGTTCGTTTTCACATCCCCGTGACTGAATTTTTCTAAAATATATCAAAATCACAAATCAAAGTAGAAATTTAAACTATCAAGATTGTTCAAATTCAATTTATTTATTTGTCAGAACATAAATAAATAAATATTTGGGACATTTTTGCACACATGGTCATCTGACCCCAAACTAAGCAAAGCTTGTGATATGGCTGCCAGAGACTGATATACGTACGTATATAGTTTTAAATACATACTTAAATAGATACTAACAACCAGATGTAGAACAAACACAAATGTTCATCACACAAATGTTTGTCCTAGGTAGGAATCGAACCCACGCCCCCAAGCTCAGAAGGCAGGTTCACTACCAACTGGACCAACGGGCTACACGGTAGGTACACATACGATACATATAAAATAGCATACATGGTCGTAACAATGGAAACGTATATCATGTCCTTACCAGTTACAGCTTACAAAAGTTAGTTTATTTTTATGTTTTTGTTAAAAAAAAACTAAATTATTTCTGTTATGCCTATATTACTTATTATTATTATTTTTTCTAGTACCTAGTCTCGATCTTATGTCAATTATTTAGTCAACATTACATAGCAAAACAATTTTATCACTAAGGAATTCTGAAAATTCAGCTGTAGCTTTTTTGTCCTAATATATTTTTTTGTTTATGTTTAAACATTTTATTTTTAAGTCACTGATAATTTTAGGAATTTTTGTATATATTACAGGAGCCATACAAAATACACTTTTTTGCATGACTGCAATTTTGGCCATACGTGGGCAAAGTTTCACTACAGTTATATGACAAAAATTAAACTAATATTTTTGAAGTAAATAATAGGCTTGCGTTAGACCGCCACCTCGCCTGATGTTAAGCGAATTAATTATTTTATTTTAAGCTTATTAACATGGTTGAGTCATTAGTTTTGTTATACTAGCTGACCCGACAGATATTATGTCCTCTCTAGTTTTTAATAAATTTGTATGAATTATTATCTTGAGTTCATACAAAAACCCCATAGAAAAAAGAATTGATTTCCCGAATTTCCTAATTTCCGGAAAAAAAATCCTATCCCTTAAAACCTCCTTCGGACTATTACAAACATTGAATAAAACGGTCCAGCCGTCAAGTGATGTGCTTACCAACAAACAGCATTAAATTTTTATTTATTTAGATTAGTAATACGAGTAATTGAATAAATATTATAAGTTGACAAGGGGCACGCCCCAGTCTGTGGAGATGCACTAAGTACAAACAAACAATAGTCACTATATAACCGGTATCACTATATAACCGGTATCACTGTATAACCGGTATCACTATATAACCGGTATCACTATATAACCGGTAATAATTGCTGTTAATCAACTGTAAATTAACATTTGTTCAGATTTATTTCGGGTTTTATGAGAAAGCATTCACTCACTTCTAACGTCCAAGACCATTTGTAAAAGCGCCTTATGTTCATTATCGTAATTTCTCGTTCTTGTTTTCACTATGCAGTCGTAAAGCTTATTCTGTAAACGGAAAAAATTGTTTTATTTAGAAGTTTTTTTACGGTATGTGGCAAACAAGCAGATGGAATGCTTGATGGTAAGCAGTCACCGTCGCATATAGATACCTATAGTACCAGAGGCATCACAAACACGTTGCCGACCTGTTAAGATTATAATTGACTCCCCTATAGTCAAATAAAAAAAAAATATGTCAAAATAATTTGATAATTACGTATAATGGAACCATAATGCCTGTGTATATCATAACAGTATTTCACTCGAACAACACCTTTCTACAGCTCATATTAGCTCATTGCATTATATACTCAAGAATAACAACTCGTTAAAATTTGCCAATTTTAGAATTAGGCATTTGTAGAAATAGCCATTTTATGAATTAGGCAGTTGTAGGGAACGAGTGGATGCGAATAGCGAGAGACCGGGGAGAGTAGCATAAACAAAGGGAGGCCTATACCCAGCAGTGGGTCACTCAGGGCTGATGATGATGATGATGATGAGGCAGTAGTAGAAATAGCCATATTGAAAAGTAGGCATTTGTAAATTTTGTCAATTAATTTTTTTTGCATTCTGCACATTTTCGATTTGGGCGGTGGAGAAAGCATCATAGTGCTCTTTCACTTCCTTATGGTTCCTTGCATGGACGGTTCTTGTTATACTATCTCTCTCACTAAAACAAAGTAAGAAAAGGACAGCTATACTCACGGTAGTAGATCGTATAGCAACAGCGGGTACGGTTGGTATCGACTTGGGTGGTGGAGACGGCATCATAGTGCTCTCTTTCTTGCTTATAGTCGCGTAAACGGGCGTATCTCGCATCACTGTCTCTCCGTATAAGAAGTCTAATGGGTCGTACTCTTCATACACACTGTTTCCGGAGCATTCGCTTGCCGTAACGTATTCCGCTAAAATTTTAAAGAAATGTTGAATTGAGCAAATTTGACACGGTTTTAAACTATCACGGTTGTTCACTAAAGTTATATGATTATTTACGGGATATTTACCGTGGTAATGTTGTGGTTGTGGCTCATTCCACAACCTTACCACGGTAAATATCCCGTAAATAATCATATAACTTTAGCAAATTTGGTTTTTGTTTGACTTTCGGGGTTCCCGAATCATAGTAGTATCCCTTTAATCTTCATTAACATTACAACGGGCTCCGACCTCGGGTAAGTCTGGTCTCCTGCTCGCGCACATGGTGCAACTAAGTTGGCGCGAACAGGATAGCACGATCACCATTGCCTCTAGACTTACATAATTAAGTTCCGGGTCCTGACATAGCCCTTACACTGAAATAATAATAATTGCCAAAGTAGCTTATCTTTGTTGTGGGAATTTTTTCATTATGACTTTTCCAAATAAACACTGCTACTACTAGTTATGCTGATGCAGCGACCAAAAATGTGTCTTGGCTTCTCAAGAAAGCTACTCTTCCCCATCTTGCACAAGTTCTTTCCTTTATAAACGTTCACCCTCTACATATCTTGTCCCACTTCATCTTTCCATCTATACTATACCTGGGACAGCCGGCGGATCTTCAGCCCTCCGGCAGCCCCATGCAAACCCAAATACAAAAAACAAGCTTGCTAACGCCATCTGGTAAAAACTTTCTACCTGCCAACCCTGTCAGAAGTATTAGGATTTGCATGCATAAAACTAACTTATAAACCTCTAATAAATTAGAAAAGACAAAGTCAAGGTTAGAAAAAACAGAAAATTAATGTTCACTAAGATAATTTAAAACATTCAAACAAACAACAAAATTTGTTACGCTAATATTTAAACTAAGCTCGTAGACAATGACGACGATTAAATTACAATGACAAAGAAGAAAAGACTATGAGCACAACTAATTGCCTACAATAATGACCAAATTCAGTGAAAAAGGATGTTAATTTTGACCTTGTTCACAATAATAGAGAAATTTCTTTATAATTTTTTTTTTTTTTTTTTTAATCATATAACTTTATTATTTCTGTTCGTTGCAAAAGGACAATTCAGAGATTTGGAGCCGACAGGAAAGCAACTGAAGCTAAGTGGTAAGAGCAATGGATCTTGAGGACGCGTTTATTTGACACAAATTTGTACGCGTCCGCTAGGCGGCCTCCGACTACCTCATTCGCGAGTCTAAAGTCTGCGCTGTTATAGCAAAATAAGCTCTATTTATTCGGCAACTACGATTTAAATTAAAAAGGGCAAAGAAACAAATAAAGTCCGTGTTAAAGACGCGCTACGACCGCGTGGTAATCGCGCGTTTATGTGACTCCGAGGAATTTAAACGTTGTTGCCTAGAAAACAGAACTCACATTTGCCATTAGCGTACATGAGCGCGAGATAAATTTTTCGCGTCGTCAAAACCGCTGCCTTACGGTCGCCGAATTTTTGAATTATCTATATAAACATTAATAGTTAATTTTACATTGAAAAGACCAAATTACTTCACCCACAAAAAAAAACCAAATGCAACACAGGCCACTCACCGGGATTATTCTCTTCTACTAGTAATGGATCGAAGGCCTCCAAGACACTGACTCTCACGCTACCAGGACCCGATGGATTTCTACCGCCAAAGTCTATCAGATTCATCGACTTCGGCAGACTGCCTAACGTGTCAGCCGATTCATTCGACTGGAAATAAAATTAAACAATATTAATTGTGAGAAAAGTTTACAAACATTATTTATTTATTTATAATGAGAAGTGTGTGAAAACACATGTCCGTTGATTTACAGAGTTAGGCGGAAACAGCATAATATTAAACTGAAAGCTCCGAAAGGGGGCATTGTTCTCATTTGTTAGGAATTATTTCTGCTATAGGACAAAGTATGTAACCGAGAAAAAAAAAATCTGCTGTTCCGTATGTCAAGTGTCAATGACCTTTATCAAGAACAATTGATTTGGGGATTTAGCGATTTCGGGCATGTATGTTTACAACGCAATTAATTTTCATGGGAATACCACCATCTCTTATCAAGATTAAATGTAGGTCGTTTTCATTCCTGGCTATCTATTTACGACATTATTAATATTTTAAGCATGCCTATAATGTCAATGTCTAAATGCAAACAATCTTGATTTACTTTAAAAGTGATATCAATAAACGATACTTACAGCGATACTAACTTCTGAGTTTTTTCTTGACATTTCCTTTTCAGCATTGTTCGGAGGTTCGGGCCTTGGACTCTGCGCTATGTGGACTGGACCGGGCACGTTATTATTCACATTGCTCGGCATTGGGGGATATGAATGCTGGTTTAACTGTGGGTATATACTCGCGGGCCGTGGAGGCCGAGATATCATATTCGTGGTTGTATAGTTGTAGGTAGGTTGGTTTTGAGGCGGCGGGTAACCGACGTACGGTGACGGTGAAGCCAGCCGAGTCTGGTTGTAGGGGACTGGCTGGCCGTAGAGTGGGGGCATGTAGGGTGATTCTGGTATGTGTGGCGAGTAGTAAGGGTATGCTGTAGGTGGCATTGGTGGCACTGCTCCGGGAACTGTCCCCGGCATTGCTCCAGGCACTGTTCCCGGCATAGCTCCAGGCACTGCCCCCGGTGCTGGCATGCCGTAAGGATTGGCTGGTGGATACGGAGGCACATGCCCGTATCCGTGCTGGGTTGGCTGCCCATATCCGTAGTACGGCGCGTATGGCCCGGGCGGGGGGCCATACGGAGGCCGGTTGTAGCTCATGTTAGCGTTCTCGGGCGTGGTTACAGTAAGCTCTTCAGTTTGCTGTCTGAAATATTATTATTATTTTTAAACAAAAGTATAGAGCGGAGAGACTTCGGAGTTTGGAATAGTACCGAATAATCAAATAGCATCGCGACTCACGCAGTGCGCTTGTATAGAACTACGAATCAATAAAATTATGGTGACGCGTCAATCTAGCGCACGAGCAAAGTCGCCTCATCATCATCATCGGCCTATTACGTTCCCACTGATGGGATACATTCCTTCTCTCAGAGATAGAGAACGGGCCCTTCATCCACCATGCTGACCCAGTGCATGTTGGTAAATAAATTTTTGTACCTTAAAATTAAAATAGTTAAAATTTATTTGAGTTGTTATAGCATCGCTTTAGTTTATCTGTAATGGTGTTATAAGTGTTTTTAATAATAAATAAATAAATAAATCTTTGAACTTTTTATTTTTTTACTAATGCAACTCCACCGATACCATGGTCCGTGACTTTTATTATACTTAACTACAATAATTTTGTTAACTTAAATGAATTTACTTTAGTTATTTACAATACAGGGAGAGGAAAGTTAGTTATATCTTAATCTAAGGTTAAAACAATTTGGTAATTTTACTACGTGTTGTGTGTATACCGCGAGCAGACCAGCGACCAGATAAACCATGTCTTTGAACTTTGAAAGTTCTGGACTTCTGGGACATAGCATCAGTTTCGTCACGATGTTTACAGTCACCGTTTTTGAGCAATCGCATCGAAACTGCACATAATTTATTTGGGCACTAAGTTTTTTGGTGTAGGGCCGAGGATCGAACCGGGTGCCGTCAGATTGTAAAGTGCACATGCTACAGCTCGGCCAACATCGCTTAACAAAAAAAAAGTAGGGCCACATATATGTGGTAGGTATTGTTTTTCTGTGTTTCGATAGTTCTGTTACATGTGTTTTGTTTGGACCAGTAGTCGGTGACTATCCAGAGAAGAGGCCTTCATCAGATCAATGAGCTGTCGGGACACGGAGGGTAGGACGTATTCCATTGTTTATACTGCTGTACAGAACCCGCGTCAGAAAATGTCACCGTGTCAACGTAAATGTAACACACATTACACACAATTCAGTGGAACAATTAACTAAATTGGTAGACTATTCATAAACGTACGGAGAACCTTTTAAGACACTTAAAACGTGTAAATGTGTGCACAGTTGTTTATATTGATATTGACTTATTTATCTTAAGCCCCATATCGGCATATTATCAAAAAGCGTTATCTATACGATAGGCGAGTCACGCTCAATTATTGCAACTGAAATTTTCTTTTTGTTCAAAGCCTTGGTACTGTACGGCCAATGATAGAACTAAAATTTTCAACACCGGTGGGTCTTTGATGAACCATTTTATTTTTTCCAAAATTTAGCCTCTAACATCCATAGAAAGAAGCCGCCATGATCCAACAAACAAGGTCTGCTATTCCGGGAGTGACACAAGTCTACGTCACTTTCAGTTGCCGCAGAAAATCAGAAATTATAGATAAAGCATTTCAATAGGCATGATGACTAATATTTTTTTATTACCTCATAAAAAAGCTGATCATAAATAGAGCCCATCAACGAAAACAAACTTAAAATTAGTTCAAAAATAAATAAGATATAAGCATTTAAATTTCATGCTAGACAGAGAGCGCACTATACTGAGCCGTGATGTCACGGCTCAGGAGCGCCATACAAATGCTATACTAACACACGCTTTGTGAGAAAGGGATAGAGCATCCCCTCCCTATCCCCAGCTAAAACTTAAACGCTCATATCTCAGAGATTTATCAGCCAATTTAAATTATTTTTTCAGTATGTGTAATGTATTTATTTAGTTATATTCCTCGCTAAGCCGGTTATTTGTAATAAATTAAACATGAGGATACATGCCTATTGTCATTTTGTTTATCCGCTCAAGCGAAGCAGTTCAAGTTAAACACGAATTTAATATATTAATCATATTATTAAAATTAAAAAAATACACGTAGATTGGCGAGTTATGATTTCATGCTACTAGCAACACAGCGTCGAAGACGCTTGTTTCACCCCAAAGTCTCACCTACGAAACTTTTGTGTCACGGAATAGCATATCTAATTCAAATTCAAAATGGGGGTGATAAGACCTGCACTGACATCCCGCTTAGGGTGTATTGTACATTTGCCCCTGTCTGCCTACCCAAACCAGCACAGACGGTTAAAATACCGGAGCACGGCTTTGGGTCGCTGACTAAACTGTTCTACCCCTATTTCGCGAGGTGTTGTGGTATTGGAGACTTGTTGTTGAATAGCATACCCGGCTAAATATATTATAATAACATGGAAGCCGCTAAAGATAAGCTGGCCACAATGCAAAGTTAGTGATGAGTGAACATACTTATTAATCTGTTCAATGTATTCCTTGAATGATTCATGTGGGTCTTTTGGCGCACTCTTTGGTGTGGGGCTCGCGAATGATATCAGGTCGCTGCTGTCGTCTCTGGTCGGGCTGGCGCCGGCGGACCTAGGGAATGGCATGAAGGAAATGAATGACACAATCGCTCCCATGATATTATGTCAATGCAGTGAGAATTTTATTATTTTACCAATGTATACTCTACATACTAAAACAGTTACTTTAGCCACAGAAGACATATTAGTACAAGTACAGAAGATTCACTCCACAAAATCATTTAAATAAGTAGCGACTCTAGTTACTACACAATAAAGTGCAATTCAGAACGTGCGAGCGCTAACTACCTACAGCTATATTAACCTAGAAGTTGCCTCTATGTCTAACGCGTAACTCTTGTCGCGTTATCTCTGTCTATCGCGCGACAGAGGGCGCGGCTGGTCCGACAAGTTGACTACTCGTAGCTTCATACCTAAAGTGCGGATTGCGCCAGGCCTGCTTTAGCGCACAGATCTTTAATTCAAGATAGAGAAGACACCGCAAGTACGTCTTCGTTTGGATGTTAGTTGTCTTTGTCCTTGTTTTGTGTTTGTATTTGCGGAATCCTTGTTTGGAGCTATGAGTGTAAAGCATTATTATTATTTTGTTTTAGTATTTTACTATAATATATCAGCTACCTTTTTCTTTCCTTAGTTACAATGTTACATTCAAATACCATGCAAAAGTGATCAGAATTAATTTTTATTCTCTTTTTACAATTTACTGCAGTTGTTAGAGCTAAAAAATCTTGGATTTATTATAATGTCCGTTACACACGATGCGTGATAGCCAGCAGGTTTATTGCTATGCATGAAATGTCAAATCAACAACACCATAATTGTGTAAAAGTCAAGAATCAAAGAAGCACAAAACATGTATTTTTATTACTGTTTTTTACAATAGACAGGCTAGGCGTTTGACTAAAACTCACATAATGCGACGGTGGTCAAAGATTGTAAACACACCTAGACTGGAATAGGAACTGGTTCTCAAGTGTGACTGCCAGACCACACCGATTCATTATCAAGTACTTTCATGACTTTCAAAATCCATACAATCTAATTTCACCACAATTCATTCAACAAGTTAGTCACTAATCATTCTATCACACACAAATGTTGCAACTGAACTTTGAGCCTTACACCGTGGTGTTATGGTTACCTGTTGTCTGGCGCGGATCTGCCTCGAGGCGGTTTGCGCGGCGGCGGCGGCAGCGCGGGCGGCGGTCCTTCACTCTCGTCGCGTCTCCGGCCACTGACGCTCGCCACCTCGCGGACATTATCTGATGATAACAAACAACCGATCATTGGCTATTGATAGCTGATACACTGATTACAATCGTTTGCATACAATTTTGATAGTAAACTTTGCTGAACAAAGAATCTAGCTCATAGGTTTGATCTTGAAGCCCTAACAGACGTGTCGGACTTGGTTGATGGACCGCCGTCCAACCAACGGGAAAGAGAAAATTTTCTTTTTCTCTCCCGTTGGTAGGACAGTCTGTTAAGGCTTCAAGTCAGTCAGTTCAAGATCAGTTCAGTCAAGTGGTCAGACGGCAGTCTGGCTTACCAAATCCACACGTCTGTTAGTACTATGCTGTTAGTGCTATTATTTATTGCATGGTAAGGGTAAGTTCAAACATCACACCGATTTTTTTTCTGTGATCAGATCTATCGCTGGTTATACTCGGATGAAATTAGTCTGAGACAGAAACAATGGCACGAGCGAGAGAGAGGCGGTATTTATCCAGCAGTGAGTAGATACAGGCTGATGATGAAGGGTAAGTTAAACATCATCATTATCAGCCATAGGATGTCTACTGCTGAACATACCAAATGTTTACTTACTAAGAGTCAATTACTCAAAACAGAAATTAAATATGCTTGGGAAAAACACAACCGAATTGTACATACAAACAAAACCCATATTCCCACGCGGCAGGAGTTCACAAGCACTTGAAACACAAATCAATAATGATTACATATTTTGGCAACACGACAGGGAGTGTTGAACTCCCAACCAATTTTAAGCAGTAATAAGTTAACAAGTTATCATGATTTCATTCCAATCATGTCCCATTGAGTGGGTGTTTGACCCTACTTCCTCTCTGATTGATACAACGCAATTCAACTAGTGTTGTACAGTTTTGTTTGGAAAATCTAATTGTCTGTAATAATCTATTTAAATAAAAATTAAATGCTGATCATTGGTAAGCGCATCACTTGAAAACCGCTGTATTGATTTGGCAATATTTTTTTAATGTTCGTTATGGTTCAAATAATGTATAGAGGGATAGAAAAATTTGAAAAAATGCCCTTAAAATTGGCAAACTAGGGGAAAAATCTCGAAAGGTTCTCGAATGGAGACCACGGACTGGTAAGCGCAGCGTAGGACGTTCACTCACAAGATGGACAGACGACCTAAAAGAGACCGCAGACTGGATGCAGACCTCTTCCAACCGGCCCTTTTGGAGATCGATGGGGGAGGCCGAAACGTCTTATGGCTGAAACTATGAGGAGAAAAAATTTGAGTGCTTCTTTTCTATGGGATTTTTGTATGAATTCCTCCTTCCCGATCCTTCTTGCCTTATACTTGCAAAATGTGGAATGAGCTACCTTCTACGGTGTTTCCGAGAAGTTACAACATGAGGTTCTTCAAAAGGCGAGTTAATAGAGTTCTAAAGGGTCGGCAACGTATTTGTGATGCCTCTGGTGTTACAAGTATCCATAGGCGACGGTGACTGCTTGCCATCAGGCAGCCTGTCTGCTTGTTTGCCACCCATGGCATTAAAAAAAAAAACAAGATCATGTCACAAACAAATTTATTGAAATTTGGTCAGAACTACATAAATGTTGGGTTCAGCTGGTGAATAATAAATTATTAATCTATGAAATTTTGTAGGTAATGCAAATAAAATTTCAAAGTTCAAATATGAGCAAAATTTGTTCAGGGGTTGTGAAGATATGGGATGTTATCTCTAGACAACGGACATATTTGAGGATATCATATTTCTCATCATTATGAGCAACTTTCACTATGGAACCAATGCTATTTCAGTGTAAGGCCCATAGTAGAAGTTGTTTATAATTATAATGAAGAGTACAATGATATCCTCGAATATGCCCGTCTAGTATTATACTACGTTGTGGCTTTTGTGGTCTTGCCAAATTTTTTGCCGATTTTGCCAAAAGTAGGCGAAATTTGGTTTCTTAGATTTTTTTATATACATACTTACATATATTTTATCTATCTATCCACTTTCAATGAACCTATTATAGTGTGTACAAACATGAACATCAACCAGTATGAAAATATGAAGATGAATGTTTTTAAACTCAGATTGTTTACACATTCAATACTTTTAAATAAATAAAATTACTGATTGTGTTATCAAACAATTGTCACTTCAATAACCTTATTCACAAACAAGCTTTTGGCTCATCATCGGGTGTGAGGAAGTATTGGTAATAATAATATTCTTCACCATCTTACCAGTGAAAACATTTGTTACAGAGACCACCCGCACCTCCACCTGCACTATGATACTCTTATTTTCTTTGTAATAACTGACAAGATGTAAAATTTCAGTTATAATTATCTTCTAAATTATCATCATCATAATTTCAGCCAATCTGTTCTTACTACTGTCATATTATGTCTTCGAACTTTGAGGTTCTTGGACATACCGGTTTCCTCAGGTTTTCCTTCGTAGTTTTTGATGGATGGCAACAAAACTGCACATAATTTATTTAGAGGTACTAAATAAGGAATTGGTGCAGGGCCGAGGATAGAACCAGCTGCCATCAAATTGTAAAGGGCACATGCTACCGCTCGGCCACTATATAAGCATTTGCATTATGGAAACCTACACCTAGGGTGCCACGGCTCAAGCTGCCGATGATCACAACTACAGATTGAGGAACCTCCTGAGAATGCATGCCGTGTCGAGGATGACTTCCCTACCTCTCTTTCTTCTCTCTGTACCTGACCCTTAACTCAAGAGTCTAAATGAGAGCATCTCACATGTTGGTTGAGGTTCTATGCTATAACACCGTTCACCATGACGTCTATCGGGATAATGATTGGCAATTCAACATTCCACATGATGGCAACCTCGTGAGCCAAGTCAAGGTACTTTCTGAGGTTGTCCTTCTCCTTCACAACATTCTGATCATGTGGGATGGTGATGTTGATGAGCACTGCCTGGTGTTGGGAACAGTCGACCACCAATATATTAGGCTTATTGAGGAATCTTTAATAAACATCATCATCATTTCAGCATGTCGTGTTCCCACTGCTGGGACACAGGCCTTCTCTCAGAGAGGGTGGGCTGTAATCCACCATGCTGGCCCAGTGCATGTTGGCTAATAACTACACTACTCGCCATAAGCACAGGCTCCTACCTGTAAAACGGTCACTCGTTAAGTCCACAAAGTTGACTCATGTCATGGGCACAATGATCTACAACAGGCTTCCCGAGGATGTAGTTGAGGTGTCCAACATGTCTATTTTCAAAGCAAGGTTAGCTTGTCAGTCAAGCTTTCTACGACATTGATAAGGAATTTATGGCTCTAAAAGTAACATCCTAAATATATTTAATTATTATTAGTTTGTAACTACTATTAAGAACTTTGTATAGTATTTTTTTTTTTTACATCTGACATATACTGCTCGTATGAATAAATGAGTATGATTAAAACTAAACAATTTCCTGAGGAATTGCCCCCTTGGATGAAACCACTGCTAATTAGCTAGTTCATTTATATTTATAACTGATCTAATTCCTTTCATACCATACAATATAAACTATTTTTAAATCTGTATTGGTCCTGCGCATATTAAATTATTATGCATTTATAATTATTGTTGTGAACAATATGATGGATTTTCCTCAACATGGATTTAAAGTAGGTAATCTATACATATAAAATACCAACTCTTTGTAATATTTTTATAGGTACATTTACTATTCAGTCATGTACTTGTTTGTTTTTAACATATTTTTGTTTCACATAAACATTTTATACATTGGGCATCTCTAGTGTTATTTAGTCCTAGCGGTACCAAGAAGTAATACAAAATACTTTTTCAAGTTTAACACTTATAAACATAGCTTATACTATACTTATAGCTGGTGAGGTAAAAAAATTACTAATACTTCATAATTATGTTTGTGAACTAGGTACCTATAACATAATTTTTAACCCCCAATGCAAACAGAGAGGTGTTATAAGTTTAACATGTGTGTCTGTCTGTGGCATCGTAGCTCCTAAACAGGTCAACCAATTTTGATTTAGTTTTTTTTGTTTGAAAGATGACATGATCAGGTGTTCTTAGCTATGATTCAAGAAAATCTGTTCGACCATTTGATCATTATCAGCTTTTTGATAAAAAAAGAGGTAAAGAGTTAAAAAAAAGTTTCAATTTGTACTTGTACTGGCAAACCCCCAGCTTCACACTGGTATATGTTTTATCTATACTAATATTATAAAGAGGAAAGATTTGATTGTTTGTTTGTTTGTTTGTTTGTTTGCATTGAATAGGCTCCGAAACTACTGAACCAATTTGAATAATTCTTTCACTGTTGGGAAGCTACACTATCCCCGGTTAACATAGGCTATATTATATTTTCAAAAAAATAGGGATCCTTACTAAAACTTCAATAATGTAACCCAAAGTGTAAAAAAATCAAATTTTCAATTTTGACTTTGCGTGTTTGACATTTCTAAGACAGGACAACGTCTGTCAGGTCTGCTAGTTATATATATAAACCTTCCATGAAAAATTATCTAACAGATGAAAACTGCATCAAAATAAGTTGCGTGTTTTAAGAGTTATACAGACAGACAAATATGGAAAGCTACTTTTTTTTATAGTATGTATAGATAAAGTGTCCATGTCTATGGTCTCTGAGTATTAATGGCATAGCTGGGAACCCTGGTCGAGGGCTCTCGGCTGCGCTTAGTATCAGAATTGTTATTTTTTATAGTGGATAATAACTGGTCATTAATGGAAATTATTGAATTCAGTGGACTTGATATCGAAACATATTTTGGTATCTAAAGAGAGCTTAGCTATCAGAAGAGACAACCCAGAACAGTATATTCTGGAGCCACTGAGAAATCTAGCCTCAGATACTGGGAACATGCTAGCGATGAAGAAATGTGTGCTGTATTAGTTGTGCTGATTAGTGTACTGTTGAATTTGGTTTGTATATATTATATTAATTGAATGACTGATGTTATATTAGATTTTGTGGGTCTGCCAATAGTGATTGGCCCTGAGTGCAGCCTATACGACAAATAAGCAAGCGCGATATCATTTTTAACTTCAAAACGGAGGAGGTTATCAATTCGACTGTATATTTTTTTTACATACATTTTGTGTAGAAAGTATAGAAAATCTGTTGGTAACAATAGAACGTGCTATTTCGCTTAGAAACTGTGGCGAAACTGTAGGTGTCGTATTTTTATTAGTGTGATACAAAATAGAGGCAAAAAGACCTTGGATCTCTAGTTATCTTGTGTGTAGTGTAAACAGTTACGTCAGTTACCTGCACTGGTTAGCAGCCTCTGCCTTCGAAACTGATCCAAAGCCAGACTTTCCAAACTGAGAGCCTGGGCTTTTTCCAAATCAGCTTGAAACTGCAGATCGTACTCAGACATTTTCGTGGCTTCTTCAACTACAATCTACAACAATCACGGACGAGCGTGGGAACAATAATAATACTGTCTACGATCACAAAATAACATGATACAAAAACACCAAAACAACACATTCCGATGGAGTTTTTCTGATGCGTAAGGCAATGCTAATCTTACCACAAAAAACTAGTGAACAATCACTTTGTTTGATCTATATCTCGACATATTCAAAGTTTAACACAAATCTGCAATGATTTCTTATTTTATTTGCTGAAATTTGCTCGCTGAATTTGTAAATGCATCAATAAAAAAAAACATTTTTTACTCTCGGCAAAATTCAGAATGTCTTTCGGTTGTGGTTTGGCATAACTTGATGAGCGGTGCAACTGAAAGACTATTTCAACAAGATAGACAGAGACACAGATATGACATAACACAATCTTGAATCTATGCTTAGCACAGTGAAATAAAGTTTTTTTTTATATTCGTCCGGCGGGCAGGCTAAAGCCTCTAAAGCCATACCGCCTGTTCATCTGTTTTTTTATAGTTTAATAGAGTCAAACAAGTCATAGTCACAGTCAGAGTCACACTAAGTAAGTTACGGTCAAGTCAAACTCATGTCCCTGTAAAGTGGTGGGGACTTTACAAGAGGCTCCTATGGAGTTTTGGAAACAACATGAAAAGACACGTTCCACCTCGTTATATCACTACCCACACTCGAGCACGTTTACGAGCACTTAATGAATAATAATTCACCATTTAATACACATGAACACTCGAAAATACACATACAAATACAAGTTTAGGAAATTAATAGCACAAGCTGACATGATTTTTCAACGTTGGCGCCAAAACTCCCAAAGAAATAAAGTATCATTTGACAATATTTCTCAGCAAGAATATAGATAATTTGATTTAGTCCGTAGATTTAGTCGTACTCACAGGTCGTACTTATACTGAATCTATGGAATCTATGGATTTAGTCGTATTGTCACAAATAGGGTGTTTGACTGTATTGAAAATATTATGCCAATTGACATCATCCATAAACATGACACAATGAAAAAGCATATTTCATTGATTTTTATATAAAAATATGCTTATTTTTTGTAAAAAACGCGATTAAAATAACTGTATTTTCGACATTTGATCACGTGATCGAAAACGGTCTGTAATTGGCTTCATCCCTAGTGACATCACACAAATCTAAACAAACAGATTTTGTATTGATATTTGCGAATTTAATGTTGTAAAGCTATTTTGAGAGCGATTTATCCAGAAATTATCACCAAAAACAGTCCGGAGGTTAAATGTGAGAAGAATGGAGAAACATTTTGTGCAAGCAGACAGCAGTAACTTACCCAAAATTAATGTATTTATGGTTGCATATTTCTTCAATAATAATCTACGTCATGGTTTCTTTTTTTTTTTTTTTTTTTTTTTTTCGGGCAAGTGCCTTTAATAACTAGACAAAATACAAGCTAAAACTAACACTACAAATACAGTTAGACTGCCCATAGACCGTTGAAGGTCTAAAGACAATCCAAATGCTCAAGCCCACTACCAGTTGGCAGCGTACCCAACATGCTGGCGGCATTACCACGTTGAATGGCAATGCTAATGGTTTCTACGCTGCAGAACTCAAAACGTAAAAACTAAAATGTAAGTATTAATATTTAATTGTTCTCAAATCAAATCAAATCATTTATTTGCTAGAATACATTACATTAAAAGGTCTTAATATGATATTTATGTCACTTTGTACTCAGTCTGCAAGCAGACGTGCAAATGCTCATTTTTATACTAAAGAATTTAAATAGGTATTTTAGAAACGAATAATATTAGAATTTAATTCCATAAATTCCTTAACACTATAAAAACAATGGTTAAGAAGCCAATTAGTCAATTCTTTTTTAAATTTGTTACCGTCCAACATTTTTATATCATTAGGTACCTTATTATAAATGGATATACACATATTACACACATTTCTTTTGTACAAGTCTTTTCTGACAGGAGGTTGATACAATAGGTTAGTGAACTTGACTCTTTTCTGACGGGTAATAACTTGACTACGTTTTTTAAAATAATCTGGGTACTCTTTGGTGAAAATACAAATGTCCTTAATATACAAACATGGCAACGGAAGTATGTTGCATGTTTTGAATAGTGGTCTGCAGCTGTCCAGAAACCAAGATCCATTTATAACCCTAACACATCGCTTCTGAATCTTGAATACCCTGTCTATGTCAACTGAGTTTCCCCACATTATCAAGCCATATCTCAGTAGGGAAACATTCAATCAAGTTGTACAAAAAGTATGTTGTAGTAGGTGGATATCACTATTTTGTTAGGTTATGTCTTTACAATGTTTAAAAAGAAAGTAACAGTACATAAAATAGTAATGCAATAAAAACACAAATTGTAATAGAAATATATAGACTCAAATATGTACCTCAAAATGATCTTCGCACATAGAGAAACACTTGAATTAGCTCCAATACTTTTGGGTTCTCTACGAGCTACTTAGTTCCAACCACTTTTTGCGAGTTTTGGGGTCCATTGGAACAGAAACGAATAGTTTTTCCGGTGTTTTATGGAAGTATTTGTACATTGTGGCACTACACAACATTTATAAACCATTACTTCTATTAGAAAATTAGTGATTATCAAACTTTTGCTGCCTGGCTGCAGCTGTTTTGTTTTGTGTGACGTCAATCGTCGCTCGACCGGAGCTATGACGCAGGTCTGCGTTTTGGCGCGATATTTTTTTATTCAAACTTTAACATCGATTTATATCGGAAATACGACTGATATCCAGAAAATATAAATGCAGTATACATTAAATTATATCAGGCAATAATGTGCAATAGTTTCCCAAAAGTAGTCAAATACCCTATTGTAATGACTGACGTACCATGCTTTTTTTGTTTTCGCCGTTATTGGGCAGGCTAAGGGTATTGGAGCCATACCATACCACCTCTTCGTACGCATTTTACCGATATAAAAGTATTGGGGAATTTGTAGCCATTTAAAAAGTTATTGAAACAACATAAAAATACACATTTCACCTCAGTATTCCATTTTCCCACATTTGACTGAAATCAGGGTTACATTACAGGGTTACATACCTAAACACACTTATGTTTAGGTATAATAAAAGATTAGCTACATATGGCTTATTTATTTCCGTTTATAAGTTAGCTGGGAACCCTGCGCACGCCCTGCTCCCCTGTAGCTCACTACGGAAATATTTAATTGATCAATACTTTTGTCAGCTGAGGAAGCGCTTTCGATAGATTCGCTGGTTTTGGCGTAGCACGTGGTAAATGTCCAGTCTTAGTTTTCATTATATCTGAAAAAACCGGACAAGTACGAGTAGGACTCGTGCTCGGAGGGTTCCGTTGGACAGAACCCTCAGAGCGCGAGTCCAAAAAAATACTAAAGTTGAAATAATGAAAGACTAACTTAACTTTGTAGTTGACTATAAGGTTCTTCTATACATTCCAACTACAAAATGTAAGTTTGTAATAGATTTATTTTAATTTTTAAATGATATAACTTTGATTTAAATTTGTAACTTTCAGATTTATTCCTATATATGTGCTATGAGACCTTGCCTTTTGCCAAATTTCATGATTCTAGGTCAACGGGAAGTACCCTATAGGTTTTGATTCCCCTGTGAAATCGCAAAATATGCGACATAAACGTTCATACCTTTTGATTGCGTTGACTTACAACTTTTATTTTTTTACAGCCGAAAGAAACCGTATACCCAAGTATTTAGTATAAATTTCAACTTGATACCATTACGCGTTCTTGAGAAAAAGGGTCTTGACAGACGGACAGACAGACGGACAACGAAGTGATCCTATAAGGGTTCCGTTTTTTCCTTTTGAGGTACGGAACCCTAAAAACATACAACAGATGAGTGAAAAGTCTAATTAAAATACTACAACTTAGATCAAATACAGATACACAGTGGCAGCACATCAACTACCACCGACCGTTGGCTTAATTTAGGTACATATTAGCGCAATAGGCTTCGTACGCGTAGACTTTCAAATAAACTTTCTACCCCCATTTACCACCCTTAATTGGTCCATATAACACAATCTACACCATATAATGCCACCAAACCAGTTTCACCTAAAAAGTTTGAGTACGAGGAAGCACCGTAAATTTCAACTTCCTACGTCAAGAAGTGCGCTTATATCTCTTGGCATATACAATTTATGCATAATAGCTATAAATAAAGTCTAATAACGATTTTGCGAAAAATATACAGCAAAACATTTTCGACCAAAAATGTTACGTAGTCAACAAGAAGTGCATTGCTATAGGTAAATCTTAAATTCCAAACAAAAACATAGTTTAGTTATTTCTTTTATTACAAAATCTTTACCTACCTAAATGGTAGAACTTAGATCTAAGGTATAGAACTAAAATAGTACAAAATGCATTAATTACAATCGTTGTTGACACAAAATGAGGTTGGCACAGCAATGTGGCAGAAATTTATCTATTAACTAAGATTGTTTAGTTTACACTAAAATTGTTGTAAAATGTTTGTAATATCCCATGACCAAGGAACTTTACACATTTGTGTCTTTTTCATAATTATAACTGTTGTCGAAGCCACATCAACGGCCAAATGCCACCAACTACCAACAACAACCCACACCGCACCCGTTTCAAAAAGTGGTTTCAGTTTTCGTGTTAGCTGTAATCCATCTGGCTATTTTTATTTGATCTGAGCTTATTATAGAAAATGTTTAATGAATGAATATAATGAATATGATGAATATGAACCTTTTTTAATAACGCAGTCACAAATATAAGTATCAAGTAAGTAGGTACGACGACTACGATGGCGTTTCTGCCTGGTAGGAGATAATTTATAGAATTTAGTACAATACCTATTGCTTGCACAGCGGAATCCGATGGCTTCTTCCTTCTGCTTCGTTTCTTTTTAACAGGCTTACGGCGGGTGTCAGATGGATGACTGTCATTGGAGTCATTTGAGGCGCTGCCTGCTTCTACTGGTGCCGGTGCTTTTACTTCTTTCGCCGGACTTGGCTTCGACTTTACCGCCTTCGCTTTAGACTTCACTATAGTCGTCCTTTTCGCACGAACGGGTGAGGGGATCCTCAGAGTTTTGAGCTTAGCTCGTTCAGAAACTGTAGTCTTCACGTGTTTGACATCTTTCTGAGGAACGAACAAGCTCTTAGCCTTTTTTATCTTCTTTTTGACCCTGTGCGTTTTTTTCTTCGGATGTCCTAAGTCTATTTTGTGCATTGCCTTGATTGGCTCCTGTACATCGACTGCCAACTGAGAACATGCATGCAACAACGTTTGCTCAGAATAATAGAGTAGTAGGTGCTTTAAAAAATTTGGAGCCGTTGGTACACCTCAGTTACCTACATGACAAGCAACAAGAATCAAGATGACATTGATTCAAGTGACCTCAGTGAAGATAACGGCGCAGCAGCTCGAGTCGTTTTACTACCAAGACTAGCAAGAGGGTTTTAATAGGTGCAGTGTGACATAACCTAGCGGTACCCCAAATGCGGTTTCCCTTTACCAAAAAGAAAATGATGGGCTAGGATAGATAGCCTAAGTAGATAAACCAAAATCCCATTTCCAGACATCTAAACACGCGTGCACGTGCCTCTGCTAGGAAGACTTTATAGGGTTACGCGGAAAGGTTGTACTAAGCAGAAAGGGGTCCATAATACCCATCATTAATTCACACGCGACAAAATGTATGATGCAGCTGATATTTTTTTGCGATTTTGGTATTGTTCCCATAGTACAAGTTGTTTATAATGATGAGTAGGTAGGTACAACGGACCCCTTTCGGATTAGTACCCCCAGGCGAGTTTGTGGTCAAATGCGGACATATCCGTGCAAAAAAAAATGAACTCGTCCTAGCAGAGGCACGCGTGTTTAGATATTGTCTACACTCTACAGTTACTAGGCTGGCTGACCGTTTGTTTGATAGGAACCGCCACGCCTGCCGACGTTGTAGTGGGACCCAGAATTTCCTACGCCGCATTACATGCCTCATCGTTCTGAAAATTTGAAATGTTACAAATAATTATGTAGTTACCTGTTCATAAAATGCATCGTCAGCATCCTGCCTGTCGCAGAAGTCTAATATCCTGTTACAAACGTGTCTCAAATTCTTTATTCGCTGTTTCTTCGTTCTCCCCACAACACATTTGTCCACTTCGTCTAAACGCAGTGTTCTGAGGAAATTACAAGCAGTTAGTGTTTTTATTTTTTACCCCTGACGCAAATACCTAGCATTTTTTGCTACGCATGAATCTATGCTACGAGTACGTACTACCTAGTGGCATCAAAAAAATTAGCAAAAATCACTAAAAGTTTTTCCGAACATAACTGCTAGAGTTATTTTACTCAGAATATAAAAAGTCCCCGATTGTCCTTATTTTAGCAAATATTAACGTCCGCTATAGAATAAGCTCCATTGGCATCAAAAGAATTAGCAAAAATCACTAAAAGTTTTTCCGAACCTGCTAGAGTTATTTTACTCAGAATATAAAAAGTCCCCGATTGTCCTTATTTTAGCAAATATTAACGTCCGCTATAGAATAAGCTCCATTGGCATCAAAAGAATTAGCAAAAATCACTAAAAGTTTTTCCGAACCTGCTAGAGTTATTTTACTCAGAATATAAAAAGTCCCCGATTGTCCTAATTTTAGCAAATATTAACGTCCGCTATAGAATAAGCTTCATTGGCATCAAAAGAATTTGCAAAAATCACTAAGTTTTTCCGAACATAACTGCTAAAGTTATTTTACTCAGAATATAAAAAGAACCGGAAGACGCAGCGTAGGTAGGCCTCCCACTAGATGGACCGACGACATTATGAGAGTCGCGGGCATCCAGTGGATGCAAAAGGCAGGTTGTCGTTCAGTGTGGAGGTTAAAGGGGGAGGCCTATGTTCAGCAGTGGACGTCTTATGGCTGATGATGATGATAAGGGTAAACACCCCTCCCCCCCCCCCCCCCCCCCCTCCTACCGCCACCTTGTTTTTATAAGTATGATGAGGTTTGCCATCTAGTTAAACCCCTGTGTTCCCCCCTGTGAGTTTGGTTTCCCCCCCGCAACGTAGCTCGGCAACCGAACCACGTAGACCCACCGTGTTTGGTGTCGTTGAAATCGTACGGACCAGCTCTACAACTTGGCTCTGCTGGATCACCTCCCTCATCTCCGCTTTTTTTTAAATGAGTTACGAAATTAATTGGGTATCAACCTAACGCCTAAGACGGCGGGCTCGTTTCGTAAATTGACCAGTTCAGTAGACACCCGGTCCTATACAAACGTAATGGTTTCGGGGTTCTAACTCGATGGTCGAGGTTATTATTTATGCAGATAGATAATCATCATCATCAGCCAATTTTTGATTACAAAATTTACCTCTCCTCTCCCGCCTGCCGCTTTGACGATTGCATCATAATAAGTAAGCAATTTTTTTTTTCTTTTTACAATATCTATCCAACGCGTTTACGTAAGAAACCCACATTTTGAAAAATCTCATGTGAAATTGGGGGATGGGGGAGGGGGTTGAATAAAATCTCAGGACATCTCACCAGGGGGGGAGGGAGGGACAGAAAATTAAAAAAAACACCTCACGTAATTTATGGACGCCCCCAAACGAGATTTTATGTTGTCGATACCGAGTACCGAAAGTACCGAAAAAACCGGGAATCGGTTTTGAATCCCAGTTCTGATTATGCTTTTTAAAAAACCGGGAAATCCCGGTATTTTCAGTTCCGGGATTTCCCGGTTCTGAACCCTATACCTAGTATATATTGATCTATGGTACTACCTAGTTTTATCAATATTCGTCAAAGAAACAGTTTTGAAGATGATCGAAATTCCGCAAAGTAACGCCTGATTCAATCAAATTCGGTACCTATACCTACTTACTTGATTACTTTAGGTTTGTTCATAATATCGTCTTTCTCATCTATGTTCATTGCGGTTTCCCAGATATCCTTGAAGAGCATTCTGCGCTGTGTGTAGCTCTCTTCATTGGTCATGAATTCAATTTTTTCTTCCGTTTGCATTTTCGTGCTTTCAAATCTAAGATTGGGTTGGGTTAACAGACGCCAGCATACTCGTGTTTGGATGTGATAGAGATTCGAATTTACAGGACATGGTTATGTAGTAGGTATATTTATTTACATTTTTACAATTTTCGTTTTGTGTGAAGACCTAGGAGTAATAGTGTTCCGTGGTGAAGACACAAAATGTATTTACGTTTGTCAAAATGACGTTACTCATTTCTTCACTTTGCTTTAAATTTTGCCACGAAGGATCAATACCTTAGTAAATAAGTACCTACCAGATAGGTACATTATAATAATATTATAATATGTAGGTAGGGAACTACTTCTAAATATTAGCAACCCAGGGGCCTTACGGCCAACGGCTAACTCGGCATCAAACTAATGTTAAATCCGCTCAGTTGGAAAATCAAGCGACCGGAAACCGTATCTGGGCGCGCGTTCGCGTGATTTTCCAACTGAGCGGATTTAACGTTAGTTTGATAGCGAGTTAGCCGTTGGCCGAAAGGCCATAGCCCCTGTACTTAGTAAGTAGGTAACATCTGAAGAAGATGATTGGATAACATTCTCACATGTTCGCGTTAGGACAGATTCTCTGATTCGTGAGTTTAGTTTCTTTGTATTTTAGTATGTTCTCTATTTTTGTATTTTAGCGTTCTCTGTATTGTAGAGAAACTAAAAAAAAATTGAAAAGAAAATTAGTGTAATCTCCATTAGAGTTTTATTTATTAAACGACTTCTAAACTACTGAACCGATTTTAATATTTCATATCACAATTTTCACATTGGGTGGGACCAATCTGAAAGTTAGGTATAACGTTTCAAATATGAAAATAATTCTCCTAATCAGATTCTAAAAAAATTAAGACCATTTTCAAAGGAAATTCTCTACCCAAACTATTCGGGGTGCATCCAAACATGCATGCATGCAAACTTTTTATTACCTCTTAGAATAAGTTATTACCTATTTAAATTAATTAGGTTTTTTTTTCCTTTGAATGTGGAATATTTTCTTCAAATACCGATGATGGACCACTCTTGAGAAAAAAACAGGGAAAAAACCCCTTTCAAATAAAAAAGGAATCAGTAAAATCTGGTCACAATCGACGAAGACATCGCGTAACATGCCTACACAAAAAAAAAAACGATCGAATTGAGAACCTCCTTATGAAGTCGGTTGATAAGTAAGTAAGGACTATAATTAATTGCGCTATGATCTCGACTCCATGATACTTATACTTTGCCACCGCAATGGAGCACTTTTTTACTAAAGCTATCACGAGAAGCAACAAGTTGGCATCAAATTGGTGGTTTCGCGAAGGTTGGCTCACTCCAGTAAGCGGGCAGCTCTCGACGAAATAACGTTTTGTACGTGTAAGCGAGCAACCGCGAAAACACGCATATCCTAACAATAAAGTTAGAAAAAATTACTCGTTGATAAAACGTTTCGTAATTTTCTTACATAGGTATATGGGTTAACATGTTAAACTTAGGTGCGATCGATAGAAAACAGTTTTATAAAATGCAAAAAACCTGATAATTCTAACAATTTTTTTAATGCATTTTAACTGCAATGTGTGAAAAATGCCGGCGAAATACGACCCGAGTGCGTTATGGGTGGCGCTCAGCGAGCAAAGCGACGGCGACCTGTTCAGCGTGTATCCGAAGTTGCTGGCTGACCTGCTGCTGCAGGAGGAGGCAGCCAGGCAGTATGGAGACACCAGCGAGGCGGAGAAACTGGTGCTGCCCAGCGATAAGGAGTACAGGCTCAAGCAGTACTTCTACTTGGTTTCCATGCAGAAAGATTTAGAGCAAGTATTTTATGACAAAAGTTATATGATTATATTAACGGGAAATTCACTATTAGGTTAAGGATGGACCTCTCGATATTCCGGCGCAGTTAAATGCACCATGTCCACGGGCAGACTCATGAATGCGGATTGGCAAGAAGTTGCTTTCAAATCTTTCGCTAAGGATATCACTGGAACTCTAACTCGAACCAAAGTCCTGATAAACACACACTCACTAATATCGCTGCGTATACATATTTTGGATGCGCATTTTTATTTTTAAGGCTACCGGTTTACTGGTTTCCATTGTACTGGCAAGTTAAAACTCTCGATGGAAATTCTAGCATTTCAATTCTGTATTCTGAGATTTCAAAATCTCAATGGCAAACATACCTCTGTTTGCGTTAGGCGGACACACAGAATAATAAAAACTCCTAATTAAAAAAAAAACATAGTACATTGACATTTCTTATATTAGCAAAAGATTAGCAATTCTTTCTAAACCTCTAGGTACCTATAGATAATGACCTGCATGAGGTTAATAGCAGACGGTAAACGAAAATAAACATAGCTAATGGAGTTGTCTGACACACTGATTGTACTCGTATGTGATACGGCCGTGACCTGACCTCCAATATGGGTATATGGTATATGGAAATACCTGAAAGGGAGGAGGGTGGAATTAGCTTTTCACATTATAACTTAGTAGATTGGATAGTCATGAACTTATTATAAGCTTCACTTGTAACTAAACTCGGTCCAAGTATTTATTTGCTCTGCTGCAATAACATTGTAAAAAGCTGAATGAAAACTACGAACTCTGTACCCTTAGTCCCAGATTTGATAGTTTTCGAAAACTTTTTTCGTTTACGTATTGTTCCATACATTGCTGGGCTGAAAGGTATTCGAAAACTTTTTTCGTATTAGAGTGAAGCAATCTATACTGCCGAATACTACCGATTTTAGTTCCTTCGCGTTTCCACTGGAGGCACTTTACTAAAATGTATGGAACAATACGTAAACGAAAAAGTTTTCGAAAAATATCAAATCTGGGACTAACCCCTCTGGATCACTTTCGCTAGGCTTTCGAATTCAAATTCAAAATAAGGTTATTGTTAATGATGTATTTATTTCAGGAATTAACGATGATTGACGATGTATTTATAATTTATTTGTAACGAATTATTTATTTCATGAATCGGTAGGTACCTACCGATTCCTGAAATAAATAATTAATATTTTATGTTTCGTTAATTTTCTGTTTATTAAGTTGTGCATAATAAAATATTTAGTTCAGTTAGTGTGTGATCTAAGTGTAAACTAAATACATTATTTTTTATTTAATATTTTACTATTACGAAAACAAGGGCAAAAACATATCACATCATCTAAAAAAAATAAACTCTTGCTACTTTGTCCAAAGAGAATATAAATTAAATACCTACTTTGACAGGAAGCAGTTGATTAATGTCAAACTCGCAAAGTAAAAAAACAACTAAATTATTTAACGTTTGAATTCCACAAATCCACCGAAAGATTTTTCATAAGTTGTTTAACACACAAGCTCTGTAATAAATAGGTAATAAATAACTTGATTGATATTGTTCGATACCATTGTTTATTTCTATCCGGATGCTGTTCGGGGTGATTTTCAGTACCGTGAAACCGCGAACAGAGTTATTCTTCGAGATGGCTACTAATAAATAGATTGCCGAGGTCTCATGGAGTCTATAAACGAAGAAGAGCATAGACCTCCTGAACCGTGAGTCAAGTTCTGTTTTGGTGTCTGTATAACTTACCTAACTAGCCTACTTAACCGCGCCTACTGTATGCTTTATTCTGTGACTATATCTTGCTATATCTAAGTACTAGCGGTCCGCCCCGGCTCCGCACGGGTATAGTTATATATAGCCTATATTAATCAGTGATAATGTAGTATTCAAATGGTGTAAGAATTTTTAAAATCGGTCCAGTACTTTTTGAGCCAATTCGTTACAAACATACATACAAATCTTTCCTCTTTATAATATTGTATGTAAGAAGATAATATCTACTATTGTGTGAACGTCTTCGCAGAATTCCCCACCCTATTTCATAAGGAAAGGTCTTTTCAAAATAAATGATGCGCTCCTTTGTTTTTGACTTGCAAAGTTTCGGAGTAAATTAGCTAAGTGACGATGTAAAGTAAATTCACTACAGAGATCCTTGCCTGCCTGGACGATCACAGACGATGAATGGTCTCGTTGCGATAGACTTTGTATCGTAAACTACCTACGCAGTAGTAGTGCTACGACTTACGTACTGCGGCATACGAAGTGGTATAGTGCTACGCTACACGGTCTACGAAGTGGAAAACTTAGTGCTACGTTCTCAATACGGTCTATACGTATTGGACTATAGTCACCGCGTTACCAACTGAGTTGTAGGGCCATAAATTATTATCTGTCTATCTCGCTTGCACTTACACGTCTTAATCTGTCTATCTCGCTCGCACTTACAGGTCTTATGGTATGACGTTTATGGCCCTACGACTCAGTTGGTAACGCGGTGACTACAGTGCTGCGGCCTATGAAGTGGTATAGTGCTACGGTTTACGAAGTGGAATAGTGCTAAGGTCTATAAAGTGGGATATATAATTATATAAGTGTGTGCGTAGGTGGGATACTGTTATGGCATACGAAGTAGGATAGTGGTGCGGAATTTGTAGTAAGCTAATGCTATGGACCTACATAATGGGCTACGCTACGGCCCGTAGGAAATGTACTTCGCAAGATTACAAAAAATACCGTAAATTTCTGTACCTAATTAGGTAACAAATACCTAGATATTTCAATTATAAGTATAACTCAATTTTTCTTCAAAATAATGTAGTTCTGAAATTTATTAGTTTTAATGGCAGTTGATGGACCTAGTTGATTATGATTCATCTATTGTGCAGAGACGACGATGGCAGCGCACCACCTGTCAAACAAGAAGACCCACCCGAGGAGTGGGCGCCCTGGGCTCTGGTCATGTCCACGCAGAACCCTCATGCACCGCCTCCTGTCTCTGTCAAAACCGCCCCCGGGCCCGTGTGGGATATAGGACAGGTTGGTTCCTAGCATAATAGGAACTCTACTGACTGCTAAAACAAACTAACCTGAAACCTTCTTTTTTGATAACGGATGGAAAATTGAGATTTATGATACATCCAGCAGAACATAATTATACCATATGTAACCTAAAATCCCCTCGGTGGCCTGCCTCTGCCTGAAAGAGGGACACCGGGATCTCCATAGGAACGCACCGCCCTCCTAGCATACGTCTCAAAGGAAGTGCTCCCCCTCCTTATTCCACCGCGCCGTTGTCTTTTCTAGTCTCGCTTGGCAACCTCAACTACCTCACTGAAATCTATATTTCTCACTGCAAAGGTCGGGAACACTATTTCCACCATAGGTCTTTAAAAGAAAAGAAATGCCAAAATATATATATTCGGGCAAGTGTTTCTCACATAGGGCCTTGTTTGCTTTTCAGTGAGGCAACGGCAAGGGTTATACGTCAGTTATCCCACATAAAATTTTGAGGGTCTGAGAAAACTTTTGGCACTCACAGTCGCACGTCAATCCTAAACTATACTAATCAAGTAACCTTTAAACGGAAGCAAACAAACACAACAAATCTATACAGGTCATGATGAAGTGCATTCAGGAATCTGCAATTATACACATCGTGGCTTACTTTATTTCTGCCACAGGTTCTGAAAGCTGCACGCCTCCTCAGCAAACCGCCTTTGCCCGTCGAGTTCTCAGACGAACAGGAGATGCGATGCGTTTACTCTATCATCTACGACGTATTTCGATGTAAGGCCCCCATGAATATAATTTACATTCGGGGACTATGGCACCACTGAATCAGACAAACAAGGGAGGTATGGTATGGTAAGGTAGCGTGGTGGTGTGCATGCGTGTTTTTTTTAAACCACTTAGGCACTTACAGTTTTGCGCGGTATAGTGAAAAAAGTGGGTGAAATTAGGACGATAATTGTATTAAGGCATATATCTCGCTTGTTTGTCTGATCTGAGGGCACCACCGAATCGCACCGGTATCACGATTTACTTTTTAATACCTATGATTTATGATACTACATACATAAGCTATCTGGGGTAATTGAGACACCTTGTCGTTAAAACAGGAAATGGCAACACGAAAAAAAAACTTTTTATCAAAACACCCCAAAACTGTTGTTCCAAACAAGTTTGGACATATAAAAACTCCAACTTGATAGCATCTGAAAAGTCGTAAAATATGAATAAATCTATGAAGGGGTGTCCCTACAAAAGCTACAGTCGTTTCGTCGTGAAATGATTGTCGCGAACTTTGGGAATTTCGGAGCAAAGCTTTAGATTACCTCACGCCACTTTGGGCCTGGGATAGCGCTGTGCCAGGCTATTTAACTTTATCACACAGCACGATTGTGTCGCGATAAATGGATACCTACTTGCGTGCACACCTTGGAACGACTCCCTCCGCTACGTAATAGCTTATTGCCTCTATTTTGTTGTTTAGGGAAAGCTTAGATTAGGTTGCTGAAGTTGAGGCTACTTTGGAAACACTAGCAGACTAATGTATACCAACAACTTGAGCTATTTAAGTGCCAATTACCCAGGTACTTACTGGTATTCGATTTTTGCAAACGGATTTTTTGACAAACCTATTTGTCATCGATACAAACGTTTCGTATACAACGACCTAAAAGAACCTTCGCAAAATCTATTCCGTGAAACCGATTGCAGATAAGTAAATAACAATATGATAATGTCAATACAAATTGCTGGCTACTGGTACGGTTTTTACCTTTTTATTATTCAGCACTTGGAAATCTATTCACATTGAACTTCTTTTGACACGCGACCTATTGATTTTGCGGTTACATCGGCCCCTCCCACGTGTGAGGAATTGAAACCTCATACAGACTTGACGTTTCTTTGCAGATAAGACTATTTTGGATCAAGCAATCGAAGATGTTGAGTTTTTCACAAATTTTCCAGAGGTAAGTTACCTACTGACTATAGAAGTTGCAAAGGATTCGCTGAAAAAAAAACAAGCCAGAAGGCACGTTTGTCTTGGTTTAGAGCTTTTCTAATATTCATCTTCACAACTGCATCATCATCATCATCAGCCAGAAGACGTCCACTGCTGAACATAGGCCTCCCCCTTTAACCTCCACACTGAACGACAGCCTGCCTTTTGCATCCACTGGATGCCAGCGACTCTTACAACAACATGCCACAACTACATGCACGGCACTATCCAACACTTTCAACCATTCATACATCATGTCATTGCCTTCTCCATCAACGTCACTAGAGAGTCGTCAACTGCTTATTACTAGAGGAAAGTCACCAAATATGGAATAGTATCCTAATATGGAATACCTTCATTTCTCTAAGACTTAAGTATGAAACGCAACACTCGACCATCTTCTGTTTCATTCGGTCTACTACCTATCGCCGATAGGTAGGATAGGAATGAAACAGAAGATGGTCGAGTGTTGCGTTTCATACTTAAGTCTTAGAGAAATGAAGGTATTCCATATTAGGATACTATTCCATATTTGGTGACTTTCCTCTACCTCGTTACTGTTCACTGAAACTGCAGGACTTACGGCCCCGAGTCGAATAATAATACAGTTTACGATGATATTCCGTAGTTCTAAACCCAGATTGGTACAGAAATTCCAAAATACTTGATCGCTACATAAACCCCTGCACCTACTTATTTAAATTAACTTTCAGTATTATTGAGATCCGAAAAGGTATCTACAAATAAGTGTGTCTACGCTTTCAAAGTCTCAAGAAGCAATTTTTTCCCTTTTATGTCAATTTAACTTCGTTCTTGAACTTTGCCGAAGGCGAAAGCGTTCCCTGATAAAAATCAAGGTTGCATATTTAAGAGCCATTATTGAAACGTAGTGACTCCAGTTAGGGTAGGTTTGACAAGATGTTGCAATAAAAAGTATGTTACAATTCAAATCGCATTACGTGATTATCGTGACCAAAGCTATTTATTTTTCAAATGTTGACGACGAGCACGAAAGTATGCTCTATATTTATGAGCAGTTATTTGTGCGAGCGAAAGAAGCGAAAGAATTGGCATTGGTAGATCGGCGCGGGCTGATAAAATGGAAAGTTTGGATGGCACGGAACGTCTCGTGCCGAAATGTTTAAACTAGGCGGCTGGCGTGAAGGGCGTTAATGGCTCCATTTGTAGGCACGATAAAATGACAAAGAGACTCGTGTTAAAAGCTCATTCCTTTGCCAATCTCTTCAAACACCATTTAGCACTTAGAATTGTTAAGTGAATGTTGTCGCTTACAAGTAAAACTTCAAAATAATATTTTAAAAACAAAGTAGATATACTAAATCTGGTTTTAACGATGTTAATATTAACATAATTGGCAGTCAGTTTTATCTTTGAAATTAAGTCTCTACCATTTCTCATCATTGAAATTCAGTAATGAAGATATACGAGTAAAAATATTTTAAGTGGTAGCCCTAGCATTCTTTTCCCCCTAGTATGCAGAGTATCTTCACGCAGCATGGCTCTTCCTCATGGAGCTAGCGAGACGTCGCTGGGGCGCCAGGACTAGAGCAGACATGGAACGCGCCACAAATCTTCTGAATGAAGCAGGATGGCCCTTCAAGGATATCGAGAACGAATTGTGGCAGCAAAGAGTCCACTTTGCTGCTGCGATCGCCAGGATCCGCATCAAGAATAAGGCTTTCTGGTAAATCTATCTCATCATTACAACAAATTGCTATTCCAACTAGCTGCGCCCCGAGTTTTCACTAGCGTGGACACTCCATCAGGAACCGTACAGTTTCCGGGATAAAAAGTATCCTGTCACTTGAGGTTCCTAATATGCAATCAAAAAACATACTTTCTATTTAATTCAAACATTCAATTTTTGAATTGCTTTGCTGTTCCTCTGAGCCAAATAAGTTTGCCGCAACTATTGCTTGGTCAAGATTAGATCTAAATAGAAAAAGGCTACGGACCGGTAAGCGCAGCATAGGACGTCCACCCACAAGATGGACGGACGATCTTAAAAAGACCGCAGGGAAACGCTGGAAACGCAGGCCGCTTCCAACCGGCCCTTGGAGATCGATGGGGGAGGCCTATGTCCAGCAGTGACATGACACACACACAGACAGACAGACGTGACAGTGGCAGTGGATGTCCTATAGCTGAAATTATGATGATGAGAAAAAGGCTTTTGACACGTATGCTCTGCAGTGTTGTTAATTAATTGAGATGGCCATGATGAGAAATGATTTAATTTCTATTTAATTGTATAATATCAATATGTGTTTTAATAGTTTTTTGTCTTTTTAAACTTTAAAAGCAATTTCGTTTCCTTTCAGTATTTCAGATCTGTTACCAGCTCACTTAAGAGAGGAGCGAATATCAGCGTGCGTCAATAAAAATACTGTAACTGGTTGGGTCAACACCTTCAAAGCGAAGTGAGTATGTATCCTGGTTGTTATCAGATTTATTCAAGCTGAATTCTGTGGATACTACGGTCTCTTCTTAGGTTCGGCTGCTGAGGTATGGATGGGCCTTGCAATTTCTGATTATGTACAGACAATTTTGTCGTCTTGCTGCATCATGAGGAATAAGTAAATTTTAACCTTTTTTTTAAAGTTTGTGATGCTTTGCAGAAAAGTGGCACTGCTGGTGAAACAGCTTCATGCATTGGGATATTCTTATAGCAATTCCCGTCAACTTTGCGCTGGAGAATACAGATTTGATAGAGTTTGTCCAAGGTAAATGTCTGATCAATATATACTTTTGTGCCCTTTGCTTCTGTTTGCTCAAATTAAGTGTAATATTTTGTCAGGTTCATAACACTCAGACCACCGCCAAACGTCGGCGTTGGCCAATTGGACCTCGTGAAAGATGGAGTCATCGTGCTGCAGGTCAGTATTCAAAAATTTCAAAAAATTATTTATAACTAAAACCGTATTATAAGCTCTGCTGAATGTGCCCAAAGCCAAATCTTTCACTCTATTCGAATTATATATGTATTCAGGAGCGAGAATTTTGTGAAGGAGCTTCGACACTATGCAGGGCCCTCCGTGCTCACTCGTTGCGCGGGGTCGTGGCCCAAACTCACGCATCGTCTCCACGATGTTCCGCGTACCTCGCCGCTCAGCTGAGGGAGTTGGCTGCAGTGCTCAAAGCCCAGGCGCCTGCCGCACCCACAATTCCAGAGCTAGGGAGACTTGTTGTCTTCGGTGCTGGAGACAAGTAAGTTACCCTGCACCTCTACAAATCGATCTTTCTCTTCCTGGCTATATACTGTATACATTATATTTAAGTAAGCATTCGTAACTATTTTGATTTTGCTTTATCAGCGATATCGTCTCGGGTCTTTTTCTTGTAATCTAAGTATGTATTCGTATCGAGGTGGTAAAGATAAAGATAATTTATTTGCACAAAACACGAGTAAATCATACATACAATAAAAACGAATGCACATAGGTGATTAAACAATATTAGTCACTTTGTATCATGTTTAGCTTTGTATCTGCACTGCTACGTTACGTTTAGATATAACTTCATTTATCCAGCCTTTGGTGCCTGCCATGCAATAATAGCATCTATTTTCAGGGTAGGAAGCTACGTATTAGCTCTACGTGAGCTAGGTATCGAGGCATCTGAAGCACCACATTCTGACGCCCCAGTATGCGTGTTGAGCGAGCATGTGTACTGCGATACTCCGACTGTCGTCAATGCCTTGGACGGGGTGGTGGCTGCGCTGGCCACTCCACCTAACTCGTATTCTGCCGTCACTGACCCGATCGACTTGGTCTGCGGTCGTGGCGGTGATTTGGCGATGCTTGAGGTAAATCTAAAAATAATTCTATTTAAAACTAGAGAAATTTTCCTACAAATTATTTGGATCCTGTAAGCCAATGTTATTTTTGGAAATCAGTCAAAGTTCACAATTCGCTCTAGTATAGTTACCGATAAAAATCTTGACCAAAAAGTGGCGTAGTTGGCGCTCGTATACGCGCACTACATACCTACATGCATGCACATACTACAACCAATCGCGCAGCTTGCGCGGTCGAAACCCTTCGTACCCCCTCCGGTCCGCCAAGGGGTGAAGAAGTCTTGTGCAGTGAAGAAAAATTAACTAAATAAATAAATATTTTGGGACATTTTTCACACACGGTCATCTGACCCCATACTAAGCAAAGCTTGTGATATGGCTGCCAGAGACTGATATACATACATATATAGTTTTAAATACATACTTAAATAGATATTAACAACCAGATATAGAACAAACACAAATGTTCATCACATAAATGTTTGTCCTAGGTGGGAATCGAACCCACGCCCACGCTCACGAGGTAGGTTCACTACCAACTTGACCAACGGGCTATCCAAACTATTGCAATCATTACGTATTTTTGAATAAGTTTATTTTAATAGAATAGATTTGTTAGGTATTTGTCTTCTCTTAACAGTTAGTTACGACTTTTATAGGTGACAGTCCATTAGTAAGATCACGATGATATACTTATCCTTATGGTCCTACCGGTAGGAGCATAAGGACATATTAGTCGTCGTGCTCCTACTAGTAGGAGTACCCAGTAGGAGCAAGCGGAAACGCTCTTAAAAATCGACTATTGCGCAATCAAGGTCATTTCAAAGATGTTTGCCGATATCTGTAAAACGGTTGGTACTTATACTAAAGCTCCTTTTCTTGTTATAGATCCTGACAGAATCAGAAATTGACTCGAACGGGAAACAAAGAGTCCAACTGATTCTGGAGGAGCAAAAGAAAACTTTACGAACTCTAATGTCAAAACCTCAGGTGAGCTTTAGCCTGCGTATTTTTATTTTTAATTACTCTTTTTTTGGAAAGAAATATTAATTTCGAATATGTTTTAGATCCAATTGATTTTATACGAAACGCACTCAGCATTGGAGGCGGAAAACCAAGCGCAGGTGACGCGAGCGGTAGCAGAAGCAAATAGACTGGCGAGAGAAAGGCATGCTCTACTGAAGAGAAAACATCGACAGCATGTCAGTAAATCTTAAAAGAGTAACTGCAACGTAGTGTTTTTTTTAAAATATTGTTTTTGACCCAATGTCTGCTATGCATTTAACCAACCAGATTCTTCGCACTTATGAGGTGATGTATCTCTACCAGTATCCCCCTAAAAAAATATTTTTCTGATCACAGAGTCCACAAAAGACAGCGGCTGATCCAGCAGCAGTCGAAACGGGAATAAATTTGGAGGCGGACTTATCTCAGGCAGATTTTGAAAACAACGAAGAAATGGACGACACTATCAGCAGCCCGTCACCGAAACGAGCCCCTTCCAGCTCTCCTCTCAGCACTAATAGGAGCAGGCCTCAGAGCGAGGATATATCGTTGAAGCGACGAGCGGAGAGCGTGGAGGGATCGCGACCGGGGACGCATAAAGCAAGGCCTATCCCGGAACTGCCCCAACCAGATCCGGATGCTATGCCCAGGGATCCTGATCAAGATAACCCTAACATATTCGTAAGTTTATTATCGTATTAAGTTTATTTGAAAGGGTTAATAATATGCATGATTCCAACAACTTCCGCAAAAACTAAGAACGGCCTCACCAATCTTCAAAAATCGTATTTTGATCAAAGTTCAGGAAGTATAGCGCTTTTAGTATCAAATGAATATTTTAGTCTTATTTTCAGCTGACAAATCACCGATAATTTGTTTATCTCTTCCGCGTTAACTTTGAGATAAACTATAGCTACTACCCTCATTTTTATATAACACATTTTTATTGTTTCAGGTGCCAAATTGCGACCTTTTCGAAGTAGGAACTCTACCGAATCTGGGGAATGGGCTTGATCTAAATTACATTCTAGACAGGGACGGTTGTTACCTAGGCCTTATACAGCGGAAGGTACCTATTTCAGCTTTTAGAAAACATTATCGATCCGCGACATTGCATGGCTTTCAATTATGTTTTTTGTTTTGTAGGAAACTCCAGCACCTAGCGTTTTAAATGCACCAGTAGAAAAGAAATCACGGAAAAAGGTTGGGTTTTCTATTATTTCCCCTACTTAGATAAATTTTACACCAACCGCTAATTAAACTTTATGACCTTTCTTACGGAAACGTATGATATAAGTAACCCACCTTAAAGGGCCAAAAAAGGCGCGGGATCTGAACTCTTAGGTCGATACACCGCACTGGCAGGTATGGCTTGCTAAGCAATTGTATAGTCTACGGTCATACTGGTCATACAACTTCATATTATAAAATAATCGATATCGGCCGCAATGGCATTCTTGGAGTCTTGCCAGTCGCTTTTAGAACTTGTTATATGACCAGTCGCTCAACAGCCAGGCGATTCGCTAGGCAAGCCGTCCTGTGTGGTTTCTTAGCCATATGGATAAAAAACATTTTTGTATCACATTTGTACTGTTCCGTGAGGGTGGGAGTAACTGACCGCTAGGCTGCCGGCAGGAAATCACCCGGCTAGATGCGAAGTACATGATCAGAGTGGCGGAGCAGGAACGCGGGCTGTTCGGAGGTGGCGCGCCCGCGCCGCCACCGCAGCGCCGCAAACGGCCCGAGCACGCGCCTAGTGATTCCAGGCGGCGCAAGCGCAAGAACAGCTTTGAGGTAAATTTACACTATCCAGTGCAGATTGATTGACCACAGAAATTTTAAACAGAACCTTGGTTAGAAGTTAATCTAATAAAAGTTCTTACCCTAATGTTGGTCCGGGGCAGGTGGAGCGAGTGGCGGCCCCGACGTACGCGTCGCTGTCACGCTCGGCGAGACGCGACTCGGAGCCGGCTCACGCGCCGCACCGCGCGTGCTGCGAGCGACACGCGCGCCGCCACGCCGCCGCCGCCGCCTACTCCGCGCAGGCTTGCACCTGCGACGCCAGACACAGGTAAAACTAACACGAGACAACGGGCGAGGCGCGCCGGTGACGTGACATCAGCGTTACGCAAGTAAATAATTGCATTCATAGAAAAGACAATTCGCGGTTTGCTTACATAAAGAGCTTCCTGCCACAGCTATCTCGCTCGTACATTATTAACATGTTTCAAAGCTATTTCCATGCTTTGGTCAAATAAGTCCACTTTCTAACTTGTCCATTTCAAAAGTAGTCAACTTCTTCAACGTCAACTTGAAATCGTCCATTTCCAAAACCACCACTTCCAAACATGTTCACTTCCTATTTTGCCCTCATGTTGTTGTTTTATTTTGGCGGAGGATCTCAAAACAACTTTTTCGATTGTCTCCGCCATCCTGTAAAATATCGACACAACTATATACATTTTTTTACATAATTTTTCACATCCGTAGTGTTTCCATGGGCGATATTGCCGTTTTTGTGATCATGTCATTTTCGTGTAAATTACGTAGGTACTAGGTACAAAGACATTGCAAGCACTTTTATTGGGTTTTCAGTCTTTAGAAATAGGTAACCTTGCACTGTAGTCTCGTAGTGTCAGGGCAACCTACGCACTCTACTATACTTCTTGCGACTCGAGTTGGCGTAACTTTCATTGACAGCTAGCTTATGAACAACTTTTAAAAAGTTTTTTAATTGGGATGTATTAAAAATTACTAAATTGCAAACATATTCATATACGCGTGTAGTAGTGTGTGTGGTAGATGCCGAAATATTTAGAAATTTTCAATACGCGCGTATATGGATTGGTGAATATCATTGTATCATATTTTGAGCGTTAGGTCCGTCTATAAGCCACTTGAGTTGTAGGAAATATAATTGTGCTTCTCTCGATTGGCAGTCGCGAGGAAATGGTGCCACTTCGCGTCTATGCAAATGCCTAAGCTACCCTTAAACCAAAGGAGACGACATCACCTATATGACAAAGGTGGGTCATTTCTATAGCATCGTAAAATAGATTATACTTATATGATATAATAGAATCTTTCTTTCGTAAGTAACTCCAGTTGAAGCCGTAAATACACATTACATAAAATTTATTTGTAATCCCAAAAACTAAGACAAGTGCGGTGGAGTGAAACTGAACGCTGATTAGTCCGTTCAAGGACACGCTCTCTTTTCTTACGTGTGATTGGGCAAATGCGACACATTAGCGAGATAGCGCTAATGTATTGTCTAAAGGTATTCGTGCCACCCAAAATATTTATGGCGTGGTGAAGTCGTTGATAGAGTACGGTTTTATATAAGATCCAGGAAGTAGTGAAGGTAAAACTATATTGCATTAATTGAGTCGCGGTGAATGTGAGTATAAAGACAAACCTGCCTAGATTTTACAACATAACATTGGTATAAAACAAAATGGTAAGTGATCAACATTTCAAAAATAAAAAAGACACTGCGCTTTTTCTTACATAAAGTTGTCCACACTTTAGTCGTGCGAAAACGTGTCAAGGCTATGAAAATGTCCGTCTCTCTTTCACGCGGTAAAAAAGAGTAAACAACAATAATATTATCGGTCACGCATGTGCTAGGTCTGCAGTCATATACTCTCAAGCTAGTCCTCATGTTGCCCCCAGGGCTGCGTACGTCAGGCGCGCGTCTACGGACGCGACGGGTACGGCTCCACTGAAACCCCCCGACCAGCCCTGCCGCCGCCCCTTCCCCCTCGTAGTCCACGACCTTCGGTTGAAGACCGTCCTCTCGCATCAGAAGACCTTCGCTTTGACGTTTACTTAGGGTACATCATCTATAAAAATTTACTGCGATCGACTGAACTTCAGTTATTGCCAAGATATTTCCTCGGTATCTCATTCTAAAATGTGCTTAGTGGTTTTGAGCATGACACTCTGTCAGCTAGAAGTTGATAGAGCACTTTATAGCAAGATAATCTACGGTTATCGAAAGTTTGTGAATAAGAGATACTATTATACAAAATTTACTGCGGTCACCTGAATTTCAGTCATTGCTAAAATAAAACATTGTTTTAAACTAAACTACTGGTTGTTCACTAAAGTTATATGTTACGGTAAATATCCCGTAAATAATCATATAACTTTATTGCTTAAATACGTGCTCGGTATGCAAAATTAACTGCAATAGAAACTCCACACATGATTGAATTGACTATTGTTATAGTAATGCTTAAAAATTAATAAAACATTGCAAAAATATTCTAAACCGTGACCGATTGGCGGCAAACTTTGCTTGTTTGTTGCTAAACTAATTAGGAAATAAAACTATTTATGGGCGACATTGTATCAATGTTAGGTACATAACAAGAATTTTAAATTTGTGCATACTCATTTAAGATCTAGGTTATCTAGTTGAAGTAAGGAACAAATTTACAAGAAGTTAATGCGTTTAGACCTGCTGTGGCACAGAAATTGTAAAATACACAAAAAAAACATACGTGGTGTTTTTAAAGAGCGCATAAATAGGATAATCGCATTGTACAAAATATTATAAGCCTGCTTTTAAACGATACGAAAACTCAAAATTTATTAAAGGAGTCCTTTCAAAAATGTAAGCTAAATGTTCTATACCTAGAATAGTTAGCGGTAAAGAGTTCCTAATATTTTTGTGTTTAACTTTTACATTTGTAGTCTTATTCATAGTTTGTAATTATTTTTAACCGTTAATAAAATTACTTACACTATATATTCGCGTCTTATTAAAACTCTGTTATGTATAAATAAACAAACTTTAATTAATTAAACGATACGAATACATCATCTGGGATCATTTACAACAATACTCTTTAAAGCTGACATTACACCAACGCAACATCGTACGGTGTTGAGGCATGCTACACAAATGAGGCAATAAACAACATCAAACAAGATTAGTGGCGTGTCGTGTTATTTTTAGACCCACTTGCACGTAAACAAGCAATGTATCTAGTTAGCCTGAATTTGTTAACCTGGACTAACTAAAAAACTAAAAATAATAACTAAAAATTCAAATGTAGCTCGGGGCTCAACCTGGTTTTTGTGTCAGCGAACCCGGGATTTATGAAGTTAGCACGGGACTAAGTCATTAGCCCAGGGCTAAGTGAAGCTGCGCAAGTGGGCCTAATTCTTTAGGGTAGTAAGCATTCATTGATTTACATCAAGTGTCAAAACGTTTCGTTTTGACTTTAGGCGTGGTCCGCATAAACGCAAACGGCGCTAATGAGAACCGACATTGAATAAGTTTTTTTTTCGTTGTGTGTTTGTACTCTTTGGTCCGTGGATTTTGGCGTAATTTGAAACGCGCCTTTAACTTCAACGTCACTATTATTGTTTGTGTCACATCTATATAGCATGCCACAACGCCGCACAATGTAGCCTCGGTGTAATAGTTCTGTTTGTTCATGGATAAAGCGGTTTATATAGCACGTTAAAGCATCCCGAAGCCTTTAGAATAGTTGATCGCCTTCATCAGTCTGTCTTGTAGTTTGTCTTTACTCTCGTATTCTGGCAGGAGTAAGACGTTGAAGCATGTATGTGCGGTGGGGAGGCGGTCGCAATCTGGTCCATTCCTTGCAATAACTAGTTTCAAATGGCTAAGGCCGCCAACTGGCACCCTATCAGAGCCGGTCGTGAACTGAAGTAGCTTTCTTTTGTCATCTAGAGCAAGGCTGTGCACAATGCTCCAAAAGTCTTTTATTGTCTGCGAATCTAATGTGTACCCGCCGTCATATTCCGTTGACTTTTCTAGCTCGTTGAAATCAAAGTTCTGGAAGAGAGTTAAGAAAGGTCAAAAATGAGCTTTGATCATATAGAGTTTGGGTTTGCCCTCGAGCTAGTACAATTGCGTGTATTGCATACTAGCTGCGCCCCGCGGTTTCACCCGCATAGTGATGAAAAATTGTGATGATGATGATGATGAAAAATAGCCTATGTGAATCCAGGACACAAATTATCTATATTCTGCCTATTATGACCAAAATATCGAATAGCGCTTGTGATTGGAGACTCAAAAGTCATTCATACAATTTGCGCCTAGGATTGGCCCGCTCGAAAAAGATTATGCTAATAATTTATAATCATTTGATCGTGGGGGGGGAGGACTTACTGTCAAGTGGTTATATCGTATTTGGGTAAGTACACACCTTACTGCCGCAGACCAGCATCTCGACCTCCTCAGGTCTGAAGAGCGCCGCGAGCGGACTCTCGTCGGTGACCATGAGGAACCCTCGCCTAAACGCGCGGAACTGCGTCTCCACCGACTGGTTCAGCAGGAAATCTGAATACAGCGCTATGAACTCCTGGAATATGACATGTTTTTCATTAGGATGGATAGAAGCGAGCATTTCCGAGTAACTATAACATGTGGTTCTTCAAAAGGGCTGTTAATAGTCTTCAAGAGTCGGCAGCGTATCTGTGATGCCCCTCGTGTTACAGGTATTCATATTCTATATGCGACAGTGATCACTTACCATCAGGCGGTCCGTTAGCTTGTTTGCCACCTTAGGCATAAAAAAACTGACGGACGGATTGATTCTTACCTTTTTATTGTCCAGTGTCACAAATATACTATCGCCGTTTTCCTTTAGATCATGGAACAGGGTACTTCCAAAGACATCCTGATAGCATATCCTGAATGTCTGGTAGTATACTTCTTCTAAATCAGGTTCGTTGTACTCAAGCATATCTTTTAGGCCGTTGTAGAGAGTCTGCAAATTGAATAATATATTTAGGACTGGAAGGAAGATGATTGATTCAACAATTAACTTATTTTATAATCTATATAGAGTTACGCGTAAAGGGTGTACTAAGCCGAAAGGGGTATAGTACCCATCATTACAAATAACTTTAATTATGGCACCAACCCTGAAATGGCAAAACAAATACCTGCAGTTCCATACATTTTGTCGAGTGTGAATGACCTTTTTCTATGGAAAAGCTGATTTTTTTTAATGATTTCAGAGTTGCTCCCAAAGCAAAAGTTGTTCATAATACTGGGTACTATGGACCACTTTTGGCTCAGTACACCCTTTCCGCGTAACCCAGTACACATATCAGACAAAACAGAGATCATAAGGATATCAACAAGATAGAATATCGCACTAAAGCTGGTATCGATTTTATTGAAGAGGAAAATAACACTGTAATTGCGTCTTTTCCTTGGTTCCTGTTGAAAGTGTTTGTCATATAAGCTATGAATCCATGTATACATTGAGTAACAATGTTTCGGATACACAGTTTCTAAACCATCACATAGATCTAAACATAAACAAGTGAAACATGTAAAACACAAATAAATAAGAGTATTTCAGAAAAAAAAAAAAGTTTCAGAAACACACTTATTTGTTTTAGAAACACGTAGATTTTGTTTCTGAAACAGTGTTTATAAACATAATATGTTTCTCAATGAATACATAAATGGCTTGAAACCCCTAAAATAAGAATTTGATCTTGAACTGTAAGAAAATAGGTTGACCTTAATTATGATTTTTTTGTAACATTGTTTTAACAACGAATTTTGACAGTTTTGCCATATAAATAAATGTTGTCAAAATCCATTATGACAAAAATTGTGAATAAAATGGCCCATGTTTGGATATTCTCCTTTTAAGTGTCAGAGAAAAAGGAAAATGGGTAGGACCCATCTAGTAAGTCAAGTTTTTGGCTCAGAGTGGACAAAAACTTGACCTCTCTCTCTATTGGTCTGTTTAAGTTGTCACAAGAAGTAAAAAAACAGGGATGGAAAACTCAAAAATGTGCTTACCGGGTTCCAGTCAGCTAAGTCTTCGAAAGAACCCTTCTTTCCCATAAGCTTTCTATACACAACCATTGGGAAATTGACCGCGAGAATAATATTATTGTATATCGCTAGGCCCAGCACTATTCCGATAAGCGTGAACTGGGCTTCAGTCTCAAATGACGTGGGGTTAAACCTGGCGACAAAATTAACATCATTATACAGTGATGGCATCATAATTTTTACTACCACACAAGTACAGGGTTATGAGCTAAGAGTTTACTAAGCTGAAAAGAGAAAAAAAGAAACAAAGACATTTAATATTATTTGAAAGAGGTCATTGTGTCATGATTATAAACATTTTGTTACTCTGGGACCAATCCTGATATCGCGAAAAAATATCAGCTGTTCCATACATTTCGTTGACTGTGAATGACATTCTACTCAGGAACGGTCGATGTTTTTTTCCCGATTTCAGGTTTCATTCTGGTCCCATAGTAAAAGTTGTCCACAATGATGACTTACAACGACCTTTTTTCGGTTTAGTGCAACCCGAGCTTAAATCCGAGCTTAAAGTATGAGTATGAGTAAGTATAAAACCATGTATAGATGTGGTGGGCTTTGAAATAAAGTGTAAAACTACGTCAGGCATTGCTAAGTATGAGTCCATGGTTACTTGAAATAAACAATTTGAATTGAATTGAATTGAATTGCCCTGATACGGGATCAAAGGGCGATATTAACACAGGATTAGATGCGTGAAAGGGACCTAATACTCGAGGCTGTAAACCACTGGAGCTGATTTCTCAAGAAACTGGGATATCTTGGGTAAACACTGGTAGTCACCCAACGTGGTGTTGATGGGTAGTTGTGGTGGTGTGGGTCTGGTGGCTGGAGGTCTTATTACCCAAATAAAAACACACCTTGTTTACACAGCGGTAGGTGAGAAATGAATGATGATAATTAAAAACAATCAGAATCATCATCAGCCTACGTCAGAGTTGCTAGACATAGGCTTCTGTCAAGACGCTTTCGACATCACTTCACAACATCACTCAGTTCCATTGTCAGCTTTGCTTTACCAGCAAATTCCAGCTATTGCCCCTCCGACGTTTTTTTTTTTGCATATTTAAACTTACATCCTAATAGCATATAAGTGAAAAATTTATTAGATGACTAGGTCAATTACAAGTTTCTGTTAATAGTACAAGTTTCCGCCTGTGTTGGCCTTTCCGTCTATAGTTGCAGAGCATTTGACGCTTATATCTCAGAAATTTATCAGCTACTTTAAATTATTTTTCAGTATGTGTAATGTATTTAATTATATCCTACGCTAAGCATGTTATTTGTAATGAAGTCGGTTAATAAATGAAACACCAGACAACTAGCCTATTCTGATGTGACACTGCAACATACCAAACAGTAAGCGAGTCTTGCTGCTGTGTGAACATGCCATAGTCCGGGTTGAATATCTCTTCCACTATGAGCTGAAAGAACTCCTTGCTGACTCCGCCTTCATCAACCCCCTGTTCTCCCTCAAACTCCACCACCAGCTGCTTCTTTAAGTCTAGGGCGCGCTCCATCGCCACCATCTCCAGCTGGAATACAATTCACGGTGATAACTCAAGTAAGTTTTAATTGCGATTTGCAAAATTTTATTTTAGCCTTGATCTTGACCTAAAAACTAATTTTGCCCTTCAAGTCAAGTGGTACGAGCTGATATTTGGCTGAGCCGTTCCAAAGGTCCCGTTTTCATTTTAATTTCGCGGGATAATTTCCACGGGATCACGCGTTCTCCGCAGCCCCGTCTTACCGATATCCGCCACCTTTGTGCCAGAAAAGACCCACCTCGGGAGGGGGAACCAACTCTCTCTTGTTTTCTGAGAACTAAAATCTAGGCATCTGAAAGCCCCGTTGGCCCAGTTGGTAGTGAACCTGCCTTCTGCGCTTAGGGCGTGAGTTTGATTCCCACCTAGGGCAAACATTCATGTGATGAACATTTGCGTTTGTTCTATATCTGAGTACATATAAATATATATTTACGTATGTATTTAAAAACATATATGTATGTATATCAGTCTCTGACAGCCATATTACAAGTTTTGCTTAGTTTGGGGTCAGATGACCCCAAACCCAGTGTGTAAAAATGTCATGAATATTGATATTTTCACGGCCAGAGTGAATAAATTTCTTCTAGGTCAACGTGTTCCATCTTCGGCCACACCGTCGCTTACTATTAGGCGAGTTGGAGGCCAAACGTTTTCAAGAACTTGTACTAATCTAGGTATAACTTACTATTAGTACCAGGAAAACGAAATAAAATAAGGTGTATATTACCAACCTCAACAAGTGCATCATCGATGATATGTGTGCGTCGTACTTTAAGCCTTAAGAAAGGCATAGGGGGCGTGGCCCCCACTACCGCGTGCAGTAACGACACCCGTCGCTCCGAGTACATCCGGATCCGATTTTCGTAGTACAGGCCGAGGGACTTTGTCGCAGGGGTTAAGATGAACGGGTACTTTAGGAACGCGAATTTTTTACCTACAGGAAACATGGAGATAAAGATTATGGCTAGCAATACTAACATAAGGATTTGCTTCTAAGTGTATACTTCTAACACAAGACTGCTATAAATCATCAGAATAATCAGCCTTAGTCCACTGCTGGACATAGGCCTATCCGTATGCGCGCCAATCAACCCGATCTACGGCTTTTCGCTTCCATAGTCATAGTAATTTATTCAAGCCGGTACAATTATGCACACTTTTGAACATCAATTCACAATTTTTACAAGAAAAACTTAACAACTAACAACATTTATAGCAATTGATTGGTCCAGTTGGTATTGAACCTGCCTTCTATGCTTGGGGGCGTTTGTCGATTTCCACTAGGACAAAAAATTTAGTGATGAACATTTGTGTTTGTTCTATATCTGGGTATTAATATTTATTTAAGTATGTATTTAAAATACTTTATACATGTTTGTATATCAGTCTCTGGCAGCCATATTACAAGAATTGTTTAGTTTGGGGTAAGATGACCGTGTGTGCAAAAATGTCCCAAATATTGTCTCCTGTTCACTATTAGGTTCAAATTAGCAAGTTACATTTTTCCCCGGGTTCCCCCGGTTCACAGTTAGATTCACATTTTGCCCTCGGTTCACAGTTAGGTTCAAATTAGCAAGTTACATTTTGCCCCCGTTCAGTTAGGTTCAAATTATCAAGTTACATTTTGCCCCCGTTCACTGTTAGGTTCAAATTAGCAAGTTACATTTTGCCCCCAGTTCACTATTGGGTTAGGTTAGTTTCAAATTCGTCTTGGCACACATAAGCGCCGAGTCACATCCACCGCGCCTCGCCAGTTTTAAACTTTAATAAATGAGGTTCCATTTCGAACCTTGCATAAACCGACAAGTTTTTTTATGGCCGCAACGCCATTTCAACTCTCCGGTCGGAGTTAGGTCTTAGGATACAGAAATAGAAAAAAGTAAAAAATTACTCACCTCTGCTTATCTCTGTCTTATAATTACCGAAGTCTATATCCATTTCAATTGTATCACTAAGAGGTTCGTTGTAGAATTCCTCAAACGACAGGTATGGTCTCCTAGCGTCTAGGACATTTACATCTAATTCAATAGCTGAAACAATTAAATAATAAGAACTATTAATTTAATGATAAGGCTTTTTTCACAGCTAATCATCTCTAATATATTTCCAATTGTGAACTTTAAGACTGCAGTTGCAGTTTTAGGATAAACGAAGAACGGATTAAATTCGACAGCAACCCTAGGCAGGCACCTTGTACCTCTACGGCAAAAAATCAGAAACAACGGTCCAAGACTACTCTTAGCCGAACATCGGCCAAGTCAATCTATAAAATTTGTATACAGAAACATAGTTCGTCACAAACTAAGTGCGGTCTTAGCTAATACTATACTTTGTTGTCTATGGCAGTTTTTGTTTTTAGCGGAACCTTTACCGGTTTTTTAAGCCGACGAGACTAACAAACAACAAGGATACCAGTACATAAAATATAAAATATTTATGATGTAAATGGCTCCACTACTGCTTTAAGATCGGCGTAAGTAGTCGATATACACTATTTACGCTTAGCTTATCCTGCGCTAAGTTTAAGCAGTGGTTCCACACATTTCTGAATACAAATTTGAGCATAAGCACATATATTTGACATAAGAAAGCGTAAGGCCACGCTTAAGCTCGTCTGTAAATCTCAGCCTAACCAGGCGCACTCCACACTTTAGGTATGAAACTACAGGTAGCTGTGCGCAAGTTTTTTTCCAAGCTATAGGTTGTTACCTAATGGGTCATCCGGCTGCGCGTCTTTAGAGCCTTTCATGGAGGTGGGCGGATAGAGATGTCCTAACACGTCGTCTAGCGGGTCCTGCTGGTTCGGAATCACTATGGGATCCTCGCGGAGACAGTTCGACTCCATCACTCCGGCTACCATGTTCGCGTAGTATACAATCTGTAAAAACAAATCACAATAATTAATACAGTACTTTATAAGAAGACTAGCTGTTGCCCGCGACTTTGTACGCGTAGACTTTCATATAAACTTTCAACTCCCTTTGGTCTTCCTTAATTCGGCCCATGCGCAAAAAAAACCTTTCTTACTTTCTTAGCGGACCTCTACCCCATAAAGAAGCTACGTTTCAAATTTCAGCTGCGTAGGTACAGTAGTTTTAGAAATTTCGTGAATGAGTAGATGAATTTCGCGCTTTTATATAATACTAGAGATCCGCCCCAGCTTCGCACGGGCATAGATTATAGCATATATCACCCGGGGATAGTGTAGCTTCCCAACAGTAAAAGAATAAAACAAAAAAAAAAGAAAGAAAAAAAGTTTTGGAGCCTATTCAATGCAAACAAACAAACAAATCTTTCCTCTTTATAATATTAGTATAGATAGATAACAAAACAATGAGAATATAATATTGTATACACAGGGTTACTGGTAATCAGTTAATGCTCTTAAGGGCGGCCTCAGTACATCAAAATCAACAACTTTTGTACTAGGACTCGCTGTTTTATCGTGTGTATCTAATTTGTGGTGTGAGAGTTTATCCATGTATCATAATATCTTAATAACTATAGATGTAAAAAGGTTCTAACAGAACAGAACGGACAGACAGATGGAGAGACTGGTGGACAGAACGAACTTATAAGGGTCCCATGTAGTACTACAGAACCCTAAGAAAGAGAGGCAAATTTATCTAAAAGCCCTATTAACAGACGTATCGAACTTGGTTGACGGACCGCCGTCCAACCAACGGGAGTGAAAGAGAAAATGTTCTCTTTCTCTCCCGTTGGTTGGAAAACGGTGCATCAACCCAGTTCGACACGTCTGTTAGGTCTTTCACATCTACCACCCTAACATCCCCCCTACATCTACCCTTTTACCTTCATAAGCTTGGTCGCGCAAGTGACATTCTTATCATCTTGCAGTTGGAACTGCCTTGTGTAGTTGGTCGATATAACCCGAAGTGTGATCAGCTGCTGTAGCGTTTCCAGAATATGCCGGAGACTGTCTTTGCAATGATGGGCCCACGTCCGAGCTAGTTTTGCTTGAGCTAGACAAATAAATATTAATGAGGAAAAACAATAAGGGCAAAGCCATAGCTAGAAGATCTTGACCTTGTAACTAATTTAAGTATTCATCATCATCATCGTCATCAGCCAGTAAATTTCCGCTGCTGAACAAAGGCCTCTCCCTTTTAGACAGGAGTCGAAGCCAACACCAAGAGGCCTCGAGGCTGATCATACCTTCTGAACCAAACTAGAAGAAACAATTTTAGATCACTTACTTTGCCATCTCTACAAATAAGTTGGCACTATCTCACATCCAAAATCAAATAAAAATTGATTATCATCATTACCAGCTAGAAGACGTCCACTTCTGAACAAAAAAAAAAAAATATATATATATAAAAATTATTTGAAAATTTATATTTGTACTGTTTCCGCAAAAGCGAAACGCTCCTATTTCTGGGTACTTCTTTCTTTATAACGTATTTATCAATTAAATTCGAGTGACCAGATCTTGGGCAGTAGCGAAACGCAGTGACACCAACTGTCATGCACCGCGCACTCGTCCAATGGGACCGTAAGGCTTGCCGAGTATGAGAACCATCCATCTTGAATCGAACGCGTGCGCTGAACTAACACCGCGTCAAATAAAAGCAAAATAATTACAGATCTCGCGTGTGAAAGAAACCCATTTACCCAAAGACATACATTTTGTGTTCGTGATATCCCGAGTCTCGATGATTGCAGGTGGAAACATCAACGGAGGTTCGGAGCAGTCCCAGGTACGTGAGTGCATGTGTATTTGCTCTGCCTCAGATCCTGAACACTCGTAAAATTGTCAAAATACGTATATGTTCCCAGAATGTAACTGAAAGCCACCGAACTATTTCTAATATAGGTGCAAGGGACGTTACAATATTTAATTACCTTTTAACGGTAAGTGTTCAGCGGCATTGCACAACGCAGGCAAGGCGATCTCCAGATAATCACTACTGCCTAAATCAGGAACTTCAAACGCAATCACGAAGCAGTTTACTATTTCTTCTATGCTCATCTTCTTGCTTATCCGCAGATCGATCACCATCGTGTCGGCTAAAGTCTTCAGGGATGACACTAGCGCTGGACTGTAGTAGTCTTGGGGCATCTGAAAAATAATCAATCCCAAAGTAGCTCTTTGGCTGTTGTTTGTTACCGCGTCACAACTATACTAGTTTCAAGTTTTTGACGTGATAACGTCTTATAAATCGATGAAAGCCGGCTGCACGCTCGAAAAATTGTCACGTTACGCCTGAGCCGCGCGTGCAAGCGAGAGCGCGGAACAAGCGATAGAGAGGCACGATCGGACTTAGCGTTATTACGTAAAATTATCGTCCGTAAACCGACTTTACAGAAAACCTGTAAACGTAAGTTGTAAAGAACTGAATGGAAACCACAATTTCTGATCACTTTTGCTAGGTTTTTAAACATAAGATTGTATCTGATAGTCAATACACTAAAACAGTATTAAAAGAAAATGTTTTCATTGAGCTTTTACAATATCGCAGCTGCCAGAGCCATAAAACTTGTACCAAGTATAAACAGGTGAAACAATCTTTATGAAATATGCCTAAAAATTTGTGTGTATCATGAGGACATACTTAAGATACTTTTTATAACGAAAGAATGCGAAAAAAACTGGAAACTCACGAGACAATTTCAATGAACAGCTTAGATTTAAGTTTGGTTATCACAACACAGAGTAAGTTAGTAAAAATTGTGTTGTTCTGTCCGTTCACCCACTGACAGTGCTCAGTGCTCAGTTGCTCAGTGCTGCCAGGAGTTTTTCGAGGTTAGATAAATGCCCAAATATGAAATGTTAGAGGTTGACCGGTGAATTTCAGATGGTCAGTATTATGTTTCAAATAAAACATTAATTCCAACCAATGACAGTTTTAAAAAGGGGGAAGACGCGTGACATCCAAACCCAATAAATATGGCTCAGTTTCGGCTTGAGTCAGCGGCGACGTTGACGTCTACACGGTAAACGTCAACTTTACCGCTCCATTAGACACTACACTAGACTCTATGGTCTAGTGACAATTAAAGAAAATTAAGTTAATTGTTTTTAATTATTTACGAGTGAAAAGTAATGCCGTGAAACTTGTTTTTTGTCTTCGAACTGTTGGTGCACCTTGTGAAAACGCAGGAAGTAATTTTTGCTGCTTTATTTCACACAATTTTGACAAGTAATTCACGTGCTATCAAAACGCCCGTTCGATTGTGACTGAAGTGGATTGTGCCCCGGAGCCTATATTGTGCTATCCACGTCAAGAAGTTCGTCCCGTATCTTCCCTCTATTTACTTACATTAATGATTCCAACATATTAAAAATGAGCTAAGTAGCATGCCAATATTACCCATGACGTTAATTATAGACTGAAAATGGCGGCAAATCTCGGCCATAGATTCAATAACAAAAGAGGTTACATCTAAACATAATTATGTTAAAACTATTTACATGGAACTATAACAGCCAGTATTTCGAAATTGCCAATAAATTTGAGTATATTGAAGTTTCCTTTCGATATACTAAAAGGAAAACATAAAACTTAAAGGCATAGGTAAAATTTATCCCACTTCAGATCTTTGCTATTTACTTGTCAAGAAACTTTAGAAGTTCATAGTTTGCCTATGCTGTTAGATGTCACTTACTTTAGATAGATATTTAAACGCTCTCTTGCAGGATGCCACATCAAGCTCTGGTCCTGTGATGCTGTCCACGTCTTTATCTGGATCACTTGATGCGCACATTTCTTTTGACTCTTTATCTGTAGGAATAGGTTAAATCAAGAATGAACAAAGTTACTATTAATATTTAGACAATGTTTTGTGTCCAATAAGTGTAGCCATGTCACAAATTTGGGTGTCTTATTATCACACTTGTTGGGCTAGTCCCAATTTGGTATAAACTTCTATTTGCATTACCCGTGTATACTTGTTGTTTAGTAGTCTACACAACAATATGGTGAAGTACAAGTCAACTGGGTATGATTATTGTAATTTGCATTACCATTTATTACAAATTTGTTTTTTTAAAGTCCTGAATTTAATTATAATGTAGCCTAATGTTAGGCTATTAAGTAATTTAATTTAAACTTAAATTCTACGTATGTTATTTTAACAACTAATAATGTGTGGAATATCACATTTCTGTTTCTTATCGTCTCTATTAAGGGGAAGACAGTTTGTTCACGTGTTATTTAAAGAGCAATATACTACCGACCGATAAAACATCGTCGTGAGTGCAAGCCGGTGTTATAATAATTTAGCAATATACTACTAACAGTAATTTTGTTGACTTCAACTCAATTGGTTTCGTGAGGTTTTGTGACTACGCTATAGTCTCCAACATTATCACATCATCTAACAATGTAGTAGCAGAAAATCAATGCCAGTGACGCTCAAGGCGCTATCATACAATCAGACCAAAAAGTTTCTAACAACTTACCATTGCTTTTCCGTTCATCATTATTGCTTTCTTCACCAACTTTCCTAGCGAAGCACCTGGCGAGTATGGCGGGCTGTGTGAAGGCCTCTCCTAAGGCCCTAATTAGAGGCCTTTTCAACTGTGTCTCGAGACACTCGTCGCAAAGCTGGCAGATACGTTCCTCTGTCAGCGGATCGCCATCTGATAGAGAAAACAGAAGTTCGTCGAGTTTTCTGACAAGAAGCGTGAATTTGTAATTTAAGTCTAAGTCTGTATCCATGTTTACTGTATGAACTGTTGATGAGTATGAAGTGGAGACAGGATTCTGCATCTATTTATTGTGAGTGCAAATGAGAGTACTTTACTAATTATATTTAGCTAATGATTTCAATTATATTTCATTTAATTACTATATGACACTATATGACAATAACATATCATTTAGTCATTTAATGAAAGTACTTGGACTCCCATAATTATGCTTCTGAGAAAATAATAGCATTCTCTATAGAATAGACAAAAAAATCCTCCTAAAATAGTGGCAGAGGCATTGCCTAAAGTGAAACTATGACAGAACAGATTACACTCATGTTATGATCATCGGTTGACTGGTTTCAAACCCATTAGAGCTCCTACATTCTGGGGGTGACGTCGGCCAAGGCCGTGGTGGCGGCAGCCCACAGCGTTGCTGCCCTTGCCCCTGCCGGTGCCTGCACCCTGCGCGTATTCTCTGATGATGGAGCTCTAATGGCTCTGAAAGCGGTCGTGTGCTTGACTCGACCGAGAAACATTACGACGTAAGCCGTTTTGTCATCGTTTATAATGGATTTTTCAAAGAGGTTACATTTTGTGATATTCATATTGCCATGTCGCTTCCCTCAGCGGAAAATTGGTTTAGGGCATGGCCAAATAGATTAAAATAACTCACTGCTATGATTATGAGTTTTGGACTCCTCCTTACGAGATACGTTTTGACTAGCTTCAGGTTCCTCCTTCGATGTGCTCTCTTTACTGGCTTTACTGCATTCCGGTGACTCTTCATTGTTTACGTTATCCATATTATTTCTTGCTCTTGATGTGGTACATGTTGGGCTAAAAATATCATTCACATTAAGCTGGGAACTGACTTAACGATTTCAGTGGTATGTTCAATACCATTCACGACAACTATCGTGGTGTCTTCAAGTCACAGCTCTGACCATTCGAAATCAATTTGCCTAGCACGACAGACAGCGTGCAGGCATGGCATGGTCAATACGCAGGCTACACACGGGACGAGCACGGACTCCTCTCAAGTTTTGTGTAAAATGAAATTGGGTGTAGTACGGCGAACCGGTCAATAAGTTAATAGAAAGGAGACGTTGAGTAGAGCGAGTGGAGTGAGCGATGGTGGCCGAACAGTAGCATGTTCACTTTACAATCTGATGGCACCTGGTGCGATCCTTGGCCATGACTTAGTAAAATTATGCGCAGTTTCAAGCCATCGTTCAAAAATGGTGGAGGAAAACATCATGAGGAAACCGGTCCAAGAACGTTAAAAGTTCAAAGACATGTCATTCACCAACATGCACTGGGCTAGCATGTTGGACTACGGTACGGCCCATCCTCTCCCTCTGAGAGAAGGCTTGTGTCCCAGCAGTAGGAACATAGTAGGCTGAAATAATGAAGGTTGAAACGTTGAGTGGAAAGCGTGCAGCAATGTGATGCCCCCTGGTAAACAACACGTGGGCACTGGGTAGACAGTGAACTTTTCAGATTGTGCTGATTAGGAGCTGGTCAGGTGCTAAAGCGATAAATTGACGGCGACTTTAAACACCTCGCCTAGTCAATTCTCTCGGCCTAATATAATTTATTTTACTGACTCGCCGCTGTACTTGTAAGGTATGATCATGATCAAGGCATAGAAGGTGTAATAGAAGTTTACCTGGCACTAGTATCACATGCATTTGCTTCAGTCCTCGGTACTTTGTTAGGGAGGGCTTCACATAGGCGGGCTTCTTTAGAGAACAGTATAATGGCTTCAGCTGCTGCTTCATTGGGGGATAAGTTTCTTGCCTAAAAATCAAACAACATTGATACTGTTCAATCATTTTCTGTATGAAACCAACAAGGATTGTTCATTATCGGCCCAGTAAACAGCAATTTCATAAGAAAAAACTTGAACTGATAATATATCACCGCGCTGGACCAAACCATCAGCTAAGTAGACAGTATATTATTAATCTTCCCCAGTGAGCATTTTGGCATTGTATTAAAATAATTATCAAGTTTTAATTAATAATGTCAAATAAGCCACAGTCAAGCAAAGTAAGTCACATGTAGAGGCTTTGCGAGAGACTTCCATGGAGTTTTCGAACCATCACGAAAACATCATATTTTACCATGTTTTATCACGTTCGCACCCTTGAATGCGTCCACAAACACTTCAAACAATAATAATCCACCATTATTACACATTAACACTTGAAAATACACAAGTTTAGGAAAATAATACAATGAGGTGACAAGTTTTTTTTCAGGTTGGCGCCAAAACTTAAATGCGACTGAGGTCTTTTGGATGGGTTTAAAATTTACATCCTTTTGTCGGTTCGTCTTAATTCTTTAGAACCTTTTAACTTCTGTATTATTATACTATAGTTATTAAGGTTGCACGAGGACTGGACCAACTGAACGGGAACGAGGGTTGAGTTGCATCTAATAGCATGAAATTTCGCATCTACCTGCCAAATTTAAGTTTCGTAGGTCAAGTAGTTTTTGAGATTTCGTGATGAGACAGTGAGTGAGTGAGGATGAATTTCGCTTTTATATATTTATATAGATTGTATTCTTTGTGAGATATCGCCCGCTAAAGTGGCAGAAAGTCGATCATCCCCCCTGTAATTCTGAACTATTAGACTTAGAAACTCATAACTTGCCATGCTAATAGGTCATATTAAAAACTTTTATTAAAATTATTTAGAACATTTTGTAATAGTTGTTATCACAAAATGTTGTTTTGGGTTTTACGTAATTATATTATATTTTTTATTTTATAGCCTTTTTTGCTGGTCAAGTTTCTTGCTTCTCATCTTGCAATGATGTCAATTATCTATTTTACTGTAAGATTAATTAATTATTATATTTTTGTTATTAAAATATTTTAGATGTCAGATTTTTATAATATTATTAATTAGTCATTGACATAATTATATAAACCTAATAAATTCAAGAAATTCTAGCTCAAAGGTCATTTGACCTTTTCGTACAACGATCTTAGCAAATAATAATGTTTCCAAGTAGTTTTCTCTTTGATATCATAATATGTATGTCAGGATGATACATCTCTAGCATTTGGCCAGGCCACAGAGCTTCGTTACCACTTCGTTAACCCACAAATAAATAGCTTTGGTTACAGAACCCTTATTATATACGTGTCTTGAAATGCACTTGACCAGTATTTATTTGCATATCAAAAATTTAATAAATAATTATATGTGATAATAGCGGCACTGTTATGTTGATTGCAGAAACGATGTCACTCATTGACTAAAAAACAATACTTCTTGATAAAAATAATGCATTTGGGTGATAGCCTCAGCTGATAATATGTTATCAATGAAATGGAATGGCCATAATATTATCATTATATACATGCAAATTATAATATTTACTTCTCCGCTAGAGGCACAATACTGATTGTCGCAACTGGGGTTTCCACAGCCATCTACAAGTTGGTAGAAATATCTCTCGAGTAATTGTTTCGCAGCAGCTCGTTTCATTGTATCTTCAGTACGATTGGGGACCGTTGTAGAACATAAATTTGATGATGACTGCTCTTCAGGATCAGGATTACTAGGGGTTGTGTTTTTTGACGATGACGCTTCGCTCCCCCTATAAACAAAAGCTTGCACGTGACTTTAAAGCTCTACGCACTCGATTCGAACCAAAACAAAGAACAAAAATAGCAAGTAATGCATAACCTTACTTTTGTTTTCATCACGTTCAAATACGCACTTTCCAAGGACCTATGAGTTTTGCCAACATTTTTCTGTGAGCCCTTGGTTTTTATGAATAACAAACAACGTTCTATTGATTAAATACGATGTAAAATAGTTACCTTGAAGCTTCGTCCGAATCGCTTTTAGAGTTCATAGAAATTGCTCTCTAACTGAGATCGTTTCTAATGCAGTCACATAAATGCTACGGAATATATGTGCACATTGGTTTGTTTTATTGTGTTACTAAACGTTTTAGTTACTAATTCACTGGAAAACTGAAAATGTACAAAAATACCATCAATTGTTCTTTTGGAAACTGTCAAATTTATAAGTCATCCATTTTTAATTGTATTTTTAATTGAAAATATTTTTAATGACCGTGGATACAGACTCCATCAGTCGTAACATTAAACAAAGTAATTAAACATTTTGCAAAGTAATAATGTGAACTTCAGTACGAAGTACCAAGGACATTTTATTTATACAACGCGGCAACGTCCTATCAAATCGAAGTAACTCAGAGCAAAGATCTTGTATATACATGTTCTTTGACTCAGAGAAACAAAATAAATATCTCTGTGAAGTACTTGATTGAAACCTCTTGCACGTCTTTGTCAAATATTAAGCCACTGTCACTGCCAAATTAGATTCCAATTCAAATGCGTTCCGAATTTACGCTAACAGCGCCAAAGAGAAGCAGCAAGAACGTAGAGGGAGAAAAGCAAGAATGATTGTTTTCCTTGGCACTGATTCAATAACTTCAAACAACCCACGTGACGCAGGGCGTTAAGTTAACCTCCAAAAGTTGGCCTTCATTCCCTAGGAAATTGAGGTCTATTTTTTTGAGGTTAACGTGCCGCGTAACGCGTAACGTGCGTGTTAAATTACGGAATCAGGGCCTTTGTTGGATGGTTGGATGGTTCTTGGCAATGAGATAGCCACGGAATAGGGAAGTTGGTGGAATGGTTTTACAAATACATTAGTATTGGAACCACTGTTGCCAAACGTCAACTTACATAAATAACTATGACTATAATCATATTATAGTAGGTAGGCCTCCCACTAGATGGTCCGACGACATAGTAAGAGTCGCTGGCATCCAGTGGATGCAAAAGGCAGGCTGTCGTTCAGTGTGGAGATTAAAGGGGGAGGCCTATGTTCAGCAGTGGACGTCTTCTGGCTGATGATGATGATGATGATAATCATATTTCGCACACAAAGAAATTCTTGATGACATTGGGTTTTAATAATGAGTCGAGATAAGCCCTGTTATCCGCCATCTTTAACGAATAACCTGTCGGAAAATCTTTGTCCGCCATTTATATTAAAATATGGTATAACTATCTGTGCTTTATACTACCATCGATAAATGGTACCTATGTACTCGCACAAGTGATGAACGAGATGAACGATGCGCAGTGGGCGTCGCGCAAGCAGTGCAGTTAAACTAAGCTTCACTTGCGGCAAGGACAAGCGCAAAGTTTCACTAAGCACTTTCACTGCCACTTGCACTGAGCACACCGTTGCAGACGATGCGTAGTAGGCACTTGCAACTTGTAATACGCAAGGTCTGCAAGCGCCTATAAAGCTCGAACAGACGTGTGGATTAGGTTGACCTCAACTGCCGTCTGACCAACAGGAGAGAAAGAGAGGGAGTATGTTATTTTCACTATTTCTCTCCCGTTGATTGGATGGTGGTCCGTCAACCAAATCCACACCTCTGTTAGCTACTTTAGGAATGAAATACGTCAGAAATACTTTGTACTAAGTCTAGTTATCTATGTTCCTCCAACTATCAGAAAATCGCTCGATACCTATGGACGTACTATCAAATTACAAAGATCTTGTATATACCCTAAAGTTACCAGTCATGCACAAAAAACGGACCGAGAAAGAAGTGAGGACATATAGTATTAACACACGTATGGATTTGGTTGACGGACCGCCGTCCAACCAACGGGAGAGAAAGAGTGAGAATATCATTTTTCCCTCTCTTTAATCTCCCGTTGTTCAGACAGCGGTTGAGGTCAACCAAATCCATACGTGTGTTAACACTATTATGTAACTTCCTTGTCAAATTATGATAATACGTCCATGCTCGACCCGATTCGGAATACGGAATAATTGTCACTGTCAAAAGTGTCAAAATCACACAAAGTCAGTTTTACTGTCACGCACGTCACCGGTCACTGTCTTGTCTTTCGTGTTGTCGTTGCTTTGTTGTGGTTTGTTTGTGTTTGTGGGTTAATAGTACTTGTTTGGGGTGGTGTGGTGAGAATTTCCGATTTTGTTTGTCCCTTGTCCATCCCAGTTTTGCTGTGTATTGCATTTAGCAATATATTCCTAAGAAAATAAGTACCAATTAAATTTTCCGTGAGATCCAATATCACAAGAATGACGGAAGTACTGCCAGCAGAAGAAGCAAACCAAGATCGCGTGGAGACTATTCTAAATGGATTTCAAGTGTATCCTTTTTATGTTCATAGTGTAAAATAAAGAATTTGCCTGTAAAACTACCCACCTGTCGTGTCCACTGTATTAAAAAAGGTTTCTGTATCCGCAATATGGCTAAGGTAAACCATTGTGTTACAAGTAGGTACAAGTAATAAATCATACTACCACCTTATGGTCATAAATAACCCACATAATGTTTATTTGAATTCCTTGACTCGCTTTTACACAGAAATTGGATGAATCTCCGTGATGCGGACTCAGGTATGTTACACTTCCTATAACTCTCAAACATCAAGGATATAAATCAGGACAATAAACTATAATTTCATCATAATTACACTAACATTTGTCCATATGCATGCATGGTATTGTGCAACAAAATAATTTCGTGTTCATTCAGACTGCTGAGAGAATGCATCTGACAGCTGCAATAACATGGTAAAAATACGAATGAAAACATGTTACTTATTTATAACTAGCTGCGACCAGCGGTTTCACCCGCGTGGATTACTCCTTAAATTATCAGCTAGGTATATGCCAGTGAAAGTCGCGTCAATATCGGTCCAGCCATTTTAGAGTCCATAGGGAACAGATACATACATCATATTTTATATATAAGATTTTTTGATGTTAGGCGAGCAGCATAGCCTAATGTGCCTATATCACAGTGTCAAATTTTAGTACTTATCTGTTAATTATCTTCCTTTTCTTCTGTCACATACTAAAAGTTGTTGTTAGTGCTGGGTATTAATATTAGGAACCCCTTTCGGCTTAGTACACCCTTTCCGCATAACCCTGTATATATGCCTTTGAGTAAAGTGGTGTAGGTTCGTAGTCTGCGTTAAATGGGGACAGCAGTACTAATACAAGATCCTAGGACAGATAGTCTTAAAATCATCCTAAAATATTATTATACTGGACTAGGTAGGGTAACTAGCGGTATTTTGGTATGGCTGACCCATAGAACAGAGTCAATCTATCTTATACCCCAAACAAACTCATGAACCTTCTCCATTCCATCATGCGTAAAAACGATATTCGGTGCGATCTTTGTTCAAAGGGAAAATCCTATGGCAGCACAACGAAGACATGTCCAACCCAGAAGTGGAACATGAAGCCAGGGTTCCAAAGCGCATTCTGAAGTGCCGCGTGGTCTCTAGAGAAATGAATTTCAGCTCTATGGAGTCTATGGAAAGATTCAGATTAGAACAGGTAAGATTTCTTTTCACTCGTTTAACCTACTTTGCTAAATTAGGTTATGTTTCGTATTACAGAATGGGCCATAATCCACCATGCTGGCCCAATGGATGTTGGTGAATGTCATTTGTGTCTTTGAACTTTTGAGGTTCTTTGACATACCGGTTTCCTGACAATGTTTTCTTTCACCGTTGTTGAATGTCGGTGGTTGTGGAACGTTGGCATCAAAATTGCAGATAATTTATTCATGTATATAAGTAATTGTTGCATCAAAAACTATTAAAGTATGGTCTGTCCACTGCAGCTATCAGAGCAAATAACTCTTACAAAAGTATTTTTTTGTAAACAGCGGGATCTGTCATTTCTTCTTGTCATCTGTTTTACTAGATTTTATAACGTAAGATTGTACAGTACCGATCCACTACAGTGTCTATAGCCCAATGCAGACGATGCTTAGTACAAGTTGCAAGTAACTACTACACATCGTCTGCAACGTTTTGCTTGGTGTGGCATTGGAAGTGGTTCGTATTATGGTCTGCAATGGGCTTATATCTAAGTAAAGTATAACAAGTGAAGTATCTTCTCCATTCCAGAAAGTTCTATTCAAAGGGCGCTGCTTGGAGGAGTGGTTCTTCGAGTTTGGCTATGTGATCGCCAACTCTACCAACACTTGGCAGTCCGTGATCGAGTCCGCGCCTGAATCTCAGATGATGCCCGCCAATGTTCTAAAGTAAGTATTTTACACAAATGTTAAAATTGGAAATGCGACATTCTGAGTGAAAGTATTTGTTTACTGTTAAATGGATTATAATTTAATTACGCCTTGCGGTTTCATCGTGTTGATATTTCCTCAGGAAACGTATATATGTTTGTGGGATGAAAAAAAATCTCTATTAGTTTTGCTTATCTTGTCTTTTAATGCAACGTAAAAAAAAGGGCCGCCCAAAAAGTTTGAGAACCTGTCTGTAATAAAGCAGCTATGCAAACAGGGTTGCCAGATTTTTGTTCAGCTAAAGCGGAATTCTCAGCAAATTATTGGCAAAACGCGTCATACTTTGGACAAAAACGGGATATAATACACACAATACAGTCCAACACTCACTGACTCCTAGTAGAAATTTGCTAGCAAAGCGAGCGCTTAAAAATTTGACAATGTTTGACCATTTTTTAGTCAATGCAAAAAAGTTTTACGTGACGAATTATGTAAAAAAATATTGATAATACAGTATTAAAATGCGAGCACAGCAGGCGCGAAAATGTAATAGGACCAATGATAATGTTACAAACTTCAATTCAACAGACTTTGCAAAACAAGATATTGAATACGTAAAATATTTTTATTGATTGATTGTTTGATTGATTTTTCAATTAGAGCAATGCGTGAACATAATAAAGCCCTGTGCTATTTTTTTTATTAGTCTTGTGTTAAGAGTCGATTCGTTGTCAGCTCAAATTCAAGTTTTGTCTCTGCGCGAAACAGAGACAAATCTATGCGATCTACGCAGGAACAGATACGCATGAGTCGGTGCACGCCTCTGAACTAAAAAACGTAAGCTACAAATTATAAAATTCTAGATTACTAAAGAATATTTTAAATAAAACAAATTTACATTAAATTACATTATGTAAATGCCTATTATAATATAAAAACAATATATTGTAAAAAACTTCTTTATTCAGAGAAATAACTAAAAACGTGTTCTATATAAGTGTGACTGATTCTATCGAGAAAAGTTTCACGAAAAAATCTCATTGTTGTTTTATCATGTTTCTAAAATTACATTAAACTTAATGATATCTTAATGATGTCAAATACTTATATCCAAAATAATGAATTTAGTACTGTTTTCCACATGTATAACCACGCAAATTGATGCAACGCAACCCAAGTTGACGATAGGCATGATTTTGGCTGTCCCGCGCCCCGCCAAAAACGGCACGTCTAGCAACCCGATGAAAACCCTTCTATCTGTAATTTAACACTCAGTTTCTTCTGTTCAAGTGGCAACGTAGTGATCGAGACGAAGTTCTTCGACGGAGACCTGCTCATCACGACGTCGCGAGTGAGACTCTTCTACATCTAACGATCTAACATACTTGCCAGTACTAAATTGTAAGCATTTACTAGTCAACATGCGTCGCTTCTGTTGGTTCATTTATAATGTCGATTAAGAAATAATTTATCATCCTTTTTTCGCATATTGAATATATATTTAAAAAAAACAGGAATCTTAGAACTTTTAGGGCTGTGACTTCAGATTAGACAAATAAGGGAGATATGGTAAGCTGGCGTGGTGGATGCGAACGCTGATGCTTAAAATCAGGCTTAATGTCTTTAGTTAGTCGAACTCGCTCGTAGCTGACGTCGTTTCCGCCAATTTTTATTATGTGAACTATCATTTAGTTTATTGGTGTATGCAAGGCACAAGTGTGCTTGAAAAATTTGTAAGTTTGTCTTACTTCTAGTTTTTGCGTTAAGGCGCGGTCTGATCACGATTTCAAATTCGTTTTTTACCCGCTCACGCTATTATCTATTTCCTATCTAAAGCGGCTTTGCTTAAAGTCGAAAATCGTATATCATCATATTTGATGATGATGATGACTTTGTGCTTGTGTTTATGTTATTATGAGGGTTTTTATTTACCATATCGAAATATAAAAATTAATTTTAACAATTAACTGGTTAAAGTTTTAAAACACTATACAATTAGTACAAAAAATTATGTTGTTGTCGCTGAAAATTTAGAGTACTTCAATTCAAATGCTATTATGTTGCACAATTTGTAATATATTTTTTTAAGAATCCTGATAATTTATCGAAATGTTATTGTTATTCGGTTAAGATTATTAACAAGTGTTTTTTCTACATGTAGTATTTTTTTAAATCTTAACAGTCAATTTCGTCACGTCGCACTAAGCGTTTAAAAACACTTCTTTTAGTTAATTTCAAGATTGTACCGCGCCTTAAGCGGCTTAGTGAAAAAAGTGCCTTTCGGCCACAAGATGGCATGTACTTATCAAACAAGAGGGCTTGAAAAGTAGAAAACAATAAAGTGAGTGGCAAGAGTTCAATATGAGTTATGAGTTATTTGAGTTGGTGAGTTCAATATGGCTTCCGCTCTAAAACGGCGGATTACATTTTCTAAACTGAAGCTAAAAGCTAGTTTAAAAAAAACTTTATTACAAACGACCCATACTCTACCAATTTCCGTTGATGTATTTTTCTGAAATTTTTCCATTATATTTTATAATAATCCACCGTTGTAAACTTACTTAATAGTAGGACATTTTGAATTAACGAACTTTGTGATGTGTTGTGTCATATCAATGTAAATCAAAGGAACCAAATAAATATTTTGGTAATAGAGTCGTAGTCCAAATTAAATTTAAAAAGTTTATCACTGCCCCTTGAGGCAGCAATGCGAGGCCCTTACGCCTACTAGTTGGGCAGAACAGTTGGACCCACTACCTCGTAACCAATATTTTTAACATCCAATAATAAGGCTTTTTTTTATCAACAGTAGTTTTTTTTCATAGATTTGTAAACATAAAGCTTTTTTTAATAGGTCAAGTGCCTTTATTAACTAAACAAAACTAAATAACTAAACAAAGCTAACACTATAAAAACAGTCAGACTGCCCATAGACTGTTGAGGGTCTAATAAATATAAACTTTATAAAGCACAATATCTTAGCGCACCTATTAAGTAAATGGTTGCCTGGAAGAGATCGCTTTTAGCGATAAGGCCGCCACTTGTGGAACTAACGTGTTTTCTATCTGTTTGTAATTTTTCTTTTTGGTGTACACAATAAAGAGTTTCTATCTATCTATATAATATAAATGGCATGCGTTAGAATATGAAAATGTACTTCTTTATTTTAATTCTATTATTTATCGATGTATTTATTTTATTTTATATAATATTTAAAAAAAAATCTTATCCTAAAGTCAAACTAGCGTATTTTGTTACAAGAAAATGGCGCTAAAAATAAAATCTGTCAATAAGACAATTTTGTCACTTGTTTTTTTTTTGACATTAACGAAATACAAAAATGTTGCCATTGTAAAAAACGTAGGACAAAATATTCTGGTTTGTAGCTTGAGGCTCACATACTTGTGTAGAGAAATAGGTAAATGTATTTTGTCTCTGTGTTGTTTGTATGTAAGTATGTATTTAATAATCTCACTGTTGTTTGCTTGAGTAAATAGATAGAATTCAATTAGGTATGCTAAAAAAAATAACCTATGCCAATTCCAAAACCATTTCGAGATTTTATCTTACCAACCCTTATTTTTCTACTCCGACCTTTTAAAACGATAAGATGCCATTTATTTTAACATAAAACTAATAAATCATTCGACTTTCATTGTCCTCTAAATGACGTCACATTGTAGCATTTTATTTTCTGTGCCTTTTAAGAATAATAAATATTATACATTTGATATACTGTTCGTCACACAGAATAGAATATTTTTTCATTTCTGTGGTTTGACTGTCTGGTTTTTTTCAGGGCTGCCAATATGGGGTGCTTTTTTAGGCTTCTCAACGCAACGAAATTTTGTGCTATATGGTGACGTCACATAATTTCAATTTTCAAAAAAATATTGTTAAATAACTACTCAATAGAAAACAAAAATATTGAAATTAGTTTCTTAAAATAGCCTTATCTACGAAATAAAAATAAAAAAAAAATACAAAAAAAAAAACTTTACATACCGAATTGTTTATTTTATGTATTTATTGCAGATATTAGCTTAAGTTAAGTCTATAATATATTACAGAAATTGTATGATTTATAGCATGCTTATTTATAGTAATTCCGTTTTGATAATGTACTATACATTTTTCTAACTTTAAGTAACCGGAAATAAAACAAATTAAATCTAAAACATTTATTTTATCATTATCACAATCAGCCTATTTCAGTCCACTGCTGGAGATAGGCCTCTCCCAAGGCATACTTACTCAACCCGATCTGCGGCTTTTCACTTCCAACCACTACGGTTGCTCTATCTTGCGAAGTCCGCTAAGCCTCGGTTGTAGTAGTGAAGTGTCCAAAACACTATAGAGTCACAAACGTGCAAAATAAACCGAACCAAAACTCAGCGCACGCATTGCGCCGACTTTTAGTTTAGTTGTAAGGCAACCGCGATCCGAGTACAACGCCGCGCGATGCCACTGCTACGATGACATAGCGGACAAGCAACGTTGAACTCTATGCAAGCGACAACGTCTAAATTGGAGTAAATGTGGCATTGCGAACTATATAATTGATGGCTAGGTATGTACAACAACGCTCGAACGATTTTTGTCTGTTTTCACTTAGAGATTGTGACTATAGGAATGAGGATCAGTAAAGTAATAGCAAATTCAATAGAACTAGTACTCACTTTATTCTTCGTGACACGAATGATATAACTTTTTGAATCATCCAAATCGGACCATTACTTACGAAGATATTAAGTAATAAACATTATGCCGTTCCTGCCGCTAAAAGAAATGTACGTGGGTGCGTATGACGTCACTGGGACGGTCGCCGCCAGTTAGCCGTTGGCCACGATAAGGCGCGCAGTGTTTTGGGTGGTTAATTGTGACTGATGCAAATTAAGTGCCCGATTTGTCTCCAATTCATCTTTTTAACTATGTACAAATATTGTATAGAGCCAAAATGTACAAACACCTCTTTTAAAACGCCAGAAAAACGATTTTTTAATGTACCGAGATCCAAAACTGCTTAAAAATGGTATTCCGTGAGGTGAGCGCCAGAATCGAAGTGAGCGCGGATCACTAGGTGAAGCTCTCAGTGAGACGCATATTACTGGGGGCTTAGTCCCAGATTTGATAGTTTTCGAAAACTTTTTTCGTTTACGTTTTGTTCCATACATTGCTGGACTGAAAGGTATTCGAAAACTTTTTTCTCATTAGAGTGAAGCAATCTATACCGCCGATTTTAGTTCCTCCGCGTTTCCGCTGGAGGCGCTTTACTAAAATGTATGGAACAATACGTAAACGAAAAAAGTTTTCGAAAACTATCAAATCTGTGACTTAGCCCCCAGAATCGCATTGCTGTCAGTTTTGCCTAGAAAATACGATGATAACTCCCCCACTCCACGGTACCGATAAGACCAACTATGGTAGCATTGTAGAAACTATAGATTGTTTTAGTAGTTCACGCAGTACACGACAGATGGCGCCAGTTGTATAATCAGCAGACATTTACGTGCCTGTTTTGTGAATTAAATAAAACTAGTAACTGTTTCCAACATGTTTAGCACAGCTTTGATTTTTTTTTAGAAAACAATAAGCAAAAATTTAATAACGAATCAATACAAAAATCAAGCTATTATTCCTTCTATAAAAAGCCAATGAGCATATAATCGACACTATATTTTAAAATAATGACTCATTTATTGATTCAATGGACATTAATGGTAAGTAGGTAGGTACGTAAAAATATTTACGCAGTGTGTTTATCTACCAGTCTCGGTAATTAATGAATGAATGGCTGGGCAAATACTTGCATCTAATTAATTGACATTCCGCTTGTACCTACGTACGTAGGTAAGTAAGTATATAGCTGTATTGGATTCTATCGTGAAGACCTTTCAGAGTATGCTATGGTACAAATATCGCATCACAGCTTATTTGATCAGGGTAGAGCGAAATTGTCTTTCGGCGCGTTTCATTTCTGAAAACTATCGTACATCACGGGGCGTGTATAAATTGTCTTTCCACCCTTTTTATCCACCTGCCAGTGGAAATAATTAATTCTACCTTACATAGCATGGCGACCGGGGAAAGCAGGGGAAAGGAATAAAATGTTTCCACTTGACGTTTGTCGTAGACATTATATCCCGCTACTCCCGCTTCATAGCACGGACTCGGGAAAAGGTGGATAAAATACTCCCGCTACTCCCGCCGTCTATCCCCCGTGGATAAACTATCCACCGGCGAGGCCGTGCTCTGAAAGTCGACAAAAACGATAAGGGGGCAAGGATTTTTATCTTTCCCGTGGAAACATTGTCTACCGCCCGTGCTAGGCCCGCAGGAATCGATTCCGAGATAAAAAGTATTCCATGTGCTAATCCAGGATATTTAAACTAAGTAGGTATTTCCACATCAAAATTTACAACGCTAGTGTGCCTCGCCGCCTGCCTTGACGCCCGTCCCGCGGCGCCATCAAAATTGATTTTTTTGCTCGTCTTTTAATTTTGATTTTGGCATTTATATATTATTTATTATATTATATCATTATATTAAAAAAACAACGTCTCATTCGGAAAAGAGCTTAACTTTTAGACGGCTGAATCGGCTGAATACATTATATTTCGTTTAAACATAGCTAAAAATTACCGCAATGAAACCTGTTTTCAAATAAAAAATACCGGTCAAGTGTGAGTAGGATTCGCACCTTGAGGGTTCCGTACAAACTTAATAAATATTTATGTATCTTTTGCCTTGACTTAGAAGTTTTTTCACAGCTCCAAGGAAATGCAGACCTTAGTGTTTCATCCACGTGATCCTGGGAAAAAAGGGCTTGACAGACAGACAGACAAACGGACGACGAAGTGATCCTAGAAGGGTTCCTTTTTTCCTTTTGAGGTACGGAACCCTAAAAATTAGTGAGAGATAGCTTTGACCGGGAGTGAGCTCTTATAACGTAGTGTGAAGAGGCCGTAAATAGTGTTGTATAGGTACTGTTTATTCTATGACTAGGCCTCGTATCTCATTAGTACGCTGACACGTTTAGCCAGAGGAAATGAAAAGCGGATTACGTGGCGCGAAGGAAAAGCTCGTCAGGGAGTCACGACACAGGAACTTTTTGTGAATTAAATGATGCGTGTCGGTAGCACATCCTTTTTAACTGGAAGGTACGGACGCGGTTCGGCGTAGCACGCCGGCCGCGGGTAGGGCTACCTACCGTTGCGATTTTTGCGGACATGTCTGAATTTTGTCGGGACTTTTTAACTTAAGACAACGCTCAATAGCTATAGATATATTCTCTTTCGCACGTTTTAGCATTTTTGAAGATAAAAAATCACTGAGTGAGAAAAAAAAACAATAGCACATTATCTTTAAAATAACATTGCAAATACATAGTATAAAGCAATTTTCGTGTTTATTTTCGTATTTTATAGGATGGAGGTAGAAGTCACGGCCCTCAGACACGAGGAGCCCGACGAGAGAAGGATTTTATAAGATGGTGGCTTTTTTCTACGCCATGATGACGCCATGCTATAAAATACCAAAACGAAAATTACTTTATACTATTTGCAATGTTATTCTAAAGATAATGTCCAATCAATTTATTTGTAAATTCTCAGTTTATTTTCTTCAAAAACGTTGAAAACTTGTGATAAAGATAGCTCTGGCCTTTGAGCCCTACCTTACAGCTCGGTTAAGCCACAGCTATCTCGCTCGCACATTTTTAACATTTTAAACAGATCACTGAATGGAATTTTTTAAGAATCGATTGGACAGTTTCTTTGCATAAAATAGCTCAGATATTTTTGCAAATGTTTTAAATTTTTATCGAATTTCTAATTTAGTTCATCCACCATAACCATTGTAACACGGTCGAGTCGTCGATCAAAAGTTACCTTTTTTCATAATAAAATATATAATGCCCGATAAATCCCGAACATGTGCTCAAATAGCGAAAGTTAAAAAGCTAAATAAAAAAAAGGAACATTTTTGCACTCACGGTCATCTGACCCCAAACTAAGCATAGCTTGTGATATGGCTGCCAGAGACCAGAGTGTTGTGTGCTATTTGATAATTCTGCATTTCTCAAATGTCATTATGCATGCATTTTTACGAATGTCTTTTCACAATTAACATAGTACACATCGTCGAATATTAACAGGCTAGTAGAGTTCAAACGTGGACTTCTAAGCAAAAAAAAAATATTAAAAAAAATAGTCCGGACTTTCTGTATTAGTTGGTGTCCGTACCCGCGAAGGAAGCGCGTCGTTTCCACGCTGCTCACGCGCACCGCCGCATATAAATAATAGAAATTATCTAATTATGCCGGAGAGTACTAGGAGCGCACTTGCCGGGAATCATAATTATATCGACTGACAATCACACTCCACATCGCACTAATATTATTAATGCGAAAGATTGTGTGTGTGAGTAATGCGAAAGATTGTGTGTGTGAGTAATGCGAGAGATTGTGTGAGTAGGTTTTTTTTGTAAAAATTTTCATGACCGTGTTTTCAATGTCCTTTAGTCGTAATATTAAACAGTTTACATAGTATTAATAGCGTCAAACAAGTCAGAGTCAAGCTAAGTAAGTCACGGTCAAGTCAAACTCATGCCCCTGGAGACTTTACAAGAGGCTCCTAGGTATACAAAGGCGTTGCCTGGATTTTATTTTGCGGGGGGGTGCAAATGCAACGTCGAACTAATGATGGAGCCAGGAGGTGGCTAGTGGAACTTTTTAATGAAGTAAGGACGTCATTGAAAAGTTCTACTCACTTCTATTCAGTTCAAGGGTGAGCTTATTTCCCTTCGAGTGCTTATTTGATGGTTAAACGGTCTCATGCATTACACCTGCTGACATGAATCTCATGATGGAGCCGAGCGGTAGATAATGGAACTTCAATAGCTCTAAGTAAGCACCTCGAGTTTGGACTATTTTGGTTTATTTTAACGAGTAACATAACATGTTTGGTATTGCTTGGTTAACTAAGTGACGTCATTCTAAATCCAATATGGTGGACCAGTAATTTTTTATGCACTCTCATGATATGGGTATCAAATGAAAGAGTTTGCTAAGAAGAATACAAAAAATATAATGACGTCGATATTGGGTATTTTTTTTATAATATGCTCTGATATTTGAATGTTGCGAGTGAAGTCGCAGCGCGTAACTATAGTAAATACGTATTCGTAATAATTATAACGATAAATACTGAACATTTTTTTCGATAGGAAGGTCGGTGTTATCGGTTACAGTTATTACACATTGTAATGGTGTGATAAGCTACCTAAGTGTGTACATTTGATTTAGTTCCTGGATGTTTGATCAAGAGGCCGTGGTCGTAGTTTGTTTCTACTATGCCGAGGTGGTAGGGATGTGGACCCGGGTAGGTCTAGGTACTCCATATCCTAAAACTGCGACCAGAACCACCGGAGGATAGGCAGCAGCGTCCTATTAGTACACATTATGGCAACACCCCTCTCTAAGAGGCCTTTGTTCAGCAGTGGACGTTTAGGTAGGTAGATAGATAGAAACTCTTTATTGTGTACACCAGAAATAAAAATTACAAACAGATAGAAAACACTTACGAGGTAGTGCCACTATAGTGGCGGCCATATTATTGGCCGATGACGTGTGTGACGCCGTGGTTTCCAAAACTGTCGGAAACGAGGGGAAATAGCAGACATAAACAAAGTGAGGCCTATTCCCAGCAGTGGGTCATTCAGGGCTGATGATGATGATGCTGTGGTGGTTGGGCGGGACGACTAAACAATACAAGTGGCCTGTTTTTTAAAATGTATGTACAGCGATTACGCCGGTATCATCTGTAAACCAATTTGCGTGTTTCTTTTTTTTATCATGTAGAAGAAACCCTCATGTAGTCCCGTAGTTTTTAAACCAGCTCAAATAATATGAATTTTTGTAGGGCACCCGCGAATTTCGCGATAACAAATCACTACAATAATTTTGTTTTGTCTTTTGTTCAGACTTTTTGTTTGAGTTAATACAAGGAGGTATTCATGCATGGATGTGTCATCGTATCTATAAATAAACTAGTAGTTCGCCCCGAACAGAGTTAAATAATGTTTTAAGCATTCCACTATCAATAAATGTTTTCTTTCTTTTCTTTTTCTTTCTATCATAGCTGTTTCAAAATAAAGAAGTAAAATAAATAATCTTCAAAAAACTGACCTTAAAAAACCACAAGAACAAAATAATATTTTTACACGGATTTTTAAGTCGGATGGAAACAGCTACAAAATAAATTTTGATTTTTTTATCTATACTAATATTATAAAGAGGAAAGATTTGATTGTTTGTTTGTTTGTTTGCATTGAATAGGCTCCGAAACTACTGAACCGATTTGAAAAATTCTTTCACTGTTGGGAAGCTACACTATCCCCGGGTGACATAGGCTATAATCTATACCCGTGCGAAGCTGGGGCGGACCGCTAGTATCTAATAAAATACTTACTAAATACTGATAATAAAATACTTATAGTTTCTGCCTGACTTCAAAATACGTATAAATTTGTTATTTTGTTGTTTGTGTTTTGTGGTTTTTTTTTAAAGATAATTTATTGCGAAAGGCTTCGACCAAAATAAAATGTATGGACGGGCCCAGTACAAGCGCATTTTTGAAGATTACAAAATGAGCGCCAGAGCTCACTTCGTTTCAGTCGGTCTCTAGCCGTAGGAAGTGAAGCACGAGTCTATTGTTACGTGATAACGAAACGTGTAAATACACAAATAAAACCGATATCTATTTTTTGTAACAAATATACTGTACATTTTTATAATTAGGTGTTGTAGTATATGTCCGACGGTTTTGACTCGTTTTTACTGATCAAGTTCAATGTTTAAGGCCAGTCCATTCATTTTTATTTTGGTCGAAGGCGAAAGGTCTGTAATCATATCTTGCAATTAATTTGACTCACATTCCGGTTTCCGATTGAGCTGAAATCTTGCGTACACCATTAGTTCTGGTGACAATATAATATGCAATACCCAATATTGTAATATTTTCGAAATAGGCGCCGAAATAACAATAAAAACATTTAAATAAAAATTCAAAGCACCATTTCATTGTTAATGGTGCGATCTAAGATGGAGCCTCAGGAGCACGCTTTCCTAGACCTAAAAGAAATTTATATGGTATGTAAGTACTTACTACTTCTGGAGTAGGTAACTATGTGCCGTAACCAGTAGTTACCAACCTATCTTATCGATAATAGAGATCGATAATCCATTTTTGGAAAAATATTTACATTGCTCAAGTAATATTGACAGAACAGACTAATTCTTGGAATACTGACATCAATTTGTACGCTGTTCTGTCCCGAGAAAAATGATATCACAGAAAATATCTATCTTTAGCTGATGCTGGGATACATGGAACGGCGGTACTAAGCTGAAAGGAGGTCATTGTAAGATAACTTATTGCTAAACTACCACAAAAACAAAGATAAATAGAATAACTTTTATTGTTAAAACTGGTACATGAGTTTTTACAAATACATCATTGAGTATCAGATTCAGAAAATCTTTATTGTATAAACAGTTCACAGTTCTACCCTCTCCTGGCGTTTTCTTAGCCTAGATTTATATTGTTTCCATTACACCATAAAAAAACCGTACCGGGGGTTGGGGGGGGGGGGGGAGGGAGTCGAGCCGAATCTCACCCAATCTCACGTTGGGGGGTTCTCGGCAAATATGACGTTTGATTTTTATTATTATTTTTTTGCGATGCGCCCCGCCCGGCCCGCTGTAAGTTCCTGTTCATTTGCTTGCTGTTTATTACACACCAATGTCACCATAATGATAATAAAAGATGTTCGATCCTTTAATAAAAGACCACCTATACAAGGAAAACACATACATAACAATGAAACTATTATCTAGTCTTTTAACAGTTAGCCTTATCATTTAAAACGATCTATTCCAGACAACCATGCACGGAAAGATAAAAATAGTGGCTAAAATAATTCTACCTCGAATTCTGTGATTCTACCTAAGCACAGGTAGCCATTTGAGCAAAGTGCAGAATTCAGAGACGTGGTGCAAAAAGATAGAAGTACCTTAATAATATTATCATATCGTTTTCAGAACTTGGTAAGTAGTTCATGAAAATGCAATATGTTGGTGGTGGTGGTACCTATTTGAAGTCTATTATTATATTTAAATGAAAAGATAGGCTTACCTTTTTTTTTGCATTTTGTGCAGGTTTTACATGTCATGATTATTTTTGACTTACGCAATCTCGCTAGATGCGGTCTATGGTAGACTCCGTATATATATAGTAGTCTTTGGGTAGACTGTGATGGTAGAGCACGCGCGTCTTTTTAGTTTCTATTTTGTTTTTGGGGGGAGGGAATCTTCAAAAGTTTGGGGTGAAGCCGGGTTATGTGAGATTGCACCCACTAAAACCCCCTCGGTGGTAATAGTGTTCCGTGTCGGTGGCCGGCCTCTGTGCCAGACGGAGGGCACCGGGATCTGCATAGGAACGCACCGGTATAGAGCACGCCTGCCTAGAAGTTTCTTTTTGTCTTTCAATTCAAATGAAGTTACTCCAAAGAAACGTCGCAGTAGCGAGGGCGGAGGCGCGGCGCGGGCAGACGACGTTCGCCGGACGAGCACCAAATGTGTGATATTTTTAGGAATGTTGATTGCCCTCTTCCTGTTTCCGGCATGGTCTGCGCTTGATCTGCCGCTCGCTTCACTACCAAACTGCTAATTAGTGATGAATAATTAATAGCTCACTTGTTGACACGCAAATCACTCGATAACATTTAGATTTTAGTGCTTGTAAAGTGGAGCAACACTACGAACATACTGTGTAACATACTTAGTGGGAAGTAGCTTTGATCCGCGAAAAGAAAGAAGAGAAACACGGTTGTATTGTAAGTGAAAAATTGGAAAAATTGGTTGTATTGGAAGTCAAAAATGTCGAAAGCTGAATCGCTATTCCCGTTTCGATAGTACATACTAGATGCGACTCGCGTTTTATTCTTCTACAGAAAACGTTCATTCTACACGTATAAGCCTATATTAGGCCTAAGTAAAATCTGTTCAGCGTATACTTTCAAAACTGCATCAGGAAGTACTAACAAGAAAATACAACAACTGGTTATTGACATCACAGAAAAGACATTACAAGAAAAGTACATTAAACATTGGCAATCTTATCGTTGCGAGTGATCTCTTCCAGACAACCTTTCGAATGAGGTGGTATGTAAAAGGTGTCATCTATCAACAGATAAAAACGCAAAAACCCAATTTATCTAGAGCCTTTTCATATGTACAACACCTACCTTGCTTTTCGCAGCAAAACACGCATCGCATTCCTAGAGTATTTCAACAATCATTAATTCGTGGGCCGTTTCAGTAGTTCTGTAGTGTTGCAGGATGTGTGCGTAAACGGTCGCGTTTGACCCTCCGCCGAGTGCCGACGAGGTGACATCACCACCAGGGCTGGATTTATGCCAATAAGGCACTGGTGTAGGGCCCCAGCCGCCACGCTTCTCATAAGAAAGTTTGCTTCAATTAAACGCAAGAGTAAAAAAAAATATAGAAACAATACGGTACGGAATAATTGGTACATACCAAAAAAAATCTAATGTAGTAGGTACCTACCTACCTACCTACACATGTTGTTGTTGACGAGACAGATAATCTTCACAATGTGGTTTACCTGTTCCCGTTTTTTGACAGATGTGGTACAAAATTTGTGATAAATATTGGGCCCTGCGGTTGCGTTGGGGTGCAATTAGGTTATGTGCAATTATACCCACTAAACCCCTATGGTTATGCCTGCCTTATTGATCGAGGGCCCCGGAATCTCAGGAATGCACCAGCAGAGCAAAATATTCTATTGTATTCTTAGAATAACTACTCACAGAAGGTAGGTTTCCAAACAACGCCTCAAAACGTAAGCTACAAATTCGCTTTGTAGCTTACGTTTCGATTGGTATTTTAAACGATTTAAGCAAGAAAATTAATGGATTACCTGTGGAATGTCACACCATAACTCTTATGCTGCTTTTCTGATTTGTTGTGGTACGATTTCACCGCGCAAATTGTCATAGTAAAATTTTTATTATATTTTTTTTTTGGAGCCATATATTACTCCATTTGAATGGCTTAAATTTTGCGAATGTACTTGGTTTCTATGTGTAGTTATTCTAAGATTGTATCCTTATTCGGGATGGGGTGTGGGGCCGATGAATCCTGCACTGACGTCCCCCTTGGGGTGTATAGTGAATTTCCCGCTACCAGCACCTATAGGTACCTTTTTTTTTTTTTTCCCAGGAAAATCCTTGATGGATACCACCGGCTCCCGGGGGGGAGCGGGGTGGTGATGTGGGAGTCTCCACCTGAGCACCTATAGGTACCTGAGTCAAGCCATCCCAGCTCCATGAAATACCGGTGTGACGCTCTGGGGCAAAATTGTTGTCTCCTATGTTGTGGCAGTTTTTTTGCCAAAAACTACACCAAACTAAATGTAGAAAGTGTCATATCTTGAGTAATATTTAAAACATACCAAACTGGTTATCCATAACCGCTGTGTAACAATAGCCTTCACAAAATGTACAAAAACTTTAAACTCGATTTTTTCAAAACAGCATTGTTTGTGTTACGACAGTTTTTCAGAGGATGTGTGAATTATGCTCTACAAAAACTGTCTTATGTTATGTTATGTTATGTTATGTTGGGGCCCTTGGTCTAAGTCTGTGCCTGTCACCAGCGGACGAGGATATTGTACAACTTCCCACTGACACTATTCCTGTTTAGCCCGGAGCTCTCTTCATAACTCAAGATGTTTGGAGTTAGACCGTGCCAGCGAGGTAAATTCTTCGCCTTCTGAAATATCGTGTCCGGTCGCGCAGATCTGATTTATTCTCGCGTCATGTTTGATCAACATCAAAAGATTCTAGAAGTACCGAAGTTCTTTTAAGTCACTTTTACACAAACTTTATTTAATGATTGTTTAACGTTTTATACCTGCTTGTAGCTAAGTCATCGTCACCGAGGGGGTTTTAGTAGGGGCAGTCCTAGTTAAACAGGCTGTACCCCAATACAGCTACCAGATCTTTATAAGATTTCCTCATCTTGTTACTCGCATATAAAACACGGATTGTCACCATTTGTCTGCGTTCAGTGATTCGTTTAATGATTTATCATTAGTGTGAAGACCAGATCAGGAAGTAGGTACTTGAACTAAGGTGTGAATTATGAAAGAGTGTGATACGATGTGACAAGGCAAATAGGTCAGAGCAAACCTCCTATTAAAGCAATGGGCACGAAATGCGCCAGTAGCTGTATTATCTGTCACCGATGATGACAAAATAAAATAAGTACCTACAATACGACCAACTCATGAGGTGGTCAAAGGAAGGAACAATTTTTTCGACGGGTGCTTTTGGGTTTTGTTAGGACAGTACGATGGTGGCTCCTTCAGTTGGTCTTGTACTACGGCCGGGTCGGCTGGTGACTCGGGAGCGGAGGCGCTGCTGTATCTACTACGGATTATTCTGTGGCTCTGGCCCGGTCACCGACCTCCTTCCCCTCACTACGTCACTCCGACGTCATTTATCGAAGGGTTATCCGATTGCTGGAGAGTATTGAGAGGTGTGACTGGACAGTGACTGCATGCATGCACAGATTAAACAATAGTTTGACGTAATAAATAATAGTAGGCAGGCTACTTCGGTCACAATGTTTAGTTGTTACGTGGTAGGAAACGAAGGAAATGTCGCTTATTATTATGTAGATAGTAGACCGTTACCGCAGACCTTTACCAACATAGACACCGTGAGTTCACCTACTTTGCAATTTGCATGTCTGTGACCTGTTGGATCAAGACTAGCACGCTGAATAATTCAGTTCGATCTCCGTCGCGTTGACAGTAGCACGTCAGAAGTCAATTTAAAAATTGCTTACTTATATGTATTCTGTGTTAATAGTAAAATGCATAATAAAAACTCTTCGAAAGCAGTTTGGTCCTGCGAACGGAGTTAAACTTCTCATCTGAAGTTATAGAAAGTACAAAAAATGCAGCACGCATGTTCTTCTTGCGTGCTGCATTTTTTGTCTGCAGCACGCTGTTTTTGTCTGGCGTGTTTGCGGTGTCTATTCTAATTAAGGTCTGTGAAGAAAAGGTAGTATAGCCTGTTAGTAATAAATAAATATTAAATAAATAGCGTACCCATTCGTTGCTATTTTTCTGTAGACTTTACATCTACAATACTGTGACGTCACTTGTGAGTACGTTTTCTCTGGAAAATTTCATATTTTTTTCAGAATATTTTTTTTTGGTTCAGTTGATCGTTAGTCGTTACGTAAAGGATTTTTACTTAGCCTTCCAGCTCCAGTATCGGTAATCTTGAATGGTGGGCACAGAAGAGATACGAAGTTATACCTACCTATTTATATCTTTTTGGTAGGTCAAAATGAATAAGATTGAAAAAATATTGCTTTCTTATTACAAACCATCTGTCTTCGTTTTTAGGGCACGTCTCGCGGCGCATCTTGCGGTTGTCGTGACGCCAAGAGCGTGGCTCACTCAACCGTTTCCGAGGGTAGGTGAAAAAACGCGCTGCTCACAGCTGCAGCGGATAAGCAAGAAAAACCTGAATAAAAAATAGATAGGTAAGTAGAGACAGTTCAAACCACCATGATGCGCTCTACCCATTCTCCTGATAGCTTACAGTGCAAATGTGCAATGTTCTGCTCGTGATAAGGTAAGTGCAAGTTTGCAACGTTCTGCCCAAGATTAGGTAGGTGCAAGGGTGCAACGTTCTGATCAAGATTAGGTAGGTGTAAAAGTGCAACATTCTGCTCAAGATAAGGTAAGTGCAAGTTTGCAACGTTCTGCCCAAGATTAGGTAAGTGCAAGAGTGCAATGTTCCGATCATGATTAGGTAGGTCCAAGAGTGCAACATTCTGCTCAAGATTAGGTAAGTGCAAGTGTGCAATGTTCTACTCGTTATTAGGTAGGTACACATGTGCAATGATCGAATTATGATTAGGTATAGGTGCAAGAGTGCAATGTTCTGATCAAGATTAGGTAAGTGCAAGTGCGCAATGTTCAGCTAGGAACTAATACCTATACGAGTAGACTATTTCATACTAGTCCTGTGAGAAGTAGTTTATGTCATTGGGGGCAAAGAAGCAGACGGGTTGCCTGATGGAAAGCAGTCACCGTTGCCAATAGACACCAGAGGCATCACAAATATACACTAATGTTTAGCAGATAGGGTGGGCGCGTCTTCGTAGATGGACTTTAGTACCTTTTTAGTTGATTGGTTGGTAGTTTAGTTAGTTTTTTTATCATATCAGTTGAGTGAGACTGATAGTGAATGATGAGCAACCACGTACCTATCTCAAGATTGAATGTAAATACTCATGTACACTTTGTACTTCAAGCGACCTCCCATAAAACAAAACAAGACAAGTAAGTATTTAACGATTCTAGTGACCAATTTCGTTAGATCAATTCAGTCAAGGATCTGGCGCGCCTTGCATTCTGATGGAGCTCTCTTCCTGCTATGGTCCAGGTTACATCACATCTTGGATGAATAAGGATGGATTTGAAATATGAAATCAGTTATCGTCTTTAATTATCGATTCATCGTAAGTGCGCCGCCATGTTGGTTGTGCGGCCATGTTTCCGCGCGGCTTCCGGCGCGCGCGTGTCGCGGCATGCTAATGTACGCGCATGCGCGCCGCTCCGTGTCCTGTTCGCCGCGTGCGCGTTCCATTTTGTTTGTACTATCTTCGTCTTTCTGCTTTTGGCGTCGCACGTCTTGTGCATTTGCCATTGCAAGTGTAAGTATTGAGTTTGCCTAACAAGTTTTTATTAAATATCGTCAAACAAGTCACAGTCATAGTCATGCAAAGTAAGTCACGTTCAAGTCCAAGACATGTCTGTAGTAAAGTGGTCGAGACTTTACTAGGGACTTCTGTGGAGTTTTAGAAACATCACGAATCAATAACATGTTTCACTTACATAATCGAGCACATAGGACGGGTCGCAGAGGGCCGGGGAGCATCGCAAACATCGCGTTCATAAATTTTCCCGCCACACACGCCATTAGCATTCGCCACAAGACTGGTGATGCTTTAGCGTTGTCAAAAAAAGTCCGGACTTTAATTTTTAAAAGAAGATTTTTGTTTTGTTTTTAGGGAGACGCTAATCAAGATTTACTCGTATTACCAGTATTACATTGCAAAGTCAGTCAAATTACAAAGCCAGACAACGGTCTAAAAGTCCGGACATGTCCGACTCTCTTGAAAGGCCAGAAGTGGGTAGGGTAATGTTATTGGTTGTTATAACGTTGTAAGTAAAAAATATGCATCTATATAGGTTTGCCTGTTTCTAAGTTACTATATTAGGTAGGTACCTCCTAAAGTTCCTGAAAACGGTTTGATAGTTTGGACTTTTAGGGCTTTGGCGTCCACCGCAATCACTTTTCCGCTTTTATTTTAACAGATTTCAAAAAAGGAGGTAGGTTCTCAATTCAGGCCGTATTTATTTTATTTTAGTCGAGTACGGAATTTGTAAACCAATTTGCGTGTATCTTTTCTATCATGTAGGTAGGCAGAGGAACAACCTGACGCTTTCCCGTCCCGTGATAGACTACTTTTTTTTAAATAATTTAGCATCGTTTTTTTTTCTTTACACTTGTCTCTAGGTACAGTAGGTACCAGTGTAGAATATACTCGTCACTTCAACTATAGGTAGGTACTTTGTAGACCCTAGATAAGTATTATGTATTACCTTGTAGGTACCTAGATAAGTATTATGTATTACCTTGTAGGTACCTAGATAAGTATTATGTATTACCTTGTAGGTACCTAGATAAGTATTATGTATTACCTTGTAGGTACCTAGATAAGTATTATGTATTACCTTGTAGGTACCTAGATAAGTATTATGTATTACCTTGTAGGTACCTAGATAAGTATTATGTATTACCTTGTAGGTACCTAGATAAGTATTATGTATTACCTTGTAGGTACCTAGATAAGTATTATGTATTACCTTGTAGGTACCTAGATAAGTATTATGTATTACCTTGTAGGTACCTAGATAAGTATTATGTATTACCTTGTAGGTACCTAGATAAGTATTATGTATTACCTTGTAGGTACCTAGATAAGTATTATGTATTACCTTGTAGGTACCTAGATAAGTATTATGTATTACCTTGTAGGTACCTAGATAAGTATTATGTATTACCTTGTAGGTACCTAGATAAGTATTATGTATTACCTTGTAGGTACCTAGATAAGTATTATGTATTACCTTGTAGGTACCTAGATAAGTATTATGTATTACCTTGTAGGTACCTAGATAAGTATTATGTATTACCTTGTAGGTACCTAGATAAGTATTATGTATTACCTTGTAGGTACCTAGATAAGTATTACCATGAATGTACTTATTATATCTTCTGTGGTATTACTGTTGTAAATAAATATTCATTCAGCGAGCCTATTTTTACCCAAATAAACTGGCCAAGTGCGAGGGCTCGCGTGCGAGGGTTCCGTGCCATCACAAAGTACAATATACTTAACAATTTAAAAAACCGACTTCAAATTTAGTAAAATATATGGCATAAATTTCGATTCGGTGAAATGACAAGTCGACGCGACGTTCCAATAAGGTCGTCTAAATAACGAAAGTACCAGGAGCCTTACGGACAACTGCTATTACAGGCACCTAATCCGCTCAGTTAGAAAATCACGCGACCGCAAATCTTATCGCGCCCAGATACGGTTTGCGGTCGCGTGATTTTCCAATTGAGCGGATTAGGTGCCTGTAATAGCAGTTGTCCGTAAGGCCCCAGTTGTAACTTGGCAATGAAAAGAAATTTGTCTCCGACTCGCACTTGGCTATTATTTATTATTTGTTTGTTATACTTTAGTTTAGAGTATGTCGGTACTATAATTATGCCAAGTTTGACGCTTGCTCGTATTACCGTTTTAACATACAAAGCAAAAACAAGAGCTCATATAAAAATACGTTATAAAAAACGTTTGCTGTATGGGGAGAGGGACCTTTAGTTTTGACTTTTTTATTATTTCTTAGGGTAATCCGCCGTAACATTACATATTCTGAAAATTTCAACTGGCTATCTATTACGGTTCGAAAGATACAGCCGTTTAAAGGTAGGACGGACAGACAGACAGACAGACAAAATGTAGGCTTAGCAATAGGGTCCCGTTTTTACCCTTTGGGTGCGGAACCCTAAAAACAGCTAACGATCGCGTTACTGGGCACGACAACGCCATTTTTTGTACGTGGTTTGTGTGCTAGTGTTTTAGTTGTCGAATAGGTATTTTAGTCACGAGTGGTGGTCTGGTGCGCATGAGACAGCTCGGCGCAGCGCATAACCTCATAACTCAGCCAGATAATACCTCTCATTCAGTGCCAAGTGCCAACGGCATCACTTTCACAACATAAACACGGACGTAATATTTGTTCGGTTCAATTGTCCGTATCTTGTTTACATTGAAGATGCTTACTATTCATACTTCATGTTATAATGTTTATACCTACTAGGGATGTTCGATTCCGATTCCGAAAAGTTGGAACTTCCGGTGATATTGATATAAGGTACACCTCTGATTCCGACTTCAGCTCCGACATTTTTGAATCAGAGGTTATAATCAATTATTTTTATTAGCAACGGCTAGATAGGTGTATTATTTTTATACTGAAACTAGCTGTTGCCCGCGACTTCGTACGCGTAGACTTTCATATAAACTTTCAACCCCCCTGTTGTCTTCCTCAATTCGGCCCTTTCGCAAAATCCTTTCTTAGCGGACCTCCACATCCCATAAGGAATCTACCTTCCAAATTTCAGCTTCGTAGGTCAAACAGTTTTCGAGATTTCGTGATTAATGAGTGAGTGAGTACCTAGAGTAGATGAATTTCGCTTCTATATATACGTATAGATTAAAGAGACTAAATAATTTAAATTTCTTTTTTCATTGGATGATAGGCGAGCAGTATAGTCTGAACTCCGACAAGCTAAATTTGAAAACTCCGACTTCGATACCGATAAAACCACCTCCGTAAGCATCCCTGGGATAGGTACATACTTGGTGATTACTGTACGCACTATTGGGTAGGTAATTGTAACGATGATAGATATAGTTTAGTGGTTGGCGCGTTCGACCCACAGGCATGGTTGAGGTTTTGCTGCCGGTGAAGGAATCGATCATGAGGATACCATGTCTAATTAGAAAACTTTCGAGTACTCTGTTAGCACCTAACGGTTTTCAGCAGCCTAGATATCCAGGTCCCATTCCAAGCTAGTCTGTTTACCATCTTCGGCTAGACCGTCACTTAATTTAAAGTGAGTTGTGGACATACGCTTAGCTTGTTAAAGTTATAAAAAAAGGTAAAAATATGAGTAGGATCTTGTCGCACCCAAGGCTAATAAAATCCAATATATTTAGTACTTACTTATTACCTAATAATGAACAAATTCAAACGTGACGAACTTGTCTTAAATTCTAACCTCATTAAATAGCAGTTCAAATAGTTTGATTCAAGGCGGTTCAATCATCGAGATACATTAGGCACATATAGAGTCATAATCGTGGCGAAAAAATTACCGAACCAAAACTCGGCGCACGCTACGAATTGCGCTGACTTTTGGTTTGTTACAAGGTAACCGCGATCCGACTTGATACAATGTATGTACAATTGTACAATGACGCTCGGACGTTTTTAACGGAAACGCTCTGAGCATTTCCCGGGATCGTTGCTTCAGGCAGTGTGCAACGTTCCTATGGAGATCCCGGTGCCCTCCGTCTGGCACAGAGGTCGTCCACCGAGGGGGTGCAATCTCACATAACCCGGCTTCACCCCAGTGTTTCTTTTGAAGATATCCCCCCGTCAACAAAAAAAAAGGGTGTTTGTTAGAGTCGGATGAAAAGTTGTGTGTTCCACTCGGCTGCAAAATTTATTTGCGTCTTGCGCAATTGAATCCATTGCTACGCTAGGATCTTGGACTCAAGCAAGGTACACTCGCGCCAAATAACAACTTTGCAGCGTATAGTACGATCAATATATTATGTATTGTTATTTAGGGTTCCGAAACCCGTAAGGAAAAAAGGATTTACACCCCTCAGATATATATTTTTTCTCTTTTCTGTGGTACACCCTTATAGGATTACTTCGATACCAGTCTGTCTGTCTGTCAAGAAAGACCCTTTTTATCCGGAACGCGTGCTGGAGATATCAAGTCCCAGGCCTGGGGCCTTACGGACAACTGCTATTACAGGCACCTAATCCGCTCAGTTGGAAAATCACGCGACCGCTACGGCTGTTTATGCCGCATATTTTGACACTCGCAGGGGAATCAAAACCTACAAGGTACTTCCCGTTGACCTAAAATCATGAATGGTGGCAAGAAGCAAGTTCTTACAGCACAGCACATATTATAAAGGAAAAAAAATCCAAAAGTTGTTAAATTTACCTGCATACATGTTTATACATTTTGTACAGAACCCCCAGGGCGCGAGTCCTACACACACTTGTCTGGTTTTTATTTTGCTATACATGTGTAATTTAACCCAAAAAAATAAGACCTTTCGTGTAGGGTAGATTCGATTCGCAAACTACCTACCCCTTTGTCTTGAAACCCCTTCTCACAATGAGACGATTTTTTTAATCGCTGGTCCCGTCCCGCATGGGGCCGGAGAGGAAATGACATGTGGTTCCCGAAATCTGCTTACGAAAGAATTTTGGGGATACGCCATTCATTCAACATTCGAGACGATTTACTGACAAAATAACAATGGTTTGGTCTAAAGCTAAACTAAAGAAAGAACTGAGTCTTCCATCAACTCTATATACCTACTAAGTTGACTTCGACTCAGCTTAATCTGAAAATATATTGAAAATCTAGCGCAATGTAGATGGTATTGCTCTTACTTCATACAGTTCATACAAATAGTTGGCCGCGCTCACCGGTCAAAACGCGCAAACCAAATTCGCTAAGTAGGAATAAAAAATACAATTGGGCATTTTAGAATAACAATAAAATCGATTCATTAAAATGTTTGGTTACTTTTATTTATTTATTTACTAACCCATCACTGAGATTCATTTGAGATGTACTCTACTTTTAATTATATGTTATTAATGAATCACATTTTGTTCTTAGTAATTTGTGACTTCCTTAAATTGAAAGTAACTAAAACAATTAATATAATCAACCTTATCATTGGAAAATAAATTACCGGCGGTTTTGACTAAAAGCATGAGCTAAGCTAAGGCTAAAAGCAAGGATAGGCTGGACTTGTAGATATATATTTGTCAGAATTTGGCTGACACGACTGTAAAAAGGAGGAAATGTCCGGCTAAAGCCTCCCTAGTGCACTCACCCACCACCCTACCACCGTGGACGTCTGCCAACCCTAATTGGGGTATAGAATGTAGATGAAACAAAATATTAGTATAAGCTCATCTTGTGATCCGTTGCAAAATTTGTATTTATGTTGTTAACATGTAGATCTAAAAACATACTTTTATTTTTATTCGACCACGAATCGGTTCCCAGCCTCAACTTTTGTGTCATAACTTTTTCATCCCAAATATATTATCAAAAAATATGAGTGATCTCTATGCCTTTCAAGACCGATCTGCAACTTTATTTTATTTTATTAATTCAATAAAATATACAATTCCATTCCATTCCCAATAGTGTTTCAACGTAATAGACGTCGAAAAAATTGATTGATCGAAGATTATCCACAGCAGCCCCAAGACTGCTAGGGCACACCTGCCGCGCATTCCGACCTCGGCAGGGCTTCGGTCTCTGCCCCAGCTTATACACCAGTTACTACGTCCCTACCAAATTTAGTAGCCTCCAGCCACAGAATAGTCAGCAGTCACACCCACCCATTGGCCTTAGAATCGTTATTTTTTTTATTTAGTTTTTAATGCCATAAGTGGCAAACAAGCAGACGGGCTGCCTGATGGTAAGCAGTCACCGTCGCCTATGGATACTTGTAACACCAGAGGCATCACAAATACGTTGCCGACCCTTTAGAACTCGATTAACTCGCCTTTTGAAGAACCCCATGTTGTAGCTTCTCGGAAATACCGTGGAAGGTAGCTCATTCCACATTTTGCAAGTATTAGGCAAGAAGGATCGTGTGAATCGGACAGTGTGCGATTTCCACTGATCTATGATGTGTGGATGAGCCTTCAGGCGGTGGCGGCTAGTCCGATGGTAAAACCGCGACGCCGGCATCAGATCAAAGTTCTACTGAATGTATTGCAGGCTTCACAGTCTTCCTGAGAACTAGTTTATTCTTACGTGAGTAATTCCCGTGTAATTTAAATAAAATTGTTTATTCATTTTTAGGTTCTGAGGTTCCTAACGTTCTACTAAACACACACTTTTAAAATCCTTTTTAAGCAAGCTTTTTCGTATTATTCTCGGCAAACCCATTCATTTGATACCCATATTATCATGATTGTTGTTAAGAACATTTTGTCCGCCATCTTGGAGCGTCTACCATATTGATTTTATCATCTAGGACCAAAGTGCTTGGGAAGACAAATCCAAAGAACCCAAACTCGACGGGGTTACGTCGTTTCGTATAAGAGATAGTAGACGTACGTATCTATGAGTGTTATGTATTATAACTCTACTTATCTTACTCTATAAGTAGGTATAGATACCTACAAAATATCTAAAGGTATATTTTTTTTGACTAGATATTTGACGCCAAGGAGGATGAGCTAAGTAGGTAATTGTATTGTTTTTCAAACATAACCGTAGCAAAGCATAGTTAATAGTTTCATGCCTACATAATTGAAATAAAATTGAATAACACCGGCCAAGTGCGAGTCGGGCTCGTGTACTTAGGGTTCAGTACAACCACAAAAATTTCAAAACAGAGAAAATTTTAATTTTTAATTTTTTTAATTTTAACTATTACGGTTTGAAAGATACGCCGTTTAAAGGTAGGATGGACAGAAAGACAGACAGATAATGTAGGCTCAGTAATAGGGTCCCGTTTTTACCCTTTGGGTACGGAACCCAAAAACGGGCCGAATTGAGAATCTTCCTCTTTTTTCGAAGTGGTTAAAAATAGGTGCACCGTATATATTTATCTATGGTTTTACTTAGGTTCACCTAATAATTCTTACAGCGAAACTTGGGGTCTTCATCACATCATCACAGATTTTGTCATGATGGTTTGACAGCTTTACTCTAGCAAATCTGTCAAAATTCTTAATTTATTGATGTTAAACCGTCGTTAAGAAAAATTTCAATAGGTTGCTCTCTCTAAGCCCGTGCATTTAAATACCTAGTATAAGCCAAGCAAGGAGACTCCTTTACAAATATTTTTGTGGAATAAAACAAGAACAAAACAAATCTTGAGGTTTCAGATTTCTGTCACTCCTGTGTTGGTCGTAGAGAGAGGGAACTGAGTGTGTTTGCTTATTATTTGTTATAGGGATGTAAGGTATTTTCGTTATTGTAATCGATGTTTGGATTTTAAAATTTGACTCCATATTTACGTTTATTTGATTTAACAGAAAAACAGCTATATAATCAAGGGAAAACTGTTACCACACAAATAGCCACACCAAAAACCTATTTCGAAAAGTCTGTACTCCGTAGGTTATTCAAAATACATCAAGGAAATGAGTCTTTTAAACGAGAACGAAGCGCCACGAATGAAACAGTTTATTCTAGGCAAGCGTGCTCAATCGCAGACCGCATCATCACTTAACATCAGACGAGATGGTGGTCAAGCACAAGCTTCTTTGTCAATATAAAAAAGGTACGTATTCGGCCTGTGGGCGAAATAAGAATATTTGATACGTAAATAGGTACGTGTCTAGGAAATATCATGCATATTTTGAACTTCGAAAATGAAATGAGTATAGAGTTCAATACGTACTTTATGTATCAAATAATAATTCACCCACTGAAAATACGACGTGTTGATGCAGGAAGTGTATCTCTACCTATAGGTTCTAGTTTGTGGTGATAGTTAGGTATTGAAACTCATAATAACTTGAGGACATAATATATCTAATAATCGTTACCGACATCGGTATCAATTGATAGGATATAAGATCAATCGATATGATTATTTTTAATTGATAGAGAGTCGAATGTCGATTATTAACCATAGCCCTTCCCTATCAGCATAGGGGTGCGGACGGGCGGCGGGGAGACACCGCGCGAGCTTGGGCCGGCGGCACAGAATAAATACGAGCTACATCGTAAATGAAGGCTTTGTTTGCGAGCACGCGCTCTCCAAGGTGACCATAAAGCTAAGTTGAATCCTGCGCACTCGACTGTCAATCTTTATGCACACTAATATAATGCGAAAGCAACTGTGTCTCCTTTTACCTTATAGCGACCAAACGAACTGGATCTTGATAAAATTTTAAGTGATTCGTTAGATGCACAAGATGTCTTTACTGTATAATTTTGAAACTCTGACGGGACGCCCGGCATTTGTGAAATATGACGGCATAAGGGAGCGTCATGTCGTTAGCCATCACGGCATACGAGTCGGTTTTACTGCCAAGGCGCGGCAACAGACGTTTCCAAAACTTTACTATTATTATTACTGAATCATCTGAGTTTCTTAAATAACCAGTTTTTATCGACATTTCCCAAATCCTAATTTCAGGTTCTGATTTGGAACAAATATTGGCGCGCCTTAGCTGTAAAACCGACTCGTATGCCGTGATGGCGAACGACATGATGGTCTCTTATGCCGTCATGTTTCACGGCTGCCGGGCGTCTCGTGACGGCCAACCATTTTTTGTGCTTTGGTTTGTTATAATAGAACGGAAATGTGAAGGAAAATATGCTACCAGGCATATGAGTGAACCTTGGTTGAACATTCTTATTTAGATCAACGCGTCGAACTCCGCATAACAGTTGCCAACTGATTTCGAATGACTGACGTTTCGTTTATATGGGTGCAACTGGCTACAACAAATTTCTTACAAAAATGCTTTACATCCCTTCTAATTTAAACAAAAAAAATATCTTGGCTGTGGGTCCACCAACCACTTATTTTGTTGACTAACTTATTCCTATATTTCTCTCTCACTCGTCAAAAGTTTCAGCATCACAGCCTGGCACAGCCGACAGAACGCATAAGTTTGCGTTTATTATATAACAAGAGGTTCGACGCCCGAAGCAACCTTTAAGGTCGACTTGGCGGCCTCAGCCCGCATTTGCTGTAAGGACCCAAGCAACGTACAGAAATGTTTTGAATAGCTCGCCGCGCATTGTTCTGGATCACGTTTTGATTATTGGTACGGGGTTTGTCGATTCACTTATTGATCAAACATTGTACACGCAGCTTTGTTTGAAGAATGTTTGAACCTATTGTTATAGTAACAATTGTTTATTCTATGTTATGGGACCTGTAACGACTTCGTATTCGTACGTAACCTTCAGATGGAAATCAGATGTATCTACTTTATTCAGCTTATTTTACCTCCGATGCAAAAAGAGGGGATTATCTATGTGTCTGTTTGTGGCACCGTAGCTCCCAAACGGCTGAACCGACTTTGATTTAGTTTTTTTTTGTTTGCAAGGTTACTTGGTAGAGAGTTTTCTTATCTATGAGTCAAGAAAATCTCTACGCCGTACGCAATTTGCAGATTATTAGCAATTTTTAGGGTTCCGTACCCAAAGGGTAAAAACCGGACCCTATTATTACTAAGTCTACGATGTCTGTCTGTCTGTCTGTCCGTCCGTCTGTCCTTCCTTAAAACGGCTGTATCTTTCGAACCGTAATAGATAACCTATTGAAATTTTCGCAGAACATGTAACGTTACGGCGGATTAACTAAGAAATAATTAAAAATTCATAAGTACAACAGTCCCCATAAATTTTTTTTTTTTACACATTCTTATATTAGCTCTAATGTAAAAATGATAATACGTACAAGCGTCAAACTTGGCATGATTATAGTACACACTCTAAAGTATAACGACAAATAATAAAAAATTGCCAAGTGCGAGTCGGTGATACATTTCTGTTCATTACCAAGTAAGGTATAACCGGTAATTTCGTTATTGTATTTTGTGGTGGTATGGAACCCTCAGTGCGCGAGCCTGACTCGCACTTGGACGGATTTTACTTGTATCCTACAGAGTTTTTATACTATAACCACAGTATAGGTACATAATAGTACAAAATAACTTCTCTTAAGTCCAACTCTGGTAAAAAACACTACTCTCTCTACTCTCGCTCTACTCTCTACTATTGCGCGGATTAATTTGGTACAGTTGTATAGGTATCTCCCATTAGATAACGGTGATAATGGTGATAAATCATTATAATACAATGGATACTTTCAGAACTAAGTTATGGTTCTCAGTTTGAGATTTGACATGTAATTTTCGAACAAGTTCAGAGATAAACTGTTTTTTTTTGACAACCACGAAAGGCATAGATTCCAAATTTTGTCTTCATACCTACAGAAAGGATTTTTTTGTTACTTTTCTTTTCTCTGCTCACGCCTGTCGGTCGGCTTGAATCCTTCAAATGAACCTGGAACGATAATATAAACCTGCTTCATAAACGGATCTGTAAACGGTCGGATAAGAGCGTGTATGAGCGATAGTGGCTGTGCAGTAGCATGTGCGCATTACAATCTGACGGTACCCGGTTCGATCCTCGGCTCCTACTGCACCAAGGACTTATTTGGTACTTAAATAAATTATGTTCAGTTTCGACGTCTTCGCTCAAAAATGGCGAAGGAATAACATCGTGAGGAAACCGGTCTGTCCAAGAACCTCAAAAAAGTTCAAAGACATACGTACATTCACCAACATGCACATGGTGGATTAGGGCCTGTCCTCTCTTTCTGAGAGAAGGCCTGCGTCCCAGCAGTGGGTACATGATAGACTGAAATGTTGACGATTAAACGGTCGGATAATGATCGGCCTTGTAAACAGCCATTTCCACCTATTGTTATCCAAACTAAGAACCGGCAGTTTTTGTGCTGTACTTACGATTGTATGCCATACCGCCATGTGTAGAGACAATGAGGCCCTGCCGCGCTGAGGGGCGGAAGTTCTTTTAGCAGCTCCGCCAAGGACAACATCTCATAAAGCCCACTAATAGCTTTCGACACTGCTACCTACCTACTTCCTTCCGGTTCCTTGCCAAACAAACGCATTGTGTAAAAATAACATTATTTAAGATCGTGACTGCAAAAGCGGACACAAACAGATCTTTATGGTCCTACTTCCTATGGCAGTGTTGCCAACTCATAAACAACAAATGGACAAGTAATTGAATAGCAGTCCCGAGCATACAGAAACGGAAGGAAGTGCAATTGAGTTGTAAAAGAGATCCGTTCTATGAATGGAAGTTTCGCTAGACGTGTCTTAGGCGCGGTTTCGCAGCTGAGAAGGATTAGGTAGTTTTTAGGCTCGAAGGGATAACGCGTGAGCGACGGATCGATTCGGGGCTTAGCATCGCTGCGCGGGCGCCGCCGGGGGCCGGGCGGCGCGCGGCGGGGTCGGTTTCCGGCGGCGGCCGCAGCGTGGGAACGGGCGCACCCAGACCCACCTACAACTGCTCCTCAGATTAAATGACGGGCACTAATTAATTTAAGTTCGCGGCATGTAAAAATAGAGATACGGCCTGGTTGGAGGGAGCTGCGTTGTAATTACGATTTGTACATGCCAATCACAACGCCACGCTAGCTAAGAATAGGTAGGTACCTCCATTTTTTTTGTACCGCGGCTATACCTATCTAGCAAACGCGTTTCAAAATTCAAAAAAATATAAAATCACTGATAGATCCGTCGCAATCATCATGAATCACCACTCCCTACGGTCGTCATTAGAATCCTTCACTTGCTCGTGATTCATCTATGTCCGTCCTTCAGTCGCTAATTGCATAATACCTATTGTATTGTTTTGACGTATTGAAGCCGCTATGAGGATGCTTATTTACTGATACCAGTTACCCTGTATATATATGATCAAAGTGCGTTGGTATACGCGCCCACCGTTGTTGGCTAAACCTTCTTTCATGAATTGCCTTGATTCATATATCCACTGCACTTTAGATGTTTAAAAAATGAATGCGAATGAAACTCCCTGCACAAAATACACCATCCAAAACCCCAATCTACCTGCATGAACCCTCAAGTCTGAAAGTAAGAGTACCTACTCAGAGCCAGGCGTTTTTTATTGCAGAAGTGGTCCTTTGTTCGGAGCAACACCTGGCGCGCCAGATGGCTTCATTCAGAGTCTGAATTTTATCAATCGGACGCTTCCCACTCTAGGACCATTCACGACGCCTTTTTTGTTTCGGCCGACATGTGCAGTATCGAGGTTAGATTATTAATATCAGAAGATTTGGGAATAGCCACGTGCAAGAACACTTATCTAGAATTTGTAATTTACAGAACAGAATTTAAAAAAAAAACCATAGCTCACATGCGCTCGAACAAACCGGCCAACTGCGAGTTGGGCTCGCTCACCGAGGGTTCCGTACCACCACAAAATACAAAAAGTTGTGCCAAAAGATAACATCACGACCAGGCAATCACCTATCCAAGTACCGACCGCGCCCTACGTTGCTGAACAGAAATTTCTCACCAACTCGCACTTGGCTATTATTTATTATCAGTTATTTGACTTTAGATTAGAGTGTGTATTATAATCAAGCCAAGTTTGACGCTTGTTGTCTACGTACCTATTACCGTTTACACATTTACGGAACTCTAAAAAGGTATGATAATTTTTGCCAAGCCTTTTACTTTTTAGGGTGACCGAAATACTCCATGGCTCTGTATAATTATAGTGTAGAGCAAATATATTTCTCAAGAGAATTAGGCGTTCTTTTCTATAAGTAGGCATTTCACGATCCAAAATTAATTCCGTTCACAGCGCAGTGGTTTGTAAGATGTATCTCAAAAACAATTTATAGTTCAACGTTATCATCGGATCCTATTCAAAACTACCATTCATAACTTATCTACATAACAGCGGTAAGAGGCCGAAGAGGTTCATTCATTATTTTTTAATACTCTCCATAATGCGTCGGTAAATGACTCCATTCTATCCGGCCGTAATCTCGATCTCCACTGATCGAAAACGGGAACTGCCATTTGCCTGTTGGCTACGGTCCCACGGTAAAATACCGTATTTTTTTCATAGGGAAAAAGGGACTTTGAAACTGAGGCAGATTCGCAGAAGCAATGCCCCTTCTTTTGAATATCATGAGTCAGCTGTGAACGCAAGTTGCCCGAGGTAACTTGCATTCACATTTTTTTCGAAGAAGTTTTTGTAGTTACCGTGGTCCTGATTATAAGTTTATTATAGTCATGCATGTTTTGGGTCTACACTCTCAATCTTAATTTCGACGAGCTCTGTTTCTGTCTCTGCTACTGATTTTCAAAAGAAATCCCGAACAAAAGTCTCATTTTTGAAATTATCTTCTAACAATAGAAAATCTTTCATTTCGCATGATATTTTCGTGCGAAATATCATACGAGCGATTCAAAAACAGTTCCCCGGTACCGGTGCGTTTATAAGGATAATCTTGATACTGCCTTGTTTCGTGATCTCGATGGTCTCCGCCACAGAAAAGAGATTTTTTTTATTTTCTGTGGTCTCCGACATGTAGTAGGCCTCCGAGGAGGTCTTAACAGGTGCAGTCCTAACGGAACTTCACGAACTTGTTCCCCCATCACCTTTTCATTACCGGACGTCCAGACGAACGCCAAGGCGTCACCCTTACTTGGTCTAAATGCTATTTATTCGCACCAAGCGTATTGAGTTCTCTTTCTTAATTAGAACAGCAAAACAATGGAACTCCTTGCCCCTGTCTGTGTTTCCGCAGCATTACTATCTTGGAGTGTTCAAGTCTAGGGTTAATAGGTTATTACTGGGCAAACGTGCTTCATCTTTGACTGCATCATCGCTTTCCATCAGGCGAGATCGCGGTCAAAGGTTAGCCTAGTCCGATGTAAAAAAAAAAATGGACGCTAATACAGCTGGGTATCTTCTAAAGAATACAAAATTACAAAAGCATATTTTTTGGTTTACTTATAACTTTGATGCATTTATTCAATACCTGACTAGGAGATTCTTCAGCTATTAGTAATTAATTCAAATAACTAGATTGTCCAGGCTGCGCGGAATGTATGCGAATACCAAATAAGTCTAGGTTCTGCCAACTGTCGACTACTAATTAATATATCTACATAATTATAGTACAAAGCTATATTATGTACGTATTTGCTCAGTTCATGCATAGCACATAAAGGGTATATAAATCTACTAGCCGATACCCGCTACTTCGTACGCGTATAGAGCTCGAGCTTCGGCCTCGCTACTATGACACTCTGATCACCTAGCGGTATGAAATATACTTTACGACCAATTTACGACCTAATCTCATACCTACCAAATATTCATTACAAAATTCATAAAAATCGGTCTAGCCGTTTCGGAGGAGTGCGACCACAAACCCCACGAGATTTTTATATATAAGTAACTAGCTGAGCCGACAGAGTTTCCTGAAATATTCCAATTTTCTGCGCAATTTTCTTAATTTTTCTTTCCGTAAGAACCTTCTATAAAATCAATGAAATCGGTAAAGATGTTCTCAAGTTATATGGCGTGACCAAGGTAGGTAAGGTAAATAGGGATTCATTTTTATACGAGTATATCTCTAAGATATTAGTTCATACAAACGTTCTGCTCTGCTGCTGAATCCAAATAAATAATGATGATAATGAATGAGGGGTGAATGGAGTCCTCAAAAGTAGGCAACGCACTGACAATGCCCCGGGTATTGTAGACCACTTACCATCACGACACGTAAGTAAGGTAAGTTAGTAAGGTGGCACGTAGCTTGTTTGCCACTTATTCTATAAAATTAAAATAATCGAATTACAACCTCGCGGCTCGGACACGACGGGATTAGGTGTGTGTTTTCGTGATTTTAGGGTTCACAATCATAATTTATGAAATATCCCTTCGGCTCAGTTAGACCTTTCAGCGTAACCCTGTATTTCTACTTATAAGATTTAAAAAAGTCGAAAATGGGCTCATTTTTCAAATATTGAATTGCCCGATTATCAAACTGGCAGCTGTAGCTAAAACCAAAACGCTCCAAGTAACCAAAATAAATTCCTAAATCTCACCAATAGTCACGTAAAAATAACCCCAAATTTCATTCACATCCTCAACTCATTCAGTATATTAACCGCCTGAATTGCGAAGTCATTACCGCGGCTTTATTTTAATTATGAATGTTCAAATGCGGAGCACGTCTAAGTAGATGGTTTATCTTCATTCACAAGAACGTCACGGTTACTGTACAGAACCGACTAACATTTTTGTACTGTTGTCCACATTTTGGAACTAAAAATGTTCTACGGATGGCTGTTAGTTTTGTTCAGAAAATTCGATTGTGGGTCCCTCGTGCAACTGTAGAGAGAAGTTGATTGCAGTGTAGTTCCGTCCTGATTCTCCCACGGTCGCTCAATGAACGCAAGCGCATGCATTGAAGGAGGAAAAGAAAGGGGCGCGTCACTTCCGCCGCAGGCGAGTGCAGCGCGAGGCGTATGGCATCACTTCCGGCCGACCGCTGTCACCGGATACGTATGTTCCCTGTTCGAATCAATTATTATTTCCTTCTTAATGTTTCCTTTAGAAAAATGACTTTAGTTTTTTCCCTCATAAGAAATGTATGCGTCCGCTTAAAAACTCGTATGTCACATTTTATCGCAACTTTTATCTTAATTTCTTCATTGTTTGTCTCTTAAATGGAGACGTTATAGTAACTATCTACCACAGTATATTGGTTGAAGAATTTTATAAATTAGATATTTATGTAATTTATCGATGATAGTGATGTCGATATATCGATGTTAGCGCGTTCGTCATCCACGCTACCTAGTGTTTAGGGGAGACCGAGGGGAGCTGAAACAATTTTAACATTTTGCATCATAATTATATACCTACCTACTAATCATTAAAAACGTACTGCATATCTGCAATCTATGAACATCATCTATCTTCATTTGTGTGATGAACATTTGTGTTTGTTCTATATCTGGTTGTTAATATCTATTTAAGTATGTATTTAAAAAACTATATATGTATGTAAGTATATCAGTCTCTGGCAGCCATATCACAAGCTTTGCTTAGTTTGGGGTCAGATGACCGTGTGTGCAAAATGTCCCAAATATTTATTTATTTATTTATTTTATAAAAAATCCATTCGTTATTTTTGCCGACATAAACAAGCTCTTTCTATCTTTTTTAACGCGAAATCCCTACTACTATAACCCTACTACTATATGTGTTAGACAAGGTTAGATAGCGGAAGGTTTTATAATGAATGTATAATTGTAAATGTGTAGAGTACACATTCATTGATATTTATACAGGTATTAATGAACAAAATACCTACCAGCATTGGGTCGTGGGTAACAATAATCAACAGTGTTTATTTACGATGAATAATTAAGGAATTCATTTTGTTGTGCATAGTCAATATTGATTCCATTGGTCCTTTTTAGGGTTCAATAAGTAATGGCCAAGTGCGAGTACGCGTTCTGTTCACCACCGGTTCTCGTACGATCACCGAATTGAAGCAACGTCGGGTGCGGTCGGTACTTGGATGGGTGACTGCCTGGCCTGGGCGTTGGTAGGATGTTGTCTTTTTGCACAGTTTTTTGTGCAGTAGTAGCTAACAAGTATGTGGTGGTACGGAACCCTCAGTGCGCGAGCCCGACTCGCACTTAGCCGGTTTTATTTATATTCAAATGCGCGACTGAGATTTATCGGCGCGCCTTTTCCGGATGCGCACAGGCCACAGCACTGTTTCATTCACAACTCTTATGGCTTATAGCTAGGTGCCTTCTTTATACCGTTATAGTAATATCACCTAGTCACTGGTCGGTTGCCTTCGTGAGCTTTAAATTACCTACCAATACAGGAAATACACTAGTAACGTAATACGAGATGTTTACGACATGCTCGCCTTGCTTGCTGAACCAACGTTTAATCGGGAGTCTTTTTTGCAATTTCTAAACAAAACAAAATGTGAAAAAAAATCTTTCCCACATTTTGCCAACTCTATGCTATTTTTATCAAGGACGTTTTATACGCTATAGGGTATATAACGTCCTTGATTTTCATTCATTTACTCTGACAGCTGAAACAAGATTGTAAAAAGTAGAGTGAAAGCCACAAAAAAAGAAGTAAACTTTCGCTAATCATCTAGCTTAGCTTAGCACCCGTTCAAAGTCAGAATTGGTCTGCAGTTCAACCAACTTATCTGTAGACCTGACTAAATGATAGATCAAAAACTTTTTAATGAAATGTTGCCAGTTTTCTTCAGAAAGTACGATGGTGCTTCCCTCACTCAATTGTTGGTCGCTGTGTGTAACCGAAACCGGCCTACTGCGAATGTCCTAATCAATATTAATCAATCGGAAATGAAACAAAATGTTTGCACAATCTATGTTCATTCATTAGTTTAATTGGACTGACTTATCAATCATTAACGTGTTTGTTGTTTGTCATCAATTCAACAACAACTGTAGGTTATAAAATTATGCCAATGACTTTTCTTATTAAACATAATTTTCGCATGACTGCAAACCGAAAACCAACCTTTGACAAAGGAAGACTAAACCAACCCGGTATAGCTGTGCGGGTGCTGTGCGGTATAATTAGGTACCATACCATAGAGAAAAATCTCTGCCAACCATAAATTGCAAAAGTGCTGTTCCACTATTTTGTGAAATGTCAAAGAAAGTGTCAATCAATCAATACATTTTCATTGAAACACTTGGAAACACTGTCATGAAACAGCATTTTTTTCGTGATATTAGGTTTCAGATGGCCCCAGCATACAGTAGGTAAAAGATTATCATATTAAACGTGAGAAGTAGTGAGAACAAAGACTCCTTTTCAGATTTGAACGCCAAGAATTAAACTGTTTACATGGACTCGGGAGTAAAACTTTATTTCGTGTGACAAATTGCCTTTGACGTCACTGGCTTTCACCCCCGGGAGGGGTGGGGTATAATTAACCCCTCAGGGGGTCATTGGGGTGCGATTCCGAGTACTCAATGAACGTCATAGGAACACTAAAACGTACTAGACTACTTATTGTTTAAAATAATTATAAATAGGTTTCACGTAGGATACTGTCTTGTTAGTAGGGCCTATTTATAGACTTAGTTACCTGGTCTAGACCTAGACCACAATAGGGTTGTACCGTTTTCATCCTATGACATTTTTTAAATTTAATATAAGGCTTGCGTTGACCGCCAACTCGCCTGATGTTAAGCGGTGATGTGGTCTACGGTGAAGCACGTTTGCCAAGAAGAAACCGATTCACTCGTGATTTGAAGACACCCAGATTGTAACTATCGGGGAACACCTATTCAGGCAACGCATTCCACAGACTAGCAGTTCGCATAAAAAAGTGAATATCAAATCATATTAGGTATTCATCGAGTTAGATGACTAGCTGGCAAAATTATAATTAATAAATGGACTTGGCCAGGCGGTTAGTGGAGACGTTGGGTGTCCAGAATGCTGGTTTTTATTTCACCCTGAAATTGAGCATTGCCATTCAACGTGGCAATGCCGCCAGCATTCTGGGGACTTTTAGAGAGATCATTAGTGGAGAGCCACTAATGATCATTTAGTATAAGTTTTTCGGGTTCCGTACCACAAAAGAAAAAAAAACCCAAAAAACGAACCATGGACACAATTCACAAAAAAAAAGAAACAAAAAGGTCAAGTTGAAATTAAATTCTTATTTCACTATAGTTATTTTTATTATTCAATTACCTATAGGCATGCGTTTGACCGCCAAGTCGTCTGATGTTAAGCGATGATGCTGTCTACGATGGAGCACGCTTGCCTAGAAGCTTTTTTAAGCAAAACAAAAACGAGCTTTGATATTAAGATTACGAAGACATTCCTATAGATAATAAATATTACTCGAACGGCAGAAAATACCCGACTAGTGAATGAAACAGTGCGCGTCCGGCAGCCAGCGAGTGCTAGCGAGCTCGAATGGGAGCGGAAGCCCGCGGTTAGTCCACTTCCTGTTTCCTGCAGGGCTGAGCGCGGCGCACGCGCAGCCGAGCGCGCCCGACCGTGCCCGACCGCCGCACGAACCGACCCGATCGATTTCGAATAAAGAAAAGAATCAACTCTGATTTTATAACCATTAAAATGACATAAGTAATGAAAAATAGGAGAGCTGTTGCCGTAGGACGTCGTTTCGTATCGTCAATCATAAACTTCAACAACAACAACAATTCTAACAGTTCGAGTTTTTACCTAACTGTTTGGTATTACAGGCCCGGTGTTCTTGCTGTTTTTTCGCGATCGGTTTATCCCATGAAATTATTCACAACTGACCTGACAAACGTTACCATGGTGTCTAAATTCCATAGAAAAAAGCACTTTCAGTTTTTTCCGAATTTTCATGTAAATTTTCCAATATTATTTTTTCTAAACCAACCCTATAACGAGGCATTTTATACCGTTTTTGAGTTTTAGTGAGACTTACGAATAGCAATTGATTTTTATATATGAACCTACTTATAAGAAGATTCATAATTATGTATATAGCTATAGATATATGATATGATGACATTGATCCTTCGCTTCAGTAACCTTTTCGTGTAACCATATTTACTATCAAAGGGACTTATACACACTAGCAGAACATTGCACATCCTTGAGCAACATTGATGATATTCCAAGAATAGATCCCCATTGACGATCTACATAATTCTACGATGTCCAAATGGAAACAAACTTTATTTTTAGTCAATGACATCTTTGTTTTAGTCATTTGGATTTCAATCGTCAAGCGACTCTATCTCATTCATCATCCATGATTGACAGTGGCGGCGAATTTTTCACATCGACTGTTTGAACAGCTGGTCCTGTGAAGTTTTTGCTAATTACATTATAAATAAATAAAAAAAACGATTCAAAATTCAATTTATTGAGCCCATGAGGCTGGGTTACAAAGTTGGTACATGTGTAAAAAAAATGTTTTCCAGGTCCCAGCAGTGCAAGTACCGTTCTTTATCGATCATCAAATTTGACAGTTGAGATCGTCAAATTCGACAAAATGCCATTTGATCGGCACTCGCTATGATCGATTCTATGGCATTTTAGCGAATTTGACAATCAATAAAGAACGGTACTTGCACTGCTGCTTTGTTAAATACTAAAAAAGACAGTAAAGTTTGTGTGTGTGTGTGAATGTTACTCGTAAGTAAGTAAGTACCTACCTACCTACATATAGCCTAACAAATCGCGAAAGTTTAAAAATTACTACATATAGATAGTTTAGGTTTTGATAAAAAAATACACGCTGATGAAACTAGGTTTGTGTATCTAATAATGTATAAAAATTGTGAGTATGTACGTATTTGTTGTATGTTGTCATAGATAATTAGTCAACCCACAAGATGGACAGACGACCCAAAAGAGACAGCAGGGAAACGCTGGATGCAGGCCGCTTCCAACCGGCCCTTTTGGAGATCGATGGGGGAGGCCTATGTCCAGCAGTGGACGTCCTATGGCTGAAATGACGATGATGATGTATTTGTTCCCCATGAACTCCAAAATGGCTACACCAATTTTGACGGGACTTTCATTGGCAGATAGCTGATGTTATAAAGAGTAATCCAAGCAGCGTGAAAGAAACCGCTGGGCGCAGCTAGTAAATTATATATATATATATATATTTTTTAAATAAACGCATGTCTCAGGATTTTACGAAAAATAGGGGGTATAGGGGGTTATGGGGGTTGTAAGATTATGGAGTAAAATTTTACTACGATTGCGATGAAACTTTGAGATTATACTCAGAAAATAAAAACCGGCCAAGTGCGAGTCAGGCTCGCGCACTGAGGATTCTGTACCGCCACATAATTTGTTAGCTATAAAAGTACAAAAAAAATTATGCAAAAAGACAAAATCCCATCAACGCCCACGCCGTCATCCACGTACTGACCGCGCCCGACGTTGCTCTTACTTCGGTGATCGTACGAGAACAGGTGGTGAACAGAAATTTGTCACCGATTCGCAGTTGACCATTATTTATAGTCAACATATTATATATTATTATTTTAGAGTGTGTACTAAATTCACCAAGTTTGACACTGATCCGTATTACTGTTTTCACATTAGAGTTAAAACAAAAATACGTTAAAAAAATACGTTTGTTGTATGGGGTTTCGTTTTCACTTTTTGACTTTTTTATTATTTCTTAGTAAATCCGCCGTAACATTACATATTTTGTAAAAATGTCAAATAGACAGACAGACATCGTAGGCTTAGTAATTTTATTTATTTATTTATTCATTTAGCACGGTTATACACCAATGACACTAAAGATACAAAATTATAAAACACTTATAACCTACAAAATTAACTAATTACAATATGTCAAAACGCAAAGCTAATTACATTAGTTATTAAAATGAATACACAATTATTTAAAATATTCAGGTACGCATAATGTCAAATAAGTAAGTAAAAACTAGTCAATATTGTATAAAAATAAGATAACCAAAGAAATGTATACAACAATAATTTGTAAAAGGGTCTCGTTTTTACCATTTGGGTTCGGAACCCTAAAAACTATACAGGGTACGTGGAAAGGGTGTACTAAGCTGAAAGGAGTCCATTATACTCATTATTATGAAAAACTTTTACTATGGGATGGGACAAAGCCTGAAATCGCGAAAAACATATCAGCTGTTCCCTTATACATTTTGTCGAATGCCAATGACCGTGTTCTGACCACCTCATATTATTTTTACGATTTCAGAGCTGCTCCCGTGGTAAAGGTTGTTTATAATTATGGGTACTAGGACCCTTTTTGGCGTAGTACATCCTTTCCGCGCAACCCAATAAATTAACTAAGTAAACTAAGTACGTAGGTAGATACCTATTTTTCTTTTGCTTTGCCTAAACTTTCAAAGGTCGAAAAGGTTAGCTCATCAAGCTCAGCTGCGACGACGCGTCATTTCTAAATATGCTGACGTCACACGTTGAGTTACCAATAACACGTGGGTTGTGACGTCACTATTGTCACGCAAAGTTGGGGGAGCTGAGGACCTAGACTTTACTGGACTATATGTACTTATTCGGGAAATTGCGTGACATCTTTTCGTCCAAGATACCACAGTGCCTCAAGACGAGGGTCTTTGACCAGTGTGTGTTGCCAGTGATGACATATGGTACTGAGACGTGGTCCTTAACTGTTGGCTTTTTGGAAAAGCTCAGAGTCACACAGCGGGCAATGGAGAGAGCTATGCTCGGAGTTTCTTTGCGCGATAAGATCCGAAACGTGGATATTCGCCAAAGAACCAGAGTTACCGACATAGCTGTTAAAATTTGCAAGTTGAAGTGGCAATGGGCAGGCCACATCGCTCGAAGAACCGATAACCGATGGGGAAGAAAGGTTCTGGAGTGACGAACCGGAAGACGCAGCGTAGGGAGGTCTCCCCCACTAGATGGACCGACGACATTGTGAGAGTCGCGGGTATCCAGTGGATGCAAAAGGCAGGCTGTCGTTCAGTGTGGAGGTTAAAGGGGGAGGCCTATGTTCAACAGTGGACGTCTTCCGGGTGATGATGATGATTATATGATACTTATTCTATTTATAGGTATAGTAAGTATTGTATAATTACTGCGTAGTACACGCGCGCGTTACGAAATAAATTGTCACTGGCCGTCTGTCCTACCTCCGATCTTTCGAACCGTAATAGATAGCCGGTTGAAATTTTCACAGAATATGATTTCTATGATGTTGCAGACAATTTCCTTGACGTTTTGACTGACTGTTCAGAGGTCCGAGCCATCTCTATATATCTCTTCTCTATCTCTATCTCTTCTTTTCTCTATCTCTATCTCTACATAGTATCATAGATAAACTAGAAATAATTGAAGTCACTTGCCGCGTCTATCTGTAAGGCCGCTAACTCCTCCTAAACCACGCGACGGATTTTGATGCGGTTTTCACCATCACTTAGATACAGTTTCACGGAAGGTTTATATATATAACTAGCAACCCGCCCCGGCTTCGCACGTAAATTACACCCGTGCGAAGCCGGGCGGGCGGGTCGGTAGTACCTATATAAAAATCAATTCCTGTTCGTTTGTCTCGCTAAAACTCTTGAACGGCTGGGCCGATTTAGCTGATTTTGATCATTAAATATTTGTGGAAGTTCAGGGAAGGTTTAAACGGTGAGTAAACGGCTGGACCGATTTGGATGAAATTTTGTGTTCCTGGAGCTGGGGCCTTATTATGATTCTTTGATCGGGATCGAAATTGCATGCCATCCCGTTCGTATCTATTTACTCGCACCACGTGCGTAAGTGAGATGGCACGCGATCACAATCACGATCCGAATCATCCATAATAAGGTAGCGGGTCGTAGTAACGAGGCCGAAGGCCGAGCTCTACGCGTACGAAGTAGCGGGTATCAGCTAGTCTGGTATATAAAATACAAGCGGCACAAATACGTAGCCGATCTTTTATTCGCCTTTTCCAGAATATTTGTAGTTTCACGGAAACACCGCGCAAGGTGCTCATTCAACACCAACGCCTCCCCTGGAATAGTAAAAACTGTTTTATTATTATCAAAGATAATTTAGTAATAGAATTATTATGTATTACTTGCCTACTAACTAGAAGAAAAATAAATAATATATTTCTGGAGTGGACATAGAAAAAACTAACTAAAAACCTTTAAAACCTCAGATCAGACAAAAGGGAGATATGGTAAGGTGTCGTGGCGTGGCGACCTGCGTGGATATGGCCTAAATCAGACGACCTTGCTTGTCGCCCTTTTTTGCATGTGGACTATTTAGTCTATAAGTGTTGCTACAAGTATCTTAGTATCAAGTACCAAAATGCTGGCGTGTTTCTGGCTCAACGCATAAGCATTGCTATTCAACGTGGTAATGCCACCAGCATGCTGGGTACGCTGCCAACTGGTAGTGGGCTTGAGCATTTAGATTGTCTTTAGACCTTCAACGGTCTATGGGCAGTGTAACTGTATTTGTAGTGTTGGTTTTAGCTTGTATTTTGTTTAATTAATAAAGGCACTTGCCATTTTTAAAAAAACCTAGATGTTCCATAGTATCTTAGCATGCATGAAAAATTTGTAAGTGAACTGTACTTACAGTTATTGCGCGGTAGGTACCTATAGTAAAAAAAGAGTAATGGAGACATTTGAACATTACCGATAAATTGTACTAAGGCATATCATCATTGTCTGATCTGTGGTATAACCCTTGCGGGAGTTGCGGGTCGGCGACACAAAAAAAAAAAAAAAATTAGAATTAGTATTGGAAAGATGCTTGTATATTATCACGTATATATGTAAGTCCGCGTTTGACCACCAACCTCAGAGCAAATAAAAATACAGAGGAACTACGGCGAACACGAAAAGTAAAGCCACTTTTTGCAACATGTGTGCGTAGTCGAAGTTCGTGTCGTGTAATTCATCAAAATAAGTGATAATATAAATACTTAAGTGTGGAAATATTCCATCCTTCTTCTTATTTACTTTTGTGTTGTTTTTACAGTTCTTAACACTGCAAGAAGTCATTGTTTCTTTTTAAAACGGATGCTTTCAGTACGACGTTTTGATAAGAAATTCACGTAGTTTTGAATGCGTATGTGTGCGTGAGTCGTGTATTTATTGGGAATTCACGTAGTTTTGAAGCGATTTTGGCGTCACTTTGGCAGTGCGCCGTAGGGACTCTGTATTTTTATTTGCTCTGAGCCACCAACTATCCTGTTGGTAAGGGACGATGTGATCGAATAAAATACCTACCTAATCTACTGGTTTACGCGGAGCGGGTGTACCTACTAAACTGAAAGGCGTCCATAGTATACTCATCATTATGAATAACTTTTACTCTATTATATGGGAACAACTCTAAAATTGCGTAAAAAGTATTAGCTGTTCCATAAAAACACTCGACTCATTCACATCACGAAAAACATTTCACGACAAAATATATGGAACAACCTCAGAATAACTACACAATAGAAACTAAGTACATTCGCAAAACTTAAACCATTTAAATGGAGTCATATATGGCTCCAAAAATATATATAAAAAAATTTACTATGACAATTTGCGCGGTGAAATCGTATCACAACAAATCAGAAAAGCAGCATAAGAGTTATGGTGTGACATTCCACGGGTAATCCATTAATTTTCTTGCTTAAATCGTTTAAAATACCAATCGAAACGTAAGCTACAAAGCGAATTTGTAGCTTACGTTTTGAGAAGGCGTTGTTTGGAAACCTACCTTCTCTGAGTAGTTATTCTAAGGGAACAACAGATTTTTTTTTGCAATTTCAGGGTTAGTCCTGTTTGTGTGTAGTGGGTGTCCTGTAGTTGTTCATAATGATGAGTACCCCATTTGGCTTAGTACACCATTTCCGCGTAACCCTGTATAAGTTTTTGCTTGTAACGTTTAGGAGCTACTTTTCTGTAATAATTTTTCAACTAGATGTTACCAAACTGTCTCGGATTCGCTCGGATCGCGGTTTTACGTAGCCAAGTAGTAACTACTATCATAATTATGTATGTTCTGCTGTGCGCGCGGGCTCGTAGTAAGTACCAGGTATTCTGTGTGGCGGGCGCGTTCGCCCACGCTTGCGGCCCACGCATCGCCCACTCCCCCTGCGACGCCTCATCCCACATCGGACGTAGTAGCGTAGGCTCACGGGATCAACATAGATTATTAGCTGTGATAATTGCAGATCAGACAATTTGCTAACCCTAGACACGTCGTTTGCACGGGATGAGAATGAAACACTTTTCGGTTGATTTAAGAAAATCGTTCAAAAGGCTGTGGCCACGTGTTTTGACCGCGTAATTCGATCCATCGGACTACGTGAACTTTATTCCAGTCAATGCGATCAATCAGACTACGTGAACTTTTTTTCAAATTAGTGCGATTCATCGGACTACGTGATTTTTTTCCAGTCGTGTTTTTTTTTGTCATTTTGACTAGATTAGGGTGTCGGACGATGAGGAGGCCCAAAACCATAAGTTTTAAAACAGATATAAATGAATTTATCGATACCAGCTACCAGGATAGCAGAAACGACGGAGTACTATTTCACACTAGATTCACAGAGTGTGATCACGGGTCGTGAGAGGGAAAACCTCTTCATGCTTTATACATTCGGTTCAAAAATAGTCGGTTGAGTTACACGTTCTATTTTAATTTTATTATTATTTATTAATGCTGCAGTCAGTCTTGGCTATACTAACGCCAGGCTATTGTTATAGTAAATCGTATATGCTACCGCTCGGCCACCATCGCCCATATTTTACCCATACCTACTATTATATAGTGCTAATCCATCGAGATACAATACCTATAGAGTCACAATCTCTAAGTGAAAACAGTAAAAAAATGTCCGAGTGTCGAGATATCAATTATATAATTCACAATTCCACATTTACTCCAATTTAGACGTTATGTCACTTGCATAATGTTCAACGTCGCTAGTCTGTTATGTCTTCGCAGCACTGGCATTGGGCAGCGCTGTAGTTGGATCGCGGTTGTCTTACAACTAACCAATAAGTCGGCGCAATGGGTAGCGTGCGCAGAGTTTTGGTACGGATTTTTTTGGCATTTTTATGAGTCTATATGTATTGTATCTCGATGTGTTAATCCTAAAATGTCCCTTGCAAATACGAAAACACAGTCGTACCTTCTGTTCATGTCCATATTCATTGTCTTGGCTTGATCCTGTGTTGTTACCAAGAGGCGACGTCAGTCGATTCAATTGCGGCAACACGACTTGTTCTACTAAGGTGCCAAACCCCAGGCCCGCATACTAAAAATTGCCCGCCAAACGAATAATGTCCGCCACTGCTATTCGTCACGCGTCCGCACCGCCGCGCCGCAACCCCGCTCTGTAGTTTGTTTTGTTTATTAAACCGCATCTATAATTATTTGAGATCTATTGAAATTGATTTTCAGGGTGTTAAATCATATTATATGCGATTGCAGCGCTGCATTGTATATGGTGGGGAGAGTAGATAACACAAGCAAATTAAATCTTTAAAAAATCATTTCGCTGGGGATACACGCTATGTTGCAAGACATAAGTACTATATTTGTAGAATAAATATTAATAGTGCATTAGTGTGTGCTTTGTGATTGTGACTCCATTTCCTTGTCCAGTGGAGTGGAAGGAAATGGAGGAGACCTTTGCTCAGCGGGCCGAGACAGTCTGAGCAAAAAAAGCAAGGTTTAAAAAAAATGCAAAAAAAAAACACTACGTTGTCCTCCCCACCCATCGCACTAGATTGCAAGGATTCGTAATTACGGCTCGCCACCGAAATTGGTTGGGCGCCCCTGTTTAAGGCCCAGTTAGTAGCAACATTGTACGCTGAATTAATCTGATTGCAGACAACTCATATCGCACAGCTGTTCCATTTTGTAATTAGTGATTACACTACATTACTCTAATACTCTAGCTCTAGTTTCGGGAGTGCGTTCATTATTGTGAATGAAGTCTGGAGTACAGGCTATTTCGTTCTGTGTTTATGTTGGCAACATTGTCGTGTGCATCATTGCAACTATGTTTTTCTCACTCGTCAGTCTCATCACACACCAAATATTTATATTAAGAGTGTGAAAGTAGCCCTCTGTTTCTCCTTTAGGCCCAAAGACATTTAAAACTATGGATATGGGGTGAGCACTCAAAAATTTGCAGCACTCAGTAAAAAAAGCGATGCGATAAGAAAAAACTAACGGCACCTAGTTCGATCCTTGGCCTGCACCAACGACTTGTTTGGTAACCAAAAAAAAATTATGTGCAGTTTCGATGCCATCACTCAAAAACGATTACTTAGTTCCCAATTCGTACAATACCCAATTCGATCAACGGATAGTTTTACCTAGTTCGTTCAATGGTTATGCTCAATCGGGGAAGTAAAAACATCGTGAGGAAACTGGTATGTCCAAGAACCTAAAAAAAAGTTCAACGACATATTTGATATTCACCAACATGGACTGGGCCAGCATGGTGGATTAGGGCCCATACTCACTCTCTCTCTCTCTCTCTGAGAGAAGGCCTGAGTCAAGAAAAAAAGGAAGGAAAGGAAGGAGGGGAGCTCTGGGTCAGTGGGAACATGATAGGATGAAACGACGCCGACAACTCAAAAAATTTCGAACCAAAAGTCGATTATCACTAAGTACAGACCATACTAACTATTCCCTAATTTCCCTAGTTCTTTATTAACCTAATGTTAATTTGTGTATTTATTCTACATTATTTTGTTGCAACTTGCAAGCTAAATTAGACAACTATGATTTTAATAAACGTAGGTAACTAATTCAAATTTTTTAATAGTTTAGTAGTTAATAAAATAAAAAAAATCAACATAAAAAAATATTTAAAATATTAGTAATGTTGTTCTAAAGAAAATTCCTAATCGGTATTAGGTAGGTGTTCAAAATGTCATATAGGTACAATTATTACATCTTTATTATTGTTATACAAACTGTTTAAAATGCGCGAGCGAGATAGCTGTGGTAGGATACGGTTCAGACTAATATGCCTAATCTGTAGCTCGCGGTGTAAGTACACACAAACCAAGTAGTAACAACATGGCTATATTGTTTTACTAACTTTCCTCTCCTACCTCCTCTTTGTATTAGCTTATAAGTAAATTCGTTTAAGTTAGCAATTGTAGTTAAGAATAGCAAAAGTCAGGGAAATAAAAAAACTGCTTTTTGACGAATTTCACATGAAATTTGGCAAGGAAGCGTTTAGTCGTCACAAGCCAAGGACGTTTCATAACCTAAGTTATGAAACTTCCTCGTCACAAGCATACAAATATACCTATTATTTATCTAACAGACGGAGAGAAAAAGGGGAGAGACAGATCCATAGTTACTTTCGAATTTATAATCGTACTATCTGAATTCCGCGGGTTTTCAGTTTTTCTGCATTTTCAGAGGGGGAAAGTAACCTATGTCCGTCCTTATGATATAGGTACACGATCATCCTGCCAAAAACAAACAGACAGACGGATTTATTTTCGCTTTTATAATATTAGGGTGTCACGGAAAAGGCATACTACCGAAAGGGCCTCATTGTATTCATCATTCTGAACATCTTTTGTTATTGAACCAACCCACAAATCGAGATCAGAAAAGAATAAAGATACGAAAAAACAAGTACTCCAAAAAAATATGCCATATGCACAAACAAATTTATAGAATAGCCTTTTTTCGAGATGTTCAGGTGATTCAAAAAAGTTGTTCCTGAGTATAATAAACTCTTTTCAGTTTAATACACCCGTTCTGCGTAACCTTGTAGAGTATAATGTAATAATATAATATGTAATCACTCTCGGCAGTAATTACTAGTGACGTGGACACAAGTTCATTCATAGTTAGGGTGGGCGGCCGCGGCCTCCTACGCACGCACCCCCACCCTGAATCACCCCCTTTCTATCCCACCCCTCCACGCAATCGTTACTTTTCAATGGATATTATTGCTTTGCTATGCGGGTGAACTTCGCTGGAGGCATTCATGCTTACTGTCATAAAAAAATTGATATACTAGGTTACGCGAAAAGGTTAAGCCAAATGGAAAGGGATCCATAGGACCCATCATTGTGAAAAACTTTTACTGGCCCATAGTTCATAGTCTATACTCTATGGGAGAAACTATGAAATCGCAAAAAAATCTGCGGGAAATGTGAGGACATCCATACATCCATCCACACGGGCGAAACCGTAGGGAGCAGCTAGTTCTACAATACATGGTTACACGAAAAGAGTATACTAATCCGAAAATGGTCCATTATTCTCATCATTATGAATAACTTTTACTATGGAACCAACACTAGAATCGCAAAAAAAACTGCTGTTTCAGACTTTATGTCGAGTGTGAATGACCGTTTTCTATAGAACAGCCAAGGACGTTATAAAACATATTATTAAAGTTTATATCGTCCTTGGGAATTGGGAACAGCTGAGATTTTTTTCGCGATATCAGAGTTGCTCTCATCTCCCATAGTAAAAGCAGTTGCTTCTATGCTTACGTAAACATTTGTAAATAGGAATATTTTTAAATCTGTTCGTTTGTTTATTGTTATTCATGATCTTTATTGAGGAATCCCTAAACATGCTTTTCGCTTTCGAACTAGTAAAATATGTTCATAATTTATTATGAGTGCAATAACCTTTCGGCTTAGTACCGCCGTTCCGTGTAGCCCTGTATAAATAATCTAACTAGAAATGTTATAGCTAGCCGATAAAAGTTAGGAAGCAATTCAGTTATTTTTAGCTTCAACATCAACGAAACGGAAATCGAATTTAGAATCTGATTTTATAGAGTCGTCCGGTTGACTAAATTATCGCTTACGTAGACGATTGCGTAAGCGATCATACTTATGAAATATACATGTACATTGAACATACCTAATACACAGTAGTTGTCCATGTTTTGATTTTTTGTCTTCAATGACTAGTTTCAACCGAGTTAATAAAGGTTCTGTTATGTGATAGGCAGGGTTGGGCAGTATTTGAATTACTTGTAACCAGGTCCGTCTTTAACCTATTAGAGGCCCTGGGCACATTAGAATAATGGGCCCCTATGACCTTGACAGAGCACTATTTTGTTCGAATAGACAAAGAAAGTTGATATGCTGATTTTCAGGCGAGAGTAGAGTAAAACTAATAAGCAAGTAGGTATTGTAGTCAGTCATTATCCAATGATTTTTTCGAAATAAATATGTTTGTCGGTAATAAATATTGGTTATCATTTGGTGATCTGGCAGGAACTAGGCCCCTGTCGATCGCGGGGCCCTGGGCACGTGCCCAGAGTGCCCAGTGGGAAAGAAGGGCGGGCATGCTTTTAACTAAAATACGTAATTAAAATACAAATACGTATTTGGTATTTGTATTTTAATTACTTCCTTAAAATGTAACTTGTAATTGGTATTTCAAATACCTAACGCCGAGGTATTTTGTAATTAGTATTTCAAATACTTGAGGCTTCAAAATACATTTTAACATTAAAATACATTAACCTTCACTTAGCGATCGTGAGTGCGAGGCGAGAGTGTAATGATTGTAAAGAAGCTATTAGAGTTGGCAACACTGCACCTGTTATTTATACTGTACGCTGTGACTGTACGTCAAACTTGGCCAACATAACCAAAGAGCTTATGGAAGACTTTTAGTCTGAGAACAAAACGCAAAAAAATAGACGTCAAATTGTCAATGTCAAGCTAAGATGTCGTCATAACGGTTTTTTGTTTGTTTTTTCACGGAATCAATAAGGCAGAATAAAAAAAATTAAATAAAAGAATCAGAATCAAAAATCAGAATCAGTCAGTAGAATCGAATCCTGTGTAGAATACAAATAGTATTATTAAAATTTGTCGCGATGGATGATCAAAATCCCTCTGCATGTACGTCGTCTACGATGTCGGACTACGGTGGCGATGGAGTGAGCCCGTGCTTTTCAACCCGTGCTGGTCTAGATTACTTGTTTTGTATTTTGTAATTTGTATTTAGTATTTCAATTAAAAATTGCTAAAATACTGTATTTTGTATTTCATATTTCAAATACCTTACTCAAGGATATATTGTATTTCGTATTTTAATTACTTGCGATACAGTATTTTGTAATTTGTATTTCAATTAAAGCAAAGCATGTATTTTGCCCAGCCCTGGTGATAGGTAAGTATATTAGCCGCAAGGAAAGACAGAAAAGGAATCAGAAAGGAATCAGGAAAATCAGAAAGGAGATTCGACCTTTTTTTGTATTATAAGGGTGGATATTTAGTATATAGCTAAGTTATGAAAATAAGGAATCTTTATTTTCATAACTTAGCTTAGCACGGAAACGGGTTCAACGAAGCTATGTTTTTTAGGGTTCCGTACCCAAAGGGTAAAAACGGGACCCTATTACTAAGCCTTACTATGTCTGTCTGTCCGTCTGTCCTTCTGTCCTACCTATTAGATTAGATTAGAGTGTGATGTGAATATGTATTATTTTTGCACAATATCATTAGTGTAACAATTTAAATTGCAATGGCCCATGTATTGAGAACCAACCGCTTCCAACCGGCCCTTTTGGAGATCGATGGGGGAGGCCTATGTCCAGCAGTGGACGTCCTATGGCTGAAATGATGATAATGTATTAAAAATAATATTAAAAATAATTTATTTGAATTTGAAAAGTGGTGTACTTACGTAAGTATTTAATCAGTACTTACTTAGGCAGTAAGTAATAGCATAAGTAATAGTGTTAACACACGTATGGATTTGGTTGACCTCAACCGCCGTCTGACCAACGGGAGAAAAGGAGAAGGAAATATGATATTCTCACTCTTTCTCTCCCGTTGGTTGGACGGCGGTCCGTCAACCAAATCCATACGTGTGTTAACACTATAAGAATAATCTCGGACACCGATTACCTACTACCAATAAATCTGCATCTTGATGAGGGCGCGTGGTTCTCGTTTGTTATCACGCCCTCATTACCTTGCCGGACTGTTTGCAACTAGCAGAGTTCCCATTGTTGTGAATATAGGGTTGCTATCAAGAATTCAAGACATTTATCACCTTCGAACAAAGAACTTGGACCTTACCTTTCTACTAGGTTCGATTTCGTTGCCTTCGAAATAAAGTTTGGGTTGGATATTCCATGTGCTCGAATAATCGAATCGAATAATAAATATAATCGAAGATAAGCTATTGCCAATTTTTTTTTTATGTTGGTTACAAACTACTTCTGCAAGAGTGCCCGGCCGCCTGCCACGCCGCCATCAAAAGCGCTATCAAAATTAAATTTTTTGCTCGATTTTTTTTTCGCTTTTGGTATTTTGCCGCCCCTTGCTATCTGGGGGTGGATCAGCCGCTCTACCACAGGGCCGGCGCTGAGACGACCGACGGCGTTCTTTTGCGTAAGAGGTGAAGCCCCACTTCAGGTCGCAGGCCTGCGGAGTAAGTAAAGGATATTTTTTATGATGGTAAGCAGTCACCGTCGCCTATGGATACTTGTAACACCAGAGGCATCACAACTACGTTGCCGACCCTTTAAGAATCCATAGATGTGGAACACCTTTTGAAGAACCCAATGTTGTAGCTTCTCGGAAACACCGCGGAACGTAGGTCATTCCACATTTTGCAGGTGTGAAGCAAGAAAGATCGCGTGAATTGCACAGTGTGCGATTTCCACTGATCTTATGATATTTGTGGATGAGCTTTCAGGCTTTGACGCCGGCATCAGATCAAACAGTTCTTCAGAACACGCCCCGCATAACCGCAATGTCCGCTTCATCTATGCTTCACCCCGATATCTTCGTACCGCCGAATATGCCGGCCGGCCTTATTGGCGGCGGATGCGGGCGTATCTGCGTCCGCGCCGGCCCGTCCAGCGGACGGACGCACGTCCGCTGCTCGCCACATCCGATTACAACGGAATTTACACTCGTGTCGTGATGTACTCCTGTTAGCGATTGATTATTCAATTAGGAAGGGCACAAATACTACGAGTAGATCCGTAGACGAACGAAAGTTACCGACGTAGCCCACCGGATTAGCAAGTTGAAGTGACAGTGGGCAGGGCACATATCACGCAGAACAGATGGCCTATGGGCCGAAAGGTTATCGAATGGAGACCACGTACCTACCGGAAGCGCAGCGTAGGACATCCACCCACAAGATGGACAGACGACCTAAAAGAGACCGCAGGGATGCAGGCCACTTCCAACCGGCACTTTTAGATCGATAGGGAAGGCCTATGTCCAGCAGTGGACGTCCTATGGCTGAAATGATGATGATGAAACTCACTCCAGCAAAACCCTAACATACCTACCACAATCTCCAAACATTCTTATATACGATATTAATTTTACATTGAGCATTGTCTCGCTCTCTCCGCCAGTTTGTTCAACCTCTCTCTAGTTCCTTGCATGAGAGGATTCTCATGCTAACCTTTCCTACAGTAAACTTTTCACTGTTCAAGCTGCCCTGCTGTGGAATGAGCTGCCTGCTTCTATCAGGCAGGTCAAGTACATAGTATTATTTGTAAATTCAGTATTATTTGTATTTTCAGTATAAATATTTATATGTATGTATATTAAATATTATGTATTATCATAGATAAATATACATTATCTACACCGCTGACGCTTAATCCTCTTTCAAATCAAATCATCCAAAGATTGCCTGGAAGAAATCACTTTAGGCGATAAGGCCGCCTATTATACTGTCGGTTTTTGTGTATTTTCGGTGTATAATAAAGTGATATTGTATAGTGTTTTGTGAAGGAGTGAAACAAAATTCAATGTAAGATACAATAAGAATATTTTTGAGGTTGTGGTAGATTAAAAGTTACAGAATATGAATACCCGTACGAAGCGCTTTGATTCCACTTTTATTATGCGAACTGCTAGTCTATGGAATGCGCCGCCTGAATGGGTGTACCCCGATAGTTACAATCTGGGTGTCTTCAAATCACGAGTGAATCGGTTTCTTCTTGGCAAGCGTGCTCCATCGTAGACCGCATCGTCGCTTTACATCAGGCGAGTTGGCGGTCAAACGCAAGCCTATTATTAAATATTTTTTTTAAAGTTTTTGTTCCAGTATCTGAGATGATTATCATATCTACAGCTATCTTTATCCCGCTGCTGTGACGTTTATTGGGTGATGTTGTTTTCATGAATGACAAAACTTTGCAATAAAAAAAAATATTTATACAATCTTTGTGACCTACCCAGGATATTCAGTGGCAAGGAAGAGCAAACAAAGTGACTTATCTTGCTGTTGAAGACTCGTTTTGGATCGTTGCGTCAACTTTTAGTTGATACAGTTCATCTGAAGAATTAGACTATAATGCTTGTGACGTTGTGACTAAATGTTTCATACATAGGCTGGTAAAGGAGAAAAAATTGCCTGATAAATTTCTGAGGTGGTAATAGAGAGCGGATGCTCTGTCTCTCTCCTGCAAAGCGTGTGTTAGTCTATTATAGTATTTGTATGGCGCGCGCACGGCTTGACGTCATAACGTGACGTCAAGCCACGTGACGTGAGTGAGTGCGGTTTCTGTCTAGCATGACATAACATTTTTTTTAACTGGGCAAGTGCCTTTATTAACTAAACAAAATACAAGCTAAAACTAACACTACAAATACAGTTAGACTGCCCATAGACCGTTGAAGGTCTAAAGACAATCCAAATGCTCAAGCCCACTACCAGTTGGCAGCGTACCCAACATGCTGGCGGCATTACCACGTTGAATGGCAATGCTAATGCTTTGAGCCAGAAACACTCCAGCATTTTGGTCACGCGTCGCATTAACCAGGCGCTCTGAAAGATTTTTGAAAATGAGGTGAGCTCCCGGTCCCCAAGGGCCCAATGTCTCGACCCCAAACGCCTCAAATATGTAACCACTGCCGAGGTTAGCATATTTGCGTCGCTTGTGCTGCTCTGCCGAATTGGCAGCCGCGCCAGCCCTACCTTGTGTCTCAGGAAGATGTGACGGCGCCAAAGTATCGACACAAGTTGCGTCCCATACAAGGGGCCGCCCCAACCTCCAGGGCACAAGTGTCATACCGTCAGGCCTCTTTCCATCGTCACGCGCAAGACCACTCGGTTCGAGCACAGCTGCGACATTGGCGGTGGAAAGTGCCCTGCGTATGATGTCGTTCAGGCTAGCGTGTCGGCCGATACGACCAGCGCTTCTCGAGCAAGAGAGACCATGGTGACCGAGCTGGTCAACAGCAGTACCACACTGACAGCGATGGGCCTCACAGCACCTTGCACCCAAGCGTAAGCTGACAGCTAGACGAAATGCGGTTGGATCAGTGTACGAACAGTGTCAACGTCGCCTCCTAAGGTTCCGTCATCCAAGTACCAAACATTAAGTTTGGACTGGAGACGTTGAATAATTGGGTGAATAGCCAGGCTGAAAATGGCGGGACCGAAAGGATCACCCTGTTGACAACCGACTGATGATAACAAAACATTGTTTTGGTATGTCAATTTGGTGGGACTGCCATAGCATTGCCAGAAAAAATTGAAAAGATCAGGAATTTTATCTTTTACTTGTGTCAACAGGGCACCGCGATCGACCGAATTAAAAGCGTTTTTGACATCCACCTTTAGCAGCACCTCTCCACAATTTTAATCGAGAAAAGTTCGGACAGAATGAACATCAGCCTCACATCCACCTCGCGAACCAAAACCAAGCTGTATTGGTTGAAAAAGGTTACTCAAAAGAGTGACCTTTTTCCTTCATCCTGCCTTGGCTGCGAGGCGACGATATGTGGTGCCAACCGCAATAGGTCTGATACCACCGTCTTTTTTTATAAGTGCGTATAAATTAGCACCATACAAAATTTCAATGACGTCATCACTGACCCGTCCAGATAACATGAGATTTACCAAAGCTGTCAGGTCTTTCAAGAGGGACTCGCTAGCCTCACCACAACTAAAAGATAGAAGATCTTTTAGGTGTTGAGGCGTCAGACCATCTAGGCCTCCAGCTGAGCCACTCTGAAAAAACGCGACAGCCGCTGCAACCTCTGGCATTTTTGAACCAATTTAAATTTGGTTTTTGTAAATAGGCTCTATTTAGGATCAGCAATTTTTGTGAGGTAATAATATTTTTTTAGGACAAGCCTATTAAAAAATTTGGGCACATTTTTGTTTTACAACCATTATAAATAGTGAACTAACTTTCGTAAAGGTAGCGAACGACAACCACTCTACATTTGCGTTGGTGTCAGTTGCCACATGATTGCGCCGGAGTCTGGCCGGAAAGTTGGTGAAACCTCGTAAAACTTGTATTTCTCAATATGTCAGTTAAAATTACAATAGATAGCTTTGAAGCTTTTACCAGCCAAATCGAAATCCTCCCTTTTTTAAGTCGGTCAAAATCTATAATCAGGGCCGTCTTTAAGCTATTAGAGGCCTTGGGCACATTAGAATAATTGGGCCCCTATGACCTTGACACAGCACTATTTTGTTCGAATAGACAAAGAAAGTTGAAATGCTGATTTTACGGCGAGAGTAGAGTAAAGCTAATAAGCAAGTAGGTATTGTAGTCAGTCATTATCCAATGATTTTTTGAAATATGTAAATATATTTGTCGGTAATAAATATCGGTTGTCGTTAGGTGATCTGGCAGGAACTAGGGGGCCCCTGTCGATCGCGGGGCCCTGGGCACGTGCCCAGAGTGCCCAGTGGGAAAGAAGGGCCTGTCTATAATACGTTTGGAGACCAGACATTCGGAAAATTAAGTGTTCTGAGATTTGATCAATCAATGTATGAAATAAGTGCAGGCAATCAGACGTACCACCTACAGTGTTCTATCGCTACAAAACTCAAACACCGTTGACTATATGGTTAGTCAACGGTGTTTGAATTTAAGTATGTAAGCAAATACTTATAATCTGTGATGGTAAGTTTCCAGGAACGCTGTATCTAGACAAGGAAAAAATCAATAGGCTAGAAGTCTCCCACGAGTCGGCCTACACAAAAACTGGATCGCCAACGCTTCCACAGAACTGCGCTGCGCCATCCAGTTCTCAGAGATGCGGGCTTTTGATTGAGCTGGATCCCGTTTTGTTCTACATTGTAGCTTAGACGAAAAAAATAAAGGCCTTTCACTGCTCATGCTCGTTAAGTAAACAGAACCTCAAGTTCTGATAAACATCTCGGCTAAAATAATTTGTTTAAAGCACTGTACAACTTACTACTTATTTGAAAGTTTCAGCAAGATTTCTTTCGATTGAAAACAAACAGATTTTTTTTATTTATTGGGATTTGGAAAGTCATGGCAGCACCTGGGAAAAATTAAAGAAAAATTACGATCGATATTTACCTACTGCTTCCATTGCGTAACGGTTTTCATACAAATTTCAATTTAGAGGTTTAAAATTTATTTGTATGTTCGAACATACAATAGTATATTGTTACCCTAGGGGTGAAAGTAACTTATTTAGTCCTGAGACGGGGTTTGGCACCCGAGCGTAGCGAGGGCTCTAATAGTTCGAGGGACTAAAATAAATAATTCTTTAACCCCGAGGTAAACACTGTGCTTTTCATTACGAATACAAGGAAACTGGAAAAGGTTTTCCACTACTGCTTTAGCCTGTTCTCTTATGAAATCAGGCGTTAAATCCATATCGGAATCAGATGAACTGATTGTGTTAATACAAATCTGCTATACGGAAGTATATACAAAACTCTACAATGAAGATCTGATTCCAGCCAAATTTTTTTTTGGAACATTTTTACACTGGCAAATACACAAGAAGTGCGGGACCATAATCTTCCGAGGAGAAAAAAAAGTTGGAACATGGTTCAATACAAATATGAAAATGGAACTAGTTTTTTTTTAATAATTTGAGTGTCTGTCAGTTGTCAACTGTCACTGTCAGTTGAAAGTGTATCTCCCTAGGGCTGAAATGTATTACTTTCTTCCCGCTCCTCAAGCAAACTTCAGACCTACTTTCCGAGTATGAGTAATGAAAGATAATTTTATACATGTAATTACGTCTGGAATTCCATATACCTTTCACAGTATATGGAATTCGAGTGCGTAATTACGGACCGTTCGTGTACCTCGGCAGATGGGACTACGTACGCTTAACTACTCCCGTTCTGAATACTCATAGATTAATAAGGTCACTTAGTAAAAGATCTTCACTCATGCCGACTTTTTTCTAGAGGTTCACGATCGCGTATAATGACGAAGAACTGACGTGCTAAGCCTGTGCTAACATTGCTGTATCATCCAGTCCAATAAAATCTGGGGCCAGACGAGCGTAATTACCGTCACGTTTTTTATTATACAATAGACTTGCGTTTGACCGCCACCTCTCCTGATGTTAGCCTAAAGCAAAAATGTTGTCTACAATGGCATTCATATTTTCATTAAGGCCGCGCCTATTCAGTTATCTCTTTCAAATATTTTCAACAATTTAGAAATAAAAAAACCGGACAAGTACGAGTAGGACTCGCGCTCTGAGGGTTCCGTCCAATGGAATCCTCAGATCACGAGTCGAAAAAAAAAACTGAAGTTGAAATATTGAAAGACAAACTTAACTTTGTAGTTGACTATAAGGTTCTTATACATACATACATTCATTCCAACATACATTACATACATTCATTTCATACATTCCAACTACAAAATGTCAGTTTGTAATAGCAAAATAATTATTTTAAATGATGTAACTTCAAATTTATGACTTTCGGATTTATATATGTGCTATAAGACCTTGCCTCTTGCCAAATTTCATGATTCTAGGTCAACGGGAAGTACCCTATAGGTTTTGATTCCCCTGTGAAATCGCAAAATATGCGACATAAACGTTCATATCTTTTGATTGCGTTGACTTACAACTTTTATTTTTTTACAGCCGAAAGAAACCGTAGATTCAGGTACTTGGTATAAATTTCAACTTGATACCTTTACGCGTTCTTGAGAAAAAGGGTCTTGACAGACGGACAGACAGACGGACAACGAAGTGATCCTATAAGGATTCCGTTTTTTCCTTTTGAGGTACGGAACCCTAAAAATACGCTACATATGATTTAAAAAATAAATATTAAGGAATTTTATCATAATTATCTCATAGTTCTGTTTGTCTTCAAAAATATTGAATTGCCGCCACTTGTGTCGTACAAAATACATATGCGATGCGACTGCCTCTACGGGCCGAGTGAAATTTACCAAACTAATATCAAATGCAAAGTAAGAACGGACGAGCAAATTCCAAAAGATGAATCTATAACCTTTATAGAGATCTCGGGTCCAGTTCTTATGGCAGTACTTGGAAAAGGGTGTTTTGTTTTGAACAATGTTTGGTTTTAGCGATTCCCGACGCCGTATATGTATCTGTGTCTGTCTGCGGCATCGTAGCTCCCAAACGGCTGAACCGATTTTGATTAAGTTTTTTTTAAGGTGTCTTGATCGTAAGTGTTCTTTGCTATGATTCAAGAAATATTATTCAGACGTATGATCGTCAGACGTATTCATTATCGGGGGTTTAAAAAAAACATTTATTCTTGTCAGGAAGCTGCCTGTGAGAGATTTTTAGCTTTGGTTATATAGTTATTTTAAACTCTACCGACATTGCGCTCATTTAGCCTGAGCCTAAGGTGACCAGTAAGTGGGCTGCGCGGGAGCAGGCGTGCAGGTCGGCGCGACATAGAGGGCGCTTTTTTATCTGCGGGAGTGCGACGCGTGACCCGATGACCGCGGTTTGCAACGTCGCCAATTTGTACGGTATCAACCCGACGACGCAAGATAAACTCAATGGGTTGCCATGTTATTTGTAAGTTATTAAAAAGGTCACGCTGTCTTCGAAGTTGAATTTAAATAAGTTAACAATATACCTATGTTCGAATATATATAAATATATTGAAAATTTTGAAGTAGAGCCAATTTAATAGATCACATTTGTCACTTCATCAAAATTCAACAACGTAACAACCTTAGAATATGTGTAGTTAATCTAAGGTAACAACATTGTTTATATTTCAAAACTGCACAATAGGCATGTGTTTATTAAAAATAACCGGCTTAGCGATGAATATAACTAAATACATTACACATACTGAAAAAATAAATTAAATTGGCTGATAAATCTCTGAGATATGAGTATTTAAAGTTTTAGGTGGGAATAGAGTTTTCTATCCTTTTCTCGCAAAGCGTGTCTTAGTTATAGCATTTGTATGGCGCTCCTGAGCCATGACGTCACGGCTCAGTATAGTGCGCTCTTTGTCTAGCATGAAATTAAAATGCTTATATCTTATTTATTTTTGAACTTATTTTAATTTTGTTTATGTTGATGTGCTCTATTTATGATCAGCTTTTTTATGAGGTAATAAAAAAAAATTAGTCATCATCATGCCTATTGCGATAAAAATACATATTTATTATAATTTAATGACAAAAGAAGGCAATTTTATGATTTATTTTGACAAATAAACAATAGTCTGACAGATGTCAAATGTGATCATCTATTAAATTGGCCCTACTTTAGTTAACTCTAGCCATACGTGATCTAAATGAAAAAGGCGACAGAATTTGGGGACTTTTGGAATGGCTTTTTATATTACCAATCGAAAGAAAAAGGTTTAAAAACACAAATGTCCCGACGAATCGGCTTACAGAAATTTTCTTAACTCTAAAATATGGTATCCTCGAAATGGCAAATCCGCGTTAGCACCACCCACTCTCCAGACTCGACGCGAAAAAATAAATAAGTAACTTCTTATCTCACCGAAAGTCAGAGCAGCGTGTGGACTAATAAAACTAAATGAAGTCATCACTTGTTTTCAGTTTTCTGAATACGATGTCTCGAGTCGTGTGTAATCTGCTCATTGACAGATTATGATTAGGCCATTGACGCAACACTATACCACGTTGGTACAAACTCGTCTCTAGAAATGCCTCGAACTGAGACCTCGCGACCCCTCAACCGATTTTGCTCATCACATCACATCATCAGCCAAAATAATATCCACTATTGAACAAAGGCCTCCCTTAATCTTTACTTTTTTTAGGGTTCTGTACCCAAGTGGTAAAACCGGGACCTTATTACTAAGCCTACGATGTCTGTCTGTCTGCATACCCTAACATCCTGACGTCAGACTGCGAGTAGAAGTCGTTTCCTTGAGTAATCTCCATCTTTTATTTATAGGTTTTGGCTTTTGATGGATGGAGCGAAACGTCGCATGAATGAATCGATTTATGGCGTTCGACAGACGATGTTTATGTGTACGCTTGACGTCAGCATAGGTAAATGAGAGTTGAAGCTGCTGACGGTTCACAGTTTTGTTGTAAGCGTTGATTGAGTATGAAGTCTTATCCACAACACTGTGTACATCACAGACCTATATCCAAGTAGACGCCACAAGTCGACCTGCCTTGCATGTCATATTTCCAACATATGACGATTAGTCGTAATTGAGTCCGGCCAAAACCTGTCTGCTCAATCTGTGCCACAACAACACGTGTCAGTTTGAAACGAAAATGGGCAAATAATTGTGCAATACTGTAAGAATACCACAAATAGAGTTGGCCGACAAAATAAAGATATTTCTTTTCACTTTTAGGTACGAAAAATTTGACACGCTCGTTTTCAAACAGTTTGGACCGCTTGTGTATAATACGTACAGTGTAACAAGAAGTATTAGTTAGTCCGTCTAACGAAAGAATGTATCGCAGACGCGGCGCTACAGCCATGCGACGGAACGTTATCTACTAACCTCTACAAAATTAATTGTTTCAGATTTTATTGTTTCAGTAAATAAAATTGGTATACATCATTTAACAGAAAATATTGGGGCAAATGTCTTTTTTAACTAAACAAAATACAAGCTAATAAAAAATAAATAAAAAAACAAACTAAAATACACAAGTTCACAAGTTTAGGAAAGTAATACAATGAGGCGACATGTTTTTTCATGTTGGTGCCAAAACTTCTTTTAATATATATTCATGGATAAGGCTATGCTCAGCTAATAATAACACTACAAATACAGTTAGACTGCCCATAGACCGTAGAAGACAATCTAAATGCTCAAGCCCACTACCAGTTGTACAGCGTACCCAGCGTGCTGGCGGCATTGCAGAATAGTGGATTGTAACATAAGGGAGCAAAATAATATTTTACGGCGAGGGCGCTTTTTTTAATCCAGAGCGAAGTGATGGATTCTTTAGTAGGTACAATCCCGAACGTAGCGACTAGCGAGGGATTCAAAGTACGTCGCCCGTGCCAAATATATTTTGCGCCCGAGTGACACACTACTTTTCATCACGCACTATGAGAAAATAAAAGGCTCCTCATATTTTATTGTAATATTATTATTTAGTAAAACATAGAGTAACAACTGAATTGAAATTAAATAGTATCTAATAATAAAATTACTAAAAACTTAAATTTACATTTGAGACATTTTCGCAATTATGAAAATTTATTGTTACACAAAACCATGAATTTCTAACAATCCGTGAAAATTTACGAAAACGCGGGCTGTAGATCGCGCGTTTTTAATTTGATTTCTTTTTTTATTCAGCAGACGGCGCGACTATGGGCCTTCGTGCCAGCCAGTCTTTATTCAAACAATATTTGCGTTCGATTTCTTTGGCGCTGAACACTAAGATGTTCCAAATTCAAAAAAGTGCGCGGCAAAGATATTGCGCGCACTTATAAAGAGGATTAAAAACTCATTACTGCCCGCTAAAAGTTTCTTATAGAAAACACCACCTTTGGGTGCACTTAAAGGCGAACCAAGTTGTCCTATTCGAATAGATGGGATGAAAAATTATATTGAATCTGACATCGATCCTTCTAATGTCCTAATAGTAAGTAGTTCCACTTATTGCCGCGGGACTTGTCTCGTGAGACGGACTCTACCGTCGTCGTCTTCGGTACCTACTTCCCAATGAAAAATATCGAACAATAGGTACCTACTTTAAAGATAGGTAAGCAACCGAGACGGGCCGCCGATTACCCAACAATGCTGTTATCTGTGGCTGTGGCAGTAGGCAGTGGTCCGTTTGAAGCGCCGCACTTCCTGCGCAATGACCCGTACTGCGTTATCGGACAGTAGTGCAGCGATGTGCGCGAACTCACTTGATTCGACCTCACCAAAACTAAAGCGGATGCATAAATAGTAAATTATTAGGCTAACTTGCTAGACTAGAATGCGCTGTTTGAACGGGTGTCCCTCTTCGACCAAAATAAAATTAATGGATGGGCCCAGAAGGAGCGCATTTTTGAAGATTACAAAATGACCGCTGCGCTCACTTTCATCCAATTTTTGCGGTAATCTCTATGCACTGGTAATACAGCGCGCATTCGCGGAAACGTATCTATGACGTCACTCACGCAAGATTGGCTTCACAAATGAGCGCTGCGCTTTCATTGAACAGGGGCCTTACGGACAACAGCTATTCAGGCACCTAATCTGCTCAGTTGGAAAATCACGCGACCGCAAACCTTATCTGGGCATCGCGCTTGGAGAGTCAACACGTCTTGAGGATGCCTCGTGAAGAGGCGAAACACGTGTCGACAAGGTGCACTGAGGAATCGGGTATAATTGTTTATTTCATTTATATTTCAAATGAATTGAATAATATTTATAGTAATTTCATAATAGTTTCAAAGTTTAGTGTTCATTTCAATTAAATAATATTTACAGTAAATTCATGTTAATTTCAGTATTTCAGTTATTTCAATTAAATAAAGTTTATAGTATTTTCAAATATTTTAAAATTAATATCATTAGTACAAATTGTTAAAACGAATTTTTTGTTACAGATTTAATTACAATTTGTTTCAGGTTAGGTTAATTTTACTTTTTTATGTAATTAATATTTATGTCAGGTTAGATTTAAATTAGCATCACAAATATCTATAGAGAAAAATAGTTTGTCCCAAATCTTTATTGTACTCAAAACGACGTAGAAGCGGAATTCGGTATGTAAAGTTTTTTTTTTTGGATTTTTTTTTAAGAAACTAATTTCAATATTTTTGTTTTCTATTGAGTAGTTATTTTACAATATTTTTTTGAAAATTGAAATTATGTGACGTCACCATATAGCACAAAATTTCGTTGCGTTGAGAAGCCTAAAAAAGCACCCCATATTGGCAGCCCTGAAAAAAACCAGACAGTCAAACCACAGAAATGAAAAAATATTCTATTCTGTGTGACGAACAGTGTGTCAAATGTATAATATTTTTATTCTTAAAAGGCACAGAAAATAAAATGCTACAATGTGACGTCATTTAGAGGACAATGAAAGTCGAATGATTTCTTAGTTTTATGTTAAAATAAATGGCATCTTATCGTTTTAAAAGGTCGGAGTAGAAAAATAAGGGTTGGTAAGATAAAATCTCGAAATGGTTTTGGAATTGGCATAGGTTAATTTTTTTAGCATACCGAATAACACTAGAAATTCATATACACATTAAAAATGGACTTCCGCAAAGTAACGCCTGATTCAATCAACTATCGTTGGGTTATACTTACTTTCACTTTGGCCCATAGAAATTTAATCAAAATCGGATCAGTAGGTTTTGAATTAAAAATACATAACTAAATGGTAAATTTGTTTACTTAGATGATATACCTAGGTAATATTATCTATCCATGTAAACTAAATTGCGTATTTGACTAATTTTGAAGTCATTTTTTTTATTGATAACTATTGAAAGTAAGGGTCGTTGTACGCATTCGAATTTTTCATACAGCTATTTTTAGAAGGACTGTTCGCACACATCGTAGAAGTCATTCATTAGCCCATAACATTATTTAGCACAAAGTTTTCATTGTTAACTTTTATCATACACCCAAATATAGAAATCAAATTCTGTAAATGTAAACCTATAAATTTCTGCTTTGACTATTCTTCATTGTTTGATAATCACACAATTGGTCATCAAGAATTTCAATTGTTAATTTCTAACATATTTTATCGTTAGAAATACAATGGCGTGTGTCACTGGATCGGAATGTGTGGTCACTCATCGTATACTGTCAAGTTAGAACAATGAAGCTTACCATTACCTGCACGATCTACGCATTTTGCGTGGCCTTTTGATCACACTTTTGATCAAAGGTTCAAGATCAAAGAGTAGCTGAGATGTCATAAACTATAAAAAAAAAAAAAAACCTATTTTATAAGAAACTTTTTTCTAGATTACATTACGAAAGCTTACGTGAGTTTTGGCGCTAACGTGAAAAAGACATGTTGCCTCGTTGTAGGTATTTATTTTCCTAAACTTTTACCTACCGAGTGTATTATTGGTGGATTATTATGGTGAAACCTTAGAAACATGAACATGAAACATGTATTTTCGTGTTGTTTCCTAAAGTCCATAAAAGCCTTTTGGTAAATCCTCCGCCATTTTACTATGCCATGACTTTGACTTGATCGTGACTTTCCTACTTTGATTGACTCTGACTGTGATAAAGACTTGTTTGACGATATTTAATAACAATATTATGTATATTATACGTGATAAGTACCTAGTAACAATACTTACAAAATATTCAAACATTATTAACTGCACCAACAGCAGAGAGTACTTAGTTACTAGCCACCAGTTCATGATGCATCTCAGGGCACAGGTCACGGAATGTGGACGATAACTGGCCAGATTTGACAGTGAAATAGCTCGAGCTCGTTTATTCTCTACCGGAGAACGCGAATGACGGCGGTGGTCACAAATCAACCTCACAATGCATCAAATGATCCGTCTTCTTGGTAGCATAGGTCACTGTGAATAGACATCTATTTTTTCATATCTACAAGTATTTTTTAAGTACATAATAGGCTTGCGTTTGACTGCCAACTTTCCTGATACCAAGCTTCGATCACATCTGTTCGAAGATGCCAAGCCTTGCCGTGGTTGCTTTCCGTATGTACTAGAGCGGGCGATGCAAGACGCGCGGGTGAAATATGTTTTTTTTTCTTTCTGGCATTAGGCGCATTCTTAAGCGATGATGCGGTCTACGATGGAGCACGCTTGCCTAGAAGAAACTGATTCACTAGTGATTTGAAGACACCCAGATTGTAACTATCGGGGAACACTCATTCAGGCAGCGCATTCCACAGACTCGCAGTTCGCACAAAATGGAATCCAAGCGCTTCGTATGGGTTTCGGAATATCAACCATACATCGGTGTCGATTCCGGTGTCCGATTGAAAAATGGTAAGAGGGAATTAAATCATACAAGATCCAATACATACTCTCCGAAATGTATCAGGTTCAGCTATTTCCTTTATTTATGGTAAAATTAATAGTTTGAATCAATCTGCATGGACCAAATGGATTTGAGATTTGTCCAATCAACTGCTTCCTACTGTGGATTTGAAAATTTGAAGTTTTGGAACCATGGTTTCCTATCTAAACGTCTGTGTATTTAAGACCCATTACAGTTTTCTCTCAGGACTTGTATCTATAGCTACTTTAGAAGTATAGGTACACAATTTTGTTTATGATTTATCGTTGAGGATTTATCAATACTTACTCATACTCATACTTTTTTATTCATAACAATTATAGTTACATGTCACACAGTGTACAAATTCTTATTATCGTTTACATAATGATCAAACATGGAAAAAAATATATTGAACGTTGATATTCTAAAATGTACACCCTCTTATTACAGTAGCGATTCAATTTTTAATTGCATTGCCAGGCGTCATCTGCTGATCACACAATGCCGCCGGCAGCCTGTCACCATCTGTTGTCCTCTGTGGTTGTCCCAAATTATACTGTAGATCTGTGACTGATAGTGTGTGATGCTCTTTTTGCTCTGTACACAGTTTATTTTTTTAGCTTGTATTTTTTTTTTACTTACTTTCTTTTCCATCGACCTATTTGTCTGCAGCAGTCTGCACTTCACCAGTGCTGTGGGCGAAGTACCTACAAAATATTCAATACTCGAATTCCATACACATATTTTGAATTTACATAGGTATATGGAATTTACTTTTGATACTTAATTTACGTACCTAACATAATAATAGTCGTAGGTGCTTCGCCCACTGGATATCTAATCGTCACGTGGTTACCTACAATTGATTTAACATTTTAACTAATTAGATACTTACTATCTATAGTTCCTGTCGAAGCTGATAGGCTAAACAGGGACCGGAAAGGGGAAGACGAGCATAAAGAGGCGTGCACCGTGCATCCCGTATGGTGACGTCGAAAGGAAACGGCTGAGTCGAAGTACATCGCTGTTGTCGTTGTCGCATCACTGCTCATTTCCTTCCACCAGACTCATTATTATTCCTCTGTGAATTACTGTGCTTTTCTAATGTAAGTTTTACTGCTTATATTGTCAATATGTCGATGGAAAATTTAAGGTCCCTATTATTTATAATAATAGGTACTTATAAAGGAACGAATAATAGGTATGTAAAATACCTATATATCTACAATTATCTTTGTAAATTATCATTTAAACTTAGAATAGTAGTTATTCTAAGCATTTAAATATCTATGTTTTATTCACAATAACAGAAAAAAGTATACTTATGTAGATAGAGAGAAAAATAAATTGAATCCTAAATATTAAAAAACGTACCTATCTAGGTAGGTACATACAGAAAAAAACCGGCCAAGTGCGAGTCGGGCTCGCGCACTAAGGTTTCCGTACCACAACAAAACTCAATAACGAAATTACCAGTTATAACTTGGTACTTAATGAACAAAAACTTGTCACCGACTCGCACTTAGCCATTTTTTATTATTGTTGTTATAGGTACCTACTTTAGAGTGTGTACCTTTGACGCTTGTTATAGGTATTATATTACGTTATTACATTACCTATAGAGCTAATACAAATGCGCTCAGGATTCTAATTTTTGAATCCTTCCCTTGCTCGGTCATCAAAATTGAGCACGCCGTTAAAAAGCAACTTTGCACTTTTGTATAACAAATAACTATTGTTCTTTGTTGTATGGGACCCTTTAATTTTTACTTTTGGACTTTTTTTTTATTTGTTATTTAATCCGCCGTAACATTACATATTATTATACTGTGAAAATTTCAAGAAAGAGGATAGACGGACAGACCGACAGAAGGACAGTGAGACAGACAGACAGACAACGTAGGCTTAGTAATAGGGACCTGTTTTTACCTTTTGGGTGCGGAACCCTAAAAATCCAGCCAAGTGCGGGTCGGGCTCGCGCACTGAGGGTCCCGTACCACCACAAAATTCAATAACGAAATTACCAGCTATAACTTGATAATGTATAGAAACTTGTTACCGACTCGCACTTGGCCCTTTTTTATTATTTGTTGTTATACTTTAGAGTGTGTACTATAATTATGTTAAGTTTGACGTTTGTAAGTATTACCGTTTTTACATTAGAGCTAATACAAAAATACGTAAAAAAATACGTTTGTTGTATGGGGACCCCATTTTTCAGGCCATCTATTACGGTTCGAAAGATACAGCCGTTATGGTCTGTCTAATACATAGGCTAAGTATACGGTCTAATATAACTTGATAAATTTGACAGCTCTCAGTAAGGATGAGGTAGTGAACCTTTTCGATCATCGATAATTATTATTATCATAGAAATTGGAATCGATAAAAACTCAATAAAAACAGTAAATAGCAAAAACTGAATGGAAGCGTATACAAGGCACAACGGTGTTAGAACTAGTAATGATTACAAAATGGCTGATTGACGGTACGTAAGTATTATAGTTTATAGTTAGGTATATTGTAAGTATTAAAATATCGAAATTGTCATGTAAGTTAAAAGAATTTGTCACTACTAAAGCGACAGCATACGGAGGTGGCTTCAAGGAGGTATATAACGCAGGTGAAACCGCGGGGCACAGCTACTACCTAATAAAATTTATGATGAAATCATTTTTTATGATTTTTTTGAATGTTACACGACTTGTAAAGAATTTAAAAAAATATATTGTTAGGTTATAGTATTTTTTTACAAATAAGTAATTGCGCGATAGATAATTGCAAATAAATAAATAAATAGTTACCTATATATATTAATTTTTATTTGTTCGATTTACCTATTTTATTTCGAAACCGATTTTTGATAGTCTCGGGTTCTTCATTATGCGTGGCCTTCACTAAAAGGGCAGTACCCGTCAATGAAGTACGACATTATATTTTGTAGTACATTTTACCGGAACAAATACGAAACTTCATGGGCGTGACCTGTCAAATTTATCAGACAGACCGTAGGTAGGTAGGTATACCTATTAGATATGGCCCAGAGTACCGTAGTTGTATAGTTTATAGCCTACCTTTTGTTTTAGAACGTTCGTCATTTCTAGATACTAACAATGGCATTTAAAAAGAAACACTTCTAATGCTGCTAAAGGTTTTGTTTAGGCCCGGATTAAGTGGACTAAAACTGATTTTTATGCTATATAGGTACCTAATTAAATCACTGTTTCATTTCCTTGCAATTAAAGTAAAAAGCCAAGTGTACCTATAACTATACAAAACCTCGCCTTCGGCTCGGACTGAAAAACGTCCAAGCCGATGGCGAGGTTTTGTATTCTCATGTTGTTTCAAAACTCCATAGAAGCTTCTAGCAGTCTCCACTACTTTACAACATATGGGGCAACAGAAAATTAAATCGGTTTCTAGAGCATACCCATAGAAAAACCCTTCCCTATTCCGTGGACATACCTATGTCAATAATATAAGTAAAACGAGGCGTTTATAGCCTGAATGGCTTTAGGCTGCCCAGTAATGATAAAAAAAAACAACTGCATGTAGGTATATATTATTACTCTATAAACAACTGTCTTCAGAGTTCCACGTGGGCACAGATATACACAACCTGTGCACGTGGGGTTTTTTGGCGCCAACGCGGAAAAAACATGTCGGCTCGTTGGATTATTTTCCTAAACTTGTGTATTTTCGAGTGTTAATGTGTACTAAATGGTGAATTATTATTCATTAAGTGCTCGTAAACGTGCTCGAATGTGGGAAAGTGATATAACGAGGTGAAACGTGTCTTTTCGTGTTGTTTCCAAAACTCCATAGGAGCCTCTTGTAAAGTCTCCACCACTTTACAAGGGCATGAGTTCGACGTGACTTACTTAGCTTGACTCTGACTGTGACTATGACTTGTTTGACGCTATTAAGACAAAATAAACTGTTTAATATTACGAGTAAAGGACATTGAATCCACGCTCAAAAAGATTATAAGAAAAAAAAAAGAAAAAAAAAGAGATCCGCGTTCCGCACTATTTCGCAAAAAATCTTCAAAAAGCTAAACTACAAACAAACTTGAATATAAGTTTCTTTTGATGTGTTTTGTGTGAATCTCTCTACCTCTTTATTTATTTTGACTTAGGGAATGTTCTAACACCGCACTGGTCTACTGGATAACTTAGAAGTTTTCATAATACCTATTGGGTAAGTGAAACTATCCTAATAATCTTCTCTGCCATAACACAAATAATAATATGTTTAATCGGCTTGCAAGCTCAAAGTCGCACAATGAGCTATGGAGAGGGCTATGGTCGGGGTTTCTCTACGAGATTGAATCAGATATGAAGAGATCCGTAGATGAACGAAAGTTACCGACATAGCCCACTGGATTAGCAAGTTAAACGAAGAGTTAAAGTGGCAGTGGGCAGGGCACATACCACGCAGAACAGATTGCCGATAGGTTCTAGAATGGAGACTACGGACCGGTAAGCGCATCGAAGGACAAGATGGACATATGGCCTAAAAGAGACGGCAGGAAAACGCTTGATGCAGGCCTCTTATAACCGGCCCTTTTGGAGATCGATGGGGGGATTCCTATGTCCAGCAGTGGACGTCCTATGGCTGAAATCAAATCGAAAAGTTGAGTCGAATGTATGGAATTCCTAGGTGTTTGCATTTCCATGGCCCCCATGGCCCCCTCCCCTGGATCCGCCAATGATAAGGTTTTTAAAGGCCACAGACGAATTATAGATTTCATCACAGAATTCTTCTCAGTTTATCTGGATTTCATGCAATTGTTATCAGCTGGTCCTTATCACGACTGTTGTTATGCATGGTAATTAATACATAAAATCTAGTGCAGTCGTCTAGTAATTTAACTTAGCATGAACTCACTCATTATAGCCCTTTATTTTTATAATCTGTCTCTAATAAAATTCAGGTTACTCTATACTTAAAATTGCTCTGTGTCATTTTGCCACATGACAATTTCCATCAGTGAAACAAATCAAAAAGATAATTTTACATAAAGACTAATGTTTAGCCGAATAAGTATGAATATTACTTACATTAATTTTAATGGTTTTAGATAACAAAACTTAAACTTACCAAAAACAACTATAAATTAATAAAACCGGCCAAGTGCGAGTCAGGCTCGTGCACTGAGGGTACTGTACCTCCACATTACCTGTTAGCTACTAGAGTACAAAAAATTGTGCAAAAGACAACATCCGTTAGCCGTTAATAGGTAGGTAGAACAGACAGACGGACAGACAGACATCGTAGGTTTAATAATAGGGTCTTTAATTTATGATACTATAAAAATAGAAAAAAAAAAACTCTTGACACATTTCATTAAAAAGTTAAATAAAATTCGCACTAATTCGGAAAAGAGGTCATAACTTTAAAAAAGCAGTATGTACAGATTTTCATCAGATAGTAAGAACTAACCTGATTTACATCGGTCCATCCGTTTGTAAGCTACGAAGCCACTATAGCACCTACCCGAGCCAACCCAACTCCTTGTAATATCGGAGTAAGGCTCTGGGGCGCTGGCACAGTTACTCATAGTTATTTAAACAAGAAACTTTACTTCACCATCAGTATCAGACTGCTGTGAATACTATGAAATGTTTGCTTACAAAATCAGTATCTTGCAGCGCTGACATTGTAACAGAGTTTAGAACTCTTAATAATATTTATAATAATAATATTCGGGACATTTTTGCACACACGGTCATCTGACCCCAAACTAAGCAAAGCTTGTGATATGGCTGCCAGAGACTGATATACATACATATATAGTTTTAAATACATACTTAAATAGATATTAACAACCAGATATAGAACAAACACAAATGTTCATCACACAAATGTTTGTCCTACGTGGGAATCGAACCCACGCCCTCAGGCTCAGAAGGTAGGTTCACTACCAACTGGACCAACGGGCTATCTCGGCACTCGGCTCTTGGCACAATAATAAATTGTCAGTGGCTGGCTTTAAATAATGCTTCATTATTATAGCGAGAATGTATTATTGATTCATTGGTTTTTTATATATAAATCAGGACCAAGATCTTGGGTCACATTTTTTACTTTTTCAGACTTTAGTTTTTACTTATCCCAGTTTTGTTAAACTTGATATTTAAATTAGCAATATATGATTGATATGATGTGTCTTCCTCGAAATTAAACAGTTTTTTTTTATACTGCCAAAGTTATTGCGGGTGCCAGTGGATGCAGATGGCAGGCTGTCGTTCAGTGTGGACTTCTAAGGCGGAGGAGAGGCCTATGTTCAGCAGTAGACGTCTTCTGGCTGATGATGATTGCCAAAGTTTTGTTAAAGTCAGACAAATATGATGTTAAAAAAAACTAAAACGGTTGTATGAAAGGTAATAGATCTTGTCCTGTTGAAGTAGGTACATAATTGTTTGTTTGAAATGTTTTTTTTCTTTGCATAGTTAAAATATTTTTGCTTTTTACATTGTCGCTGCGAGTGACATTTGGCCCAGTTCATCTTAAGATACTGCGCTTCCAATAAAGATTCAATGTGCCGCTCTCATCTCATGTATGTAAAGGAAAGAGAAAAACAGCATAATGTAGTAAACATTCGTATTTATAATATAATGTCGTCGTTTTATTTACAAATAAATACAAATTCAGTTAATAAATAAATGGTAAATTATCTACATCTTAATAAGTATGTTTTATATCTCATTTCTTAATCTTCTCTGGATTCTTTCATAATCCAAAATACTAACGTTAACGTTTCTCTATGACACGTAATGGTCTCAAGAAAATTTGAGACTTTCGACGTTCGGGCGACACGTTCACGTACATTCACACCGTACAACTATATTTACAAGGTACTAGTAGACGATTCACTCAGTGAGCGGGGCTCTCGTCCGGCGGCGGCCCCGCTCACACACCACTCGAGCAGGCACTGCGGTCACTGAGTCCACCCCCGCGCTGTCCGAAGCTCTCCGCCACCCAATAAATATTTGTACAAGGCGGTCGTGCCGCTCGACTCGAACTCGACCGGCTTCGGAGGCGCGGGCGGCGGGCGGCGGGCGGCGGGACTAGATAATACTGGAGAGCCTCGGCGGAGGGTCGGCCTCGGGGCAGCGGCAGCCGGGGCGGCGCGCGCCGTACAGCGCCGCGCCCGCCGCCGCGCACCCGCGCAGCGGCCAGTACAGCCATAGGCACGGCAGCGGCACCGCCAGCGCCGCCACGCACGCGGCCCGCGGCGCGCGCGCGCACGGCTCTCCCGCTTCCTCCTCGCCGCTCCCGCAGTGGTAGAAGAGCGCCTTCACGCAGCACATGCACGACGCGTAGTCGACGCACGCCTCGGCGCTGCACAGGCACGAGCCGCACAGCCAGCGCTGCGGCAGCGGCCGCGGCCGGGCGCACTGCTCGCACCGGCACCGGCCGCACACCTCGCACACTATCGAGTCGGCCGCGAGGGCGCCGGCGCGCCGCTTGTCGCCCGCGGCGGCCGGCTGCCTCGTCACCGGCTTGAGTGGCTGGTGTGCGCCGCCGGACGCAGAGTGCGAGGCCGGGGGCGCCGCGAGCGCGCGCCGCGGGGCCTCCACGTACGCGTTGCGCTCGCGCTCTGCCTCGGGCCGCGGCCGCAGCAGCGACACGGTGGGCTGGCGCGCGCCCGGCGGCCGGTGGACACGCGCCGCCGGCTTGGGCGGCCGGGGCGGCGCCGCCGGCCCGCCATACTCATCCATCGAGTCCGGCTAACGGCTCTCCGGGCCGTCGCCTTCCTGTTCCCTCATCGTCCCCACCTGCCGATAACAAACACCACATCGTTAATACAATCACCACCAGTTACTAACAACTATTTATGTGTAACGTGTATTTTTATTGGCCATTTCAAACAAAACTCATATTGCCACAATCACACTCAATACATCAATCCAAACAAACTGTTTTAAACTATCACGGTTGTTCACTAAAGTTATATGATTATTTACGGGATTTTTACCGTTGTAAGGTTGTGGAATGACACACCCTTACCACGGTAAATAATCATGTAACTTCAATCCAAACAAGTTTATTATTAAAAGAAAAAAAATCCTACTTCAAAATGTAGCCAAGATGACACTTCGCCGGGTATAAAGACGAATCTAACGACGCCTCACACTTTAAAATCTATCAAAACGTTCATGCTGTATCAGAAACACACGCACCCGAACGACATTGCCCTTCTTGAGCAATCGGGTAAAAACACTATTTCTAATTTCTTTAATGTTCTTCGGCCGAACATGCCACATCCTAATCATTCATTCTTTAAGGAAACATTCTAATGTGAGCTATAATAATGGTGAAACGCGCGCAATCGAAATCAAGAATCAATTTAAAAATTCCTATTTTCGATAATATTATCGTCCACAAATCAGAGCAATTTTTCCACGTATATGGATTTAGATTATTCCAAAATATGAGGAAACACAGGTACAACAAAAACGTATATTTAATAGATACGTAAAATCTCATGAATTTTTAAAGATTGCTTTAAAGACTTCGCAGTTTTAATTTAGATATTTCCCCAAAAGAAAATCGTAGTGGAATTTCGTAGTAAGCAGCGATAAAGTCCAAAAAGTTTTTTTAGACCTATAGTAGGTATGTGTTTTTGAGCTTTGTCCTTAAAAGAGGCCTTCCACGGTTAAGAAGAGTTAACATCTGCAGAGTGGCTCTCCACTTAAGTACTTGCACTTACAGACTGACCGACAGGTGTACGAACACTTTCTCTTTGTAGTACATTTCATATGGCATCCATGGCTATGGCACGTTACAAACTTGCGTCTATATTTTGATAAGCTGTCTTTTTATCATTATACTCGGAACCAATGCGAAAACGGTATTATTCTATCCTTATTTTTTTATTGTTGTTTTATTCTTCTTATTTTTATTTTTCATACATCGGTTGCCCTGTTGTTTCTACTGAGGTACTACGGAAAACGGTGGGGTCTATTCAAGGCCTTACAATAGATGTTTTTTTTTCTATGTTCTTGGGTTTACCGCGTTCTGGAGGAAAATGAATAAAATTGTTATTTTACGGTTTTGTAACAGAATTTTTTTGTCCTTGTAATAAGAAATGTATAAACCTACAAGGACCTAAGGAACTTTTTAGCGTGATTTTTAACCCCCACGCAAACAGTGTGTTATAAGTTTAACGCGTTTATCTGTGGGTCTGTCTGTAGCATCGTAGCTCTCAATCGGTTGAACCGATTTTGATTTAGTTTTTTTTTTTTCGGTAAATATCCCGTTTATGATAATACTAGCGGGTCAACCCAGCTTCACACGGGTATAGATTATAGCCTATGTCAACCGGGGATAGTGTAGCTTCCCAACAGTGAAAGAATTTTTCAAATCGGTTTAGTAGTTTCGGAGCCTATTCAATACAAACAAATGAACAAACAAACAATCAAATCTTTCCTCTTTATAATATTAGTATAGACAACTTAGTTTTTGTTTTGTTTGAAAGGTGATATGAATGAGTGCTTTTTTGCTATGATTCAGAAAAACTGTTCAGCATTTTGAAGATTATCAGCTCTTTTATATTTTTTTTAAAGGTAAATGTTTTTATACCTATGTAGTTCAAATTGAATATGAACTAACATCTTAGGTTTCTTTTTTGTAGCATTCCGTAAAGTATATTACTTAATTTGTATTATGAAGAGACAAGATGATAACAATTTTAGAGCTGTCGTATATAAACGATTTCAGTTTTCTTTAGATAATAATAATAATAAGGGTAGCCTACTCAACTCTGCGAAAAAAATACCATAAAGTACCGTATTTTTTATAATATTTTTTAACAGTACCGACTCTGTAATGCTCATGAAGATTTTAATGGCTACACCCACATAATAAACATGTAACACGAGTATTTCTAAAATGTTATTATATTCCATGCTATTTTTCCAGGATTAGACACGGAAATTACATGCCTAATTAATAATTATGTTTACAAAACTTCGATAAAAATCACATATTACATATTTTCCAAATACATATAAGTATATTATTCCGAACAAGAAAAAGATTTAAGCAATTCTATTTTGTCTTTTGCATAACTATCGTGCTTCACAAAATTAGAGATTTGAATAGAATAATTGAGAAGAATTTAGAATAATTGATTCAATTTTAATTTCATTGTCACCAACTAATAACCTGCAATTTTATGCGATTTTTCAAAACGTAACCTGCTTTTACCAAAAAAAGCACTAAGACTTATGTTTGTTCACTAAACATTCGTTCATTAACAATTTAGTGCCAATATTACCATGCATCTTTACGTAATTTTAACTTATATCTATTTTAATATATTTTTATTAATATTCTATTCTTTCTTTCTTTCTTCCTCCTAAACCACGCAACGGATTTTGATGCGGTTTTCACGGTTTATATTTATATAACTAGCCGCGACCCGCCCCTACTGGGACGGCTCGCTAGGAAACCTATAAAATGAAATGGACTTTGAAATTCATAGAATAAGTTTTCAATGCACATGAGAACATTTTTTTTAAACATAAGTAATGCGATGCGGAAAATCGATAACTGACAGAATTCGACGAAATTGGAATACTAAAATGAATTACCCAATGAATTTATTTTCTTCATTAAATTAATATTTTGTGTCCATGACCACGCATCTGAAATTAATAATTAAACTAAATTGTACTTGAAAATTGTAAAAACGCTTATTTTTGGTAAAGTTTATTTGTTTTGTCATTACCTCCACAGAAAGCCATAGGCCATAAAGGCCTTCTGTGGTGGTCATGTTCTTCGTTATCATCTAACAATAAAGTAAATTTATCTCACTAACCGACGCAAGGAAGAGGTTTTTAATTCGACTGCATGTCTTTTTTGGTATGTTTTCTTACGCGATTACTCCGTCAATTATGCATTGATTTTGATGATTCTTTGGATTTTGTTTGGTAGACCATATTTCAGAGGTGTTCCCATATAAATTTTATCGAAATTGATTTTGGTTTGTGGTTCCAATCAGAAAAAAAAATATGAGATCTTTCAAACCCTGTTTTAACTGTTATTTTCAACTTTTTTAGTTTGTACAAGGTGGCGCAAAAACTATCATCCTATTTGAAATTTAAGCAAAAGAAAATCTGATGATACTTTTTGCGCCAACTTGTACAAACTACAAAGTAGAATTTGGTGTCAATTCTGTTGCACCATTATCTAAACTAAATTTGACAGCTCTAAAATTGTTGCCATCCTTGTCTCACATATTAAAATGAAAAGAGAGGCAGATAATTTTAGTCCTGTCAGATTGGTTTAGTTTAGCGAGCTTGCCTTCCGTGATAGGCGTCTTATTGAGATTTCCGTTCAGTTCTTTTTGTATCAATTCCAGCCGCTACCAACACTGTCATCCTGGGATCTTACTCTTTAGTTTTTTGCTCTATCTTTTGTACCATTCTAACATATATTATTATCCCTTTCAATTTTATTTCTTTGCTTTTATATATATACATATATACCACCAGCATTCGTCGCTTTTGCTAAAAGTATTAATAATATATTTAAATTTTGTTTTTTCATGGACCATGTGGCATCCATAAGCTAACAGGATGCAGCTGTTAAAAGGTAGATTATGTTCTTTCATTTTGTTTCCGACTTTTTTTTAGGATTGAATCGTATACAAAATTTAGTTGTCAAGAGCGTGTATAATAGGGTTCCCGACAAATCACATGTTCTCAAGATGCTCAAATGAAGTTCATTGGACTTATCCAAACAATTACAAGGTTTAAAGTGTAATATAGAATACACCTGAAATCTGAGCGAGAACATATCTTGGTAACATTTACTCCAAAGATTTACTTACTTGAATCCCTAAAATTTCACATAACCATAGCAAATAATAATAAACCGGCCAAGCCACGACAAAATACATAAATAAATTATCAAGTTAAAAAAACGACTTCAGTATTAGTAAAATATAGCATTTCGATTCGGTGGAAAAAATGATAAGGTCATCCAAGTAACCCAACTACCAGTTAAAACTTGATAATGAACAGAAATTTGTCACCGACTCGCACTTTGCAATTATTTATTATTTGTTGTTATACTTACGAGTTTGTACTACAATCATGCCAAGACGGACAGACAGACAGACGTCGTAGGCTTAGTAATAGGGTCCCATTTTCACTCTTTGGGTACGGAACCCTAAAAACATATACGAATAAACGCATTGATTCTGTTGAACCATTCTCCTACATTAATCTAAAAGCAAAAAAAAATTTTGCTTTTCTTTTCAGTTCAATTTGTAAGAAACGGGTGTCAATATTTTTAGCAAATTTAGTTAGAATGAAACAAATAATGAGAAGGTTCCGATTAAAGCTAAAAAATAAACAAACAATATTGCTGCGGACGCTGAGTTTGTTGCTGAATAGTGATTTAGTAAAAATAGAGATTAAGCAGCTTGATTTAACAATGCGTTTTCATACCATTGCTCTTAATTTTCTGGGGAGTTAATTATTAATTTTCTAATACAATGGTCAGATAATAGGTAAAATATAACTAAATGCTCATATTCATTTTAAAATTTAACTTCGAGCATGGCTTTTAAAATATGTGCTCTAAACTAGAACTTTTACAAAACTATATACAACAAGAAAATTAATATTTCAAATAAATTTACTATAATTATGCATAGATCTATGCAACATTCTTAGATGCTATCGTTAATTGCAATACAATAATTTTGCACAAGATTAAGTCATATTTAAATCAATTAGCACGAATATAGACACTGGAATACAAACTATGACTGAGAATTAATACGTTTCTAAGTAATAATAATAAAACGCTTTAATACTCTAATTTATAATGTTTGTGATCTAAGAAATAATCTTAAAACCCCATACAAAGACATGAATTTAATCTAGCAAACTTGTAAAATCAATAATAGGAGAATTTTATGTGCCGTAAATGGTACAACGTACTGCACACCCGTTGATTTGTTTTAAATGTAAAAAATCCAGACGTTCGATAAACCTAATTTAATAAACGTGCATCTTTCGATATTATAGCTGCAATTTAATATCACGAAAACGAACCAAACACGTCATGCTACAGAAACTCATTTTAGATTTTATGAATAAAAGGGCAATAGTGTGGAGGCAAAGCAGACTAAATTTTATTAAAATTACTTATTAGACAAGTCAAATTTCAGAAACCAATTTTTTGTAAACTATATCGAAAGTAATAATAATAATGACATGTTTTAAGTAAATCTTTCAATAATTTACATGATATAATTAATCAACATACATAATAAATACCAATTTTCAATAACACGATTTAAAAACTGATAAGCTTATAATGATTATGCGATCTAAGCTTCGAAATATATTTTTATTAGTAGTAAGTAGGCATAATTTTCTTACTATTTGTAGACAGAGAAGAAAATAATGTTTTCGTGGTTATATATAGAAATATTAATTTACCTCAACGTATTGAAAATGTGACGTGTCAATTTTCTTACCTTGATTACTTGATATCTGATTATTATTATGGTTAAATTGATAAAGTTTTTTCTTATTATTTCCCAAATGTTAGAATATTAGAATGTAGAACGATAAGCGAGCACCGTTAATTCTCTTCTCTCCGTTCATTCGTTATTCTCTTAAGTATAATCACCGAAATGAAAAGTCATCAGAAAATGAAAGTTTCCTACTCGCTTGCTAATGATGAATATCTAGTGATTATTTTGTGTCAATGTAAATTCACATTGTTGTCAAAATAATTATATTTATCATTATTATGTGAATAACCATTTATTATATTGTGACAGCAAACACTCATTTATATTTTCATATTTTGAAGGCACGTATATTTTATGCGATGTTTTATCTCACCTCTATCAATTTCAGTCATAGGTCAATAGTCATTACGAATTTAAATATATTTTATCTCTTATTTAAGAAAGCGCTACTGGTTTAACCTGCTTCGCATTTTAATATATTCGAAATTAAGCACATTAAGCTAATTAGAGGTTTTCTTTATATTCAGACAAAGTTATTACTTTGTAATTGTCGTTAGTGTTACTATTTGACCCTCCTTGGCCCATCGCAAGACAGTGACAAATTGCGGCAACACTGCAGAAGCTACAAAGAAAATTTGAAGTTACTATCTGTCCACAGGTTGTTTTGTGGTATATCCTTTCCTTTGGTATTTGATTGGGTGTTACTTTTTAAAAGTTTCGTTTATATTAATTAATGTGTCTTGTTTGTACTTAATTTGTCATAATATATCAGTAATAGGTTATCTCGAATCACCACATCTTTTCCGACTGAACTTAAGAGGACACAGTCTTGCTGTGTTGCTTTGGTGGGTAAAGACATTGTTTAGTTGGTGAAACGTTATTCGTCACTTACGTTCACTTTCTTGCATTTATTATCAGATAAGTGCCTTACAGGTTTGTTATGGTGAAACAATAGCTTCAGGGTCTGACGGACGATGGCTATGTCAAAAGTACCTGAACTTTACGTAATCTAAAGATGAAACTTCCCTACTGGGATCTTCTTTACCTAGAAGATTGCAAACGTGAACTGGCATGGGTTGCATAAACAAACATATTGTCACTCAACAGCATATTACATCGTAACATTGGTATAGGTAACACAATCTAAATGTCGGCATGCATCATCAATACAAAGTAACTCTGGTATGGGTAACACAAACTAAAAGGTCGTCTTGAAACCCATAAATCTATTGTACTGGCAGTTAACAGACAGACTACGAACGTTTAAGAATTAGTTTGACACCCTATTAGAAAGTTCCAATAGAGACTTTCCGTTCAGAAACGGATACTTGTAGGTACTGTGCAGTGTGCAGTTCAATGCTACCTCGTTTATATGCGGTGGATCTTTTCTGATGACGAGATATGCCATGATAGAAAGTTATGCCTGTATAGGATCCACCAACAGTTCTTCAAAATTCTTCAAAAAGGCCGGTTTTTGTGATAATGTACGCACTCATATTTGAATAACTGTGTTTGTCCTTAAATTTCATTATCACAAAATAAACATTTCTGTATTTCTGTAAAATAGAAAATATGAGTTTCATTCTGATTCGATGACGAGTATGCATAGGAATATCAGATATATCCACACATACTATTTATTAGTAAGAAGTTTAAACCGTTTTTTTTAGCCGTTGAGTTTTTTTTGGTCGGTACCAGTCATCAAGGTTCTATTTGCGATATCACTGTCAGACAACAATTCTACCTAATCTGATTAGATTCATGATCACGGCCTCACAATTTACGTGAATACATCGTACGAAGTGTTTGAAGCTCTAGTTCATCAATCGTGACCAAAAGTAACAGTAAATTAAAATAAACTGATGTGATTGTTACGTGTAATTAAGCACGCTTCCGGTCAGGCTGAACTGGTACCGATTTTCTTGGTCGGTTTGGCCTCTCCATGTACAACAGTACGGCATGTACGGTCTTTGCGTCGAGGGCGTTAAATGCCTCCCCAAATTAAGCTTGCATAAATGGTTTTAGAAGCCTTGCATTGGCCTTCTGGCTCCTTTTATAACTACTGTGTGTAACCAAAATTTTGTTTGAATATTTAGTCCAAAATTATACTCTAAATATCTGCGGAATTGAACTGTAATAATGCAAGCTTATCCAACATAAATCAATCCAATCCAATCCAATCCAAGATATACATCAATAATGACTTGTCATGGTCAATAAAAGTTAGTTTCTATATTGATAAACAACCGATGATTTTATTCTTGTAACAATAATATAACTTTATCAAGTTTCCAAATTTATGATAATCCTACAAATCATAGATTTTGAACTGCATTATAATTATTATTTGAATTGATGTCCTCTCGAAAAATTTCGTTCAGTCTAATAATAATAATAGTTGCTTCAGCTAATCAGATGTTTTTTTGTAATCAGCTAGAATCTATATTATATACAAATTATAACCCTTAGTTGGTTGCATTCATATGCTAACTTAATTTATTGCATGACTTTGTGTTGCATAATAGATAGGTATGTAAATAGATATATACATTGGCTTGTGTCAGCTGATCAGTGGCATTCTCATTTAGCGTTATGAGTCTGTTGTATCTCTTTTTAGGGTTCCATACCCAAAGGGTAAAAACGGGATCCTATTACTAAGCTACGATGAGTACGATGTCTGTCTGTCCATCTGTCCTACCTCTTAACGGTGGTATCTTTCAAACCGTAATAGATAGCCAGTTGAAATTTTCACTGAATATGTAACGTTACGGCGGATTAACTAACAAATGGCCAAGTGCGAGTCGGTGACAAATTTCTGTTCATTACCAAGTTATAATTGTGTTATACTCGAGCGCATGTAGCAAAATAATTAACTGCGGCTGCATAGCAACTGCTTCGACTATTTTGGAAGGCGTTATAATAACTGGTAATTCGTTTACTTGGATGACAATATTGTATTTTGTGGTGGTACGGAACCCTCAGTGCGTGAGCCCGACTCGCACTTGGCCGGTTTTTGTTTTAGGATCAATTTAAACTCCAAGATAAATTATCGTGCAAGGTATCATTCATTACGTTAGCGTAGTCATTAAAAAGTCCACGTTTACCGAAAGTTTGGTTATCAATGTGATTGTTATTTTTATTGCTGATATCTTAATTCAATGTTTTGATTTTATCAGAAGTGTCTTGCCAAGATCTATATCTAAGTATATCATGGCTTTTATAAATGTTGTTTTCGTTTAATCTACTTCAATGAATGTGTGTGGTGTTTATTGTCCCTAATATCTATATTTGCATTTCATTTAACAGCTGATGTCTTGACTCCATAGATTGATGCAAGTTGTATTATTATATACCCACATTTGTTTTCGTTATTCGGCTGCATACACGTGAATTCCTTGTGTTATTTTATAATTATAAATTTGGTAGATACTTAGAGTATTATCCTATGTCTTTAAACGTAAATGCTATAAAGTTATTATTATTTTGTTTTGTCTAAATACCTTGTTATCTCTAGAGTTCGTTACAAGATATTTAACGTTTATGCTGCTATTGTTTACAGTTTACACTTTATCAACGTTCCCAGTTATCGAGTTATGTCAAAATTCGTTTTCTGTTGCTATACATAAACGCAATCTTATTGAATTATTTGTAGTTATTCACAATAATGTTTTTAAATAAGCATTGCACTGAGACTTTCCACATCTACCGTGGTTTTTTTTCTCCTGTTTTAACACTGCACTAGTGTTCCGTTAACGTAGGTATATAAACCTATTAACAATTCGAATTCAATGTGTATGTGTAGGGTACTATGATGAATGGATTCTTGAGTGAAGTCCATAACAGATGAAATCCTCATGTATAGAGTATAAATGAAAGCATTATAAACTCGTCAATTGGGAATGTTCCGCGGTTGTCGCAGGCGCGGGCGCTGCACGTGTGCGGAGCCAGGAGCGGGCGCGGCGACCGCGGCCGGCGAAGCGAGAGGCGAGGCGTCACTTCTCGTCATTCACGTTAGCTCGATTTCTTCGCGGTCCATGTAATTGCTACCTACGCCCGATTACATGATCTGCATTTTAAAACTGACCAGCTTTATCTGCTTTTATTTCCACTACCACAGATAGACAAGTTTGACCGGTGGGCGACATAGCCCACGCCAGGATGCCATATGTTGGTACTTACAAAACAGACGTTCCACGGTCACACGTCTCCTACACACATCGCAACACAAGGGCACTCGGGCCGACAGGCCCCACACACAACACTGGATTCCGGCCGCATTGCGATCGGGCGGCCTATCCAACCGCACCGATACCGCGCCGGAAGAATCACTGACACACAAAATTGAGGCAGAACCACCAAATTTTGATCGCGCAAATCCACGGGAAGGTTCATGAGACCGGCGCGGTCCGGAGCGGCACCTGGCGCGGGCGGGGGGCGGCCCACGCACCGGCCTCGATTCTCGTCCGCCCGCCGCGCGGTTATCACTGCAATATGGCCGCTACTCACTTCCTCGCTGAAGTTCTTCGTTGATTTCTACTCCTGATCTCGACGACGGCGATTTTCTTTACCGTTCCGAACTCGTGCGAATTCACTGCACTTATTCTTATACACATTTTAATGGAAAACTGGGAGCGCTAGCGCTACGCTCCGACGAAACGACCGTTCCGTTCGCAAGCACATTCCGCACTGGCGTCGGCCGCGGGCGCGGGCTGGCGGGAGAGCCGCGCTCCCTCCGCCGCGCACCGCACCGCCCGCGCCTAGCCTTTTTATGAATGGAAGGCGGCCATACTGAATGAACCGCGTACACTGAGCGGTTGGCCGCTATTTTCGCGGGCGAGAACGGCGTTAGGGGTCCGGGGGGCGGAGGCCGGAAGCGAGCTGCGAGCGCTCGCGGTGCCAAATTTTGCGGCGCGGGCGGCGGCAGCGGATGTGCTCGTTTACCGAGCTTCCGGCGAGATCCCCCCGCACAGCCGCATCCGGGAATTGGGTTTCCGGTCGGCGAGAGTCGCGCCACCAGGATACCACCCACTTTCGTCCCGTAACGGCCACGGCCGACCTCCTGTTCTATGGAAATTTTGACATCATAGTGGACGATGACGAAGATTAATCTTCAAATGATGTCCGGAAGTCCTTTAAACAAGACTAACATCTTCCTGTCAAATTACAAAGGAATTGAGAAGTCTCTTTCCAATTCATGAAATTCATAGACAACGTAGGTAATATATAACCTATTCATTGAGTAGAGCATGTGCGCGTTATATTGGTGGAGGTGGAGAGGCGCGGCGCTGGCGACGACGACGGCGTCTGTTATCGCGAGCGTTAATTTTCGCAAGGTTGCAGCGACAATAAGCGCGTTGTGCTGTGCACGCGGCGCGACGTCTCTGTGTCAAGGACGAGCGATAACGTACCAGCGCCACGCCACACGTCGGCGGATGTCACATCCACGTTACAACACCTATGAGTACCTACTGAACACAACAGTCAGCAGTACGAAAACTATTTACAACGTGACGATCGGTATGAAATTTGAACAGCGTTCGCTCCTATTGGACGTGAAAGGAACCACAATTATCAACTTACTTTCTAGTTTGAACAATAAAGAGTTTAACTTATCCTACTTTCATACAAATTTACTGGGTGGTTGACAATCAATTTTTTACTCTTCGTCTTCAATCAACTTCTAGGTAACGATACTAACGATCGAAACCTTTCGTACCTCGCCTTGAGGTATTTCATAAAGATTGATTCTACCAAATCAAATCGGAATCAATTAGGTACACAGAATAACATCCTGGATTGAAATTGGTACGACAATTATTTACGTTGAAAACATATCGCCAACTAACTTATATATAACTTGTGATTATCGCAAGATCATTCTGGAATTACTTGGACTATATCTACATACCTATTCTGAAGTTATATGATTATTTACGGGACCGACCCTGATAGTTTAAAACAGTGTTATACCTATTCTGTTTGTTAAAATTTTCATGAGCGTGGATTCAATGTCCTTTACTCGTAATATTAAACAGTTCATTTTGTCTTATTAGCGTCAAACAAGTCATAGTCACAGTCAGAGTCAAGCTAAGTAAGTCACGGTCAAGTCGAACTCATGCCCCTGTAAAGTGGTGAAGACTTTACAAGAGGCTCCTATGGAGTTTTGGAAACAACACGAAAAGACACGTTTCACCTCGTTATATCACTTGCCCACACTCGAGTACGTTTACGACCACTGAATGAATAATAATTCACCATTTAGTACACATCAACACTCGAAAATACACAAGTTTAGGAAAATAATCCAACGAGCCGACATGTTTTTTCCGCGTTGGCGCCAAAACTCCACCTATTCTGTTTGTTGGTTTCTCCCACAGAATAAAATTGACAACCATAGACATGATCGGTGCAACCAAAGACAATCATCTGTGGGTAAAACCAACAAAAAGATTATAATATGTACCTATTGTCCAAGAAATTCCAAAATGATCTTGATAATCACAAGTAAAAAAATACTTCTCAAGTAGGTATGTTACAAGATTGGGCTTGATATTTAGAAGACTAATTTTATTTTATTCTTGGCGACATGTTTACTCAATGGATTTCTAATCATTCTAATGAATGGAGACCTGAAGTTTACACAGCTATTATAAGTAAATATGGACTTCCGTTGAAGATAACGTTCTGGTATGATTTACACTAAGCTATTCACCGTGTGAATCATTTGTTATTCAAATCGTAAAACAATAACTAACCGAAATGAAATCTAAGTAGGTAGCAAAAGAATAGATTTTCTTGAAAAAAATCGTCTACCTGGGTTTGCGTTTTCACTCGCATCCATTGTCAACCTGCAAACGTTTGTGGTTAGAGAATTTTGTGTCACCGAAATAACCGGTCGAGCATAATTTGAAAATCGAGTAAATAGGTACTCGTTGTCTTCCATATTTCGAAGTAGAATAATATTGGTTGGCGATTTGAGATTTCCACTTAACGAAAAACAACAAGTCGTTCAATTGTTACGAAATGTGATGCCCATCATGTTGAAACAATGGAAGTGACAATGGGTGGCCTAAATAGGTATGGGTAGTGAAAACGACACCGTTGTTGCCTTCCCGGGTTAACGATTGCATTGAATTGCATAGCGACTATTCATGGAACCATTGCATTGCAAACACCCTACCATTTTGAGACGAGAGTGCTATTGTCAGTCTTTGTTCTCAAGAAAGATTAATTCAATGTCGATGAGCTCTATTCTTATAAATAAACTCATTTAGAATTCGAAAAAGTACCTTTTAATTAAAATACCTACCACCATTTCAGAAAACAGCTTCTAGCTTTTAAACCGCTGATCAAAACATAGCTAAGAACCACCGCAATTAAACTACTTTCAAACAAGTATCAATTGAAAAAAAAAACACTTATAAAAAGAGTTGAGATAATCTTCAAACGCCTGATAAAGAAAGAAGAAACAAGATAGTTTTCTTGAATCATAGCTACCTATGAACATTCGATCATTTCACCTTTCAAACAAACAAAAAACGAAGTAATTCAAAATTGTTTCAGTTTCTTGGGAACTATGCCACAGACAGGCACACAGCCCTCTTTTTGCGTCGGGGGACCGCACTCAAATCGGTCTAGCTAGCCGTTTTGGAAAAAAATAACAGACATCCTCTAACCCCACGGATAAACCTCCGTTCCGTCGTGGGTAAAAATAACTGAAATTCTTTACTATCGTTCTCACTTCCTCAGTAGGTACAATAAAAGAAAACTCCTTGGTTTGCCGTTCGTGAGGTTTGTCGCTATTTTATGGCGGATAGTAGCAAACTTTTTTAAGCGGTGGTCTGACAAATCTTATACATATTATCAAGGAATATATTATTCAAAAACTATCTGTGACTTCATGCTGTGGTAATTTAGAACATTAGTGGCGGAACGCTCTAAGGCTGCTGCCATCGATCCGCCCCTAACCAAAAAGATGAAAGAGAATGTAACTCGACGCTACGCCTAACTAAACTAATTAAAACAACATAACGTACTGTGTCAATATCCTCTGGTATAAGTGTTCTGTGGTCAATATCATCCATCAAAAATGTTTCAAAATAAAAAACATAACGTCAACAATAATTATTCTTTGAACATTATTAATAATTAATTTATATTTTCTTCGATAAATTTCACGGTAATATCTCTAATTTTATCAGTAGAGTGATTCAAAGTTTCTGTGAACCTATTTTAGTGTTAATTTGAACGCATGTGCCACCGTTTCAATTTAGCTACCTTCGAACTGAGATTTCATATTTTACTACGTATCGTTGCCCCCCCCAAAGATTTCATACTATACTACGTGCCCCCGAACTGTGAACCCATAATATATTTGTGCTAAGCTTTGTTCAAATTTCGGAGAAAAAACTCGTGCAGTTATCTAGGCCACGTAGTACAGCTTGAGTAAAGCCCGTTGCAGACCTTGCGAAGTACAGGTGGCAAGTACAAGTAGCAAGTACCTACTAGATACTAGTTAGTAGATACTTGCTACTTGTACTTCTCATGGTCTGCAATGGCATAATACTTAGGTGATAATTTGAATTTAGTTTAGGAATCGTGGTAATTTCTGGTAATAACTGTGATGATTACTTGTTTTGCAGTTGTTTGAACACTTTGAACTGATACAGGACTCACTACCTATATTATTATCACTGTATTGCAAGATGTCATTCAAGTTGCTGGTTGCAACGTGAGCGATGAAAAGGTAATTTCATATTAAAACTGTTAACATATTCGTGTCCTACAACGAAAGAGAATGTAAACACAATGGTACCGTATTACTAATGACCATTAACCCAATGAATAGACTTTTCGAATTAGCAATCCAAGGTATTTATTACTATATAATTACGATTTACCCTTAGTCTCAGATATGATAGTTTTCGAACACTTTTTTCGTTTACGTATTGTTCCATACATTTTAGTAAAGCGCCTCCAGCGGAAACGCGAAAGAACTAAAATCGGTAGTAAACCGCGGTATAGATTGCTTCACTATAGTACGAAAAAAATATCGAATACCTTTCAGCCCAGCAATGTATGGAACAATACGAAAACGAAAAAAAAATTCGAATACTATCAAAACTTGTACTATGGGTAGAACAGAGTAGATACTTTTAAAGGTTTCGTACGGCGTACTGTACCCAAAGGGTGAAAACGGAACTCTATTACTAAGCTTACGCTATGTCTGTCAGTCCGTCCTACCTCTTAACGCTGGTCGGTTTTTTATGTTATTTCAAAAAGCAAAGAAGTTTAAACCACTGCTGGAACACAGGCCTTCTCTCAGAGAAAGGATGGGCCCTAATTCATCATCATCATCAAACTTGCTTGGGCGATATCTCGGAAACTGTCGATCCTGGACTAGCAGTTTCTTTGCAAAAGTGATAGATCTCGTCGAGATCTTCATTTCAGATGACAGCTGTCAAACTTGCTTGGGCGATATCTTGGAAACCGTCGATCCTGGACTAGCAGTTCCTTCGCAAAAGTGATAGATCTCGTCGAGATCTTCATTTCAGATGACAGCTGTCAAACTTGCTTGGGCGATATCTTGGAAACCGTCGATCCTGGACTAGCAGTTCCTTCGCAAAAGTGATAGATCTCGTCGAGATCTTCATTTCGGATGACAGCTGTCAAACTTGCTTGGGCGATATCTCGGAAACCGTCGATCCTGGACTAGCAGTTCCTTCGCAAAAGTGATAGATCTCGTCGAGATCATTTCGGATGACAGCTGTCAAACTTGCTTAGGTGATATCTCGGAAACCGTCGATCCTGGACTAGCAGTTCCTTCGCAAAAGTGGTTGATCTCGTCGAGATCTTCATTTCGGATGACAGCTGTCAAACTTGCTTAGGTGATATCTCGGAAACCGTCGATCCTAGACTAGCAGTTCCTTTGCAAAAGTGATAGATCTCGTCGACATCTTCATTTCGGATGACAGCTGTCAAACTTGCTTGGGCGATATCTCGGAAACCGTCGATCCTGGACTAGCAGTTCCTTCGCAAAAGTGATAGATCTCGTCGAGATCTTCATTTCGGATGACAGCTGTCAAACTTGCTTGGGCGATATCTCGGAAACCGTCGATCCTGGACTAGCAGTTCCTTCGCAAAAGTGATAGATCTCGTCGAGATCTTCATTTCGGATGACAGCTGTCAAACTTGCTTAGGTGATATCTCGGAAACCGTCGATCCTGGACTAGCAGTTCCTTCGCAAAAGTGATAGATCTCGTCGAGATCTCAATTTTGGATGACAGCTGTCAAACTTGCTTGGGTGATATCTTGGAAACCGTCGATCCTGGACTAGCAGTTCCTTCGCAAAAGTGATAGATCTCGTCGAGATCTTCATTTCGGATGACAGCTGTCAAACTTGCTTGGGCGATATCTCGGAAACCGTCGATCCTGGACTAGCAGTTCCTTCGCAAAAGTGATAGATCTCGTCGAGATCTTCATTTCGGATGACAGCTGTCAAACTTGCTTAGGTGATATCTCGGAAACCGTCGATCCTGGACTAGCAGTTCCTTCGCAAAAGTGATAGATCTCGTCGAGATCTCAATTTTGGATGACAGCTGTCAAACTTGCTTGGGTGATATCTCGGAAACCGTCGATCCTGGACTAGCAGTTCCTTTGCAAAAGTGATAGATCTCGTCGAGATCTTCATTTCGGATGACAGCTGTCTATAATAGGTAGAGACTCTGGCAAAGCTATAGTAATATTTTTGTGTTTCAGGCATGCAATCTCAACCAAACGCAGGACATACAAATGTAAATGATACAAGTGCTGCAATGGTTCCTAATGAAGGTGGTTTTCATCGGATACACAAGAAGAAAAAGATTTTTAAGAAGATTTTCGAGATTGGTTTGTGTTTGCAATCTCAAAATTATGATTTTTGAAGTTACCAAAAGAATGTGAAGAAACTGCACATCTTTTGATGTTCTTCGATAAATTATTTGATTCGGTGAATGGATCTTACAGTGAAATTCAGGGAAGACATTTTTACTTGCTGCAGTAACGCCGAAATCACCACATCAGAAATTATGGAGTGAAGATCTTCCAGTTTTAAGATCATTACGATATTTAAATGACGAGAGGGAAAAGGTTGTTCGGTCCATAACAAGCTGGATTAAGACTAAAGAAGGATTCCAAATGCTTGTAAATTCTTTACACAAAAATCAACTTAACTATATTGTTAATAAATTTCAACCACAGGATGACAGGACCCATTAGAAAATATGTTTGGCTCCATATGGTCACTGAGCATATGCAATAGAATGCCTGGTGCATTTGTTTTTGAAAGCAAATATAAATCACTTTTAATAAATAATTTATCAATGGGTCATACGCAAGGAGCGAATTGTGAAAAAGATACTTCAGCCGGCTTACAAACAATACGCGATTATTTTGATATTTGAGCTCCAAATCAAATGATAAAGAAAATATCGAAATTGATGAGGAAGAGTTTATAATGAGGATCAGTAATCATCATCAGCCGGAAGACGTCCACTGCTGAACATAGGCCTCCCCCTTTAACCTCCACATTGAACGACAGCCCGCCTTTTGCATCCACTGGATACCCGCGACTCTCACAATGTCGTCGGTCCATCTAGTGAGAGGCCTCCCTACGCTGCGTCTTCTGGTTCGTAGTCTCCACTCCAGAACCTTTCTTCCCCATCGGTTATCGGTTCTGCGATGGGCGATGGCAATGGGCGATGTGGCCCGCCCATTGCAACTTCAACTTGCAAATTTTAGCAGCTGTCGGTGACTCTGGTTCTTTGGCGAATATCCACGTTTCGGATCTTATCGCGCAAAGAAACTCCGAGCATAGCTCTCTCCATTGCCCGCTGTGTGACTCTGAGCTTTTCCAAAAGGCCAACAGTTAAAGACCACGTCTCAGTACCATATTAGTAAAGTAGTAGCAAATTCAATAGAACTAGTACTCACTATTCTTCATGACATATCTTTTTGAATTATCCAAATCGGACCATTACTTACGAAGATATTAAGTAATAAACATTATGCCGTTCCTGCCGCTAAAAGAAATGTACGTGGGTGCGTATGACGTCACTGGGACGGTCGCCGCCAGTTACCCGTTGGCCGCTAAAAGGCGCGCAGTGTTTTGGGTGGTTAATTGTGACTTTGATGCAAATTAAGTGCCCGATTTGTGTCTAATTCATCTTTTTAACTATGTACAAATATTGTAATGTGTACACTGGCAAAATAAACAAATAAACAAAAAGTATTGAGCCAAAATGTACAAACACCTCTTTTAAAACGCCAGAATGTAAAAGTAGGTTACAACTTATTTCCATATCAACTAAATAATGGGTAGGTATAGTTATGTAGGTACTAACATCGAAATGATCTACACAGCCATGTCTAGTAGCTTGGGTAGAGGGTGGAGTCATAGTAAAAATAATAGTAAGTTGACTCGAGGCCCGTAGGAGATTTAAATACCTACTCATGCCCGAACACGCAGGGTTGTCCGTGTCTCTGAATTTTATAGGTAGCTATGTATATTATAATGAAACAATAAAACGTAGATACGGATATACGGATTTAAAAAAAACTATATATTAAAAAAAAATAGTTTTTCTGGCGTTTTAATAGAGGTGTTTGTACATTTCGGCACTATACAATATTTGTACATAGTTAAAAGATCAATTAGACACAAATCGGGCACTTAATTTGTATCGAAAATCACAATTATCCACCCAAAACACTGCGTGCCTTATAGCTGCCAACGGGTAACTGGCGATGAACCTCCCAGTGACGTCACAAGCTATCACGCCGGCCGACCAGTGAATTTCGCTAGTAATTTGGTCATAACTTCGTTATTTTTTGTCGTAAAACAATATTTTTGCACTGTATGTTAAGGATTTCTTAGCTCTATAAATCTGCATTCTCAACTAAAAACGTTACTGATCCTCATTGATCCCATCAACACTCAATCAATGATGATGAACGCATCCACTAGTGATGTAGAAAATTGTGCAGCTGTTGGTTATTGCAGTGGATGGATGGTCAGAAAGGAAAAAATAATATTTAGTTAACCACTGTAAAACCTGCAATAAAGACCTCGAAAACCATGAGGAACTACCATTCGTGGTCTCCACTCAAGAACCTTTCGTCCGGTTTATCGGTTCTTCGAGCGAAATGGATTATAATTATAATACATAATATTACCTATGATTTTAGACAAACACAGTAAATTTTTTTAAATCGCAGAATATATACAATTGATAATATCTATAAATGTAGATTTAAACTTTTTAAAGTCTAAATTGCACAAACAACGCCTGCAGAGTTTTTTTAATATCGATTGGTGCAAAATAATCTTAAACATATTGTCAGGAAAATCACAGCCAAGCGATGAGACGGAGATTGTTAAAGCTGCTTTTGATTATTATACAAAACATAAAACAAAAAATTTAACGTAATCAGGTGTTTTTTTTTATTTTTTTTTATAGGATTTAGCATAGTATAATGTTTAATTAAAACCAATGCATTTTTAACATATTTTTGTATAAGCTCTAATGTAAAAACGGTAATACGTACAAGCGTCAAACTTGGCATGATTATAGTACACACTCCAAAGTATAAAAACAAACAATAATAAATGACCAAGTGCGAGTCAGTGACAAATTTCTGTTTATTTCTTCAAGATATAATTGTGTTACATTATAGCGTATTCATTTGATAATTTCATTTATGAGTTGTATAAAACTGTACAGCCGTTTAATAAAATATTTTATTAAAGCTCGCAAAAAAGCTTATTATTTCTGAAGTAGACGGAGCGCTGCAGCCAAACTTATGCTTAGCGGACTTAATTTTTACAGTAGGCAAGATGTTTTTTCTACTATGGAAAATGATTGTAGTTTTTTACGGAATGTATGGGATTGGTCACGTGAATTTTTCACCAGTTGTGTAAATCTCATACATTTTGTATAAAACTACAAGCGTTTTCTGTAGTAGAATAGAATTAATACAACCTGCTATTCATCTGTAGGTTAAATGTAGTACCGTTAGTGGCGGATAGATGGAGGCACATATAATTGATTTCAAATATGGCTGAGTTGCCAGTCTATCTCCGTATATACATAGTAGTCTTTGTGTGACTTGACCCTTGGTATCAGAAACAATTTTGTTACATTATATGCCTACTTGCACTAGAATGTTTAAGTAGATAAGTAGGTACTTGTTCAATACAAGTTCGTAAAGTTTGTATTGTATCCATAATACTGAGTTAGAGACTTGAGCCGTTCTCACGTCGAAGTAGGCGTTTATAATCGCTGGCCCACTCGATAGAAATCAGGTTTCGTTTGTTATTCTGGAGGCGGCAGCGAGTCGAAGCGGAAGCCGCCTTCGCCTCTGCCCGCACTTTCCATCCGCCGTCGCTTGCACCTATGCAGTTAAATTGCTCCCATCTGTTTTATAACATTCATATTTTACTCTAGAATTATGTACTGATTTCCTTTCGTGATCGATTTAATCTCTCTTCCTATACGTGCCTATTAGTCACATTTTTATCTGGCTACGATTCTATGGGTACTTCCTTTGTGGTTATAATATGTTTCGTGTCTGTATTATTTATTTAATGTCGTATCTGTATTACATATAGAATTAGCTTATTGTCAATTGTGTCGAATCATTATTATGTCCATCTGATTTCCGGTTCAATATGTACCTATTCATCTTCCATGCAAAAACCTTAGAATAAGTTACATTATTCTAAGGCAAAAACTTTATACCAAAGTCAGTCATACTCGAAAAACAGCGAGCGTTTTTATCTCTTCCTACTAACATTTTGAATTATGTATGCGCAAAAGTATAAGCTTAAGTGGAACTGGGCAGGACACATGGCCAGACGATGATGGGAGGTGGTGTACAGCAGTAACCGCGTGGTGGCCGAGACTAGATTGGCGGAACCCAGGCCGACCAAGGATGAGGTGGACTGACGACATCAAAAATGCTGTCGGGAGCGAGTGGATGCGAATAGCAAGAGACCGGGGAGAGTGGCATAAACAAAGGGAGGCCTATACCCAGCAGTGGGTCACTCAGGGCTGATGATGATGCGCAAAATTTGGATTCCTTAGGCACTAAGTATAGTATTACGAAATACCCACATTCATTACATGATAAAATAGTATTATTTATGACATTAACATTATCTTTTGCGGGTTTAAGCTGATAAGAGGTTCATTTAAGAGCGTTGTTTGTCTAAATACATTATCGTATTGTGAGCTCGAATCGTTTGATAATACTGGAGTACTAACGGTACCCGACGGACTCAAATAATACCGGATGTTTGCCACAGATAAAAGAAACATGAATGAGAGCATTACCATAGTGTAACGAGAATCTTCTGTTAGAATTTAAAAGGTAGTAGGTATCACACTGGAGAAGGCCCAAGTTTAAATGTCAAGAAATATTCCAGTATTGACGTAGGTATTTGGGTCTAATCTAATGGCATGGATAATGAAATTTTGACTTAAGAACTGATATGATTGGAACAGTGCAGTGTGTTGCAAATTATTATTCAAAACTCAGAGGCTGTGTGCTTAACGTTTCGCGGATGAACCTCGAGTAAACTTACTCGATTTCTTTTACTATGACATTGCTTTAGGCGGGTAATTAGGTACATACCATGTATATAATTATATGACCCGTGAACGTATTTACATCCGCTTAGTTTGATCAACGTAGGTAGAATTTGAAGTAATTATAAAACTATCTACATAGCATATCGTTATTTTGTGTTTATAATAGGAGAAAAACAATCTAAACAATATTTAAATTGATTCAATTTAAAATGATTAACTCTTAATAAAGTTATTCCGAAACCCAAGAAAAAAGACAAAGAGCGCTACTTTGGGGGCTAGAATCACAAAACAAAATATATTTTTATTGTGTGCTTAGTTTGAAAAGGTTGTTGTTTTTCTTCTGTTACATTTTGTGAGCAATGGTATCACTAAAAAAGCTGTACATAATTGATTCCAATTTCTAAACCGGACCTAGAACTTATACATGCGAACGAATATAATAGTAGGAGATACAGTAATATAAATATAGAGCCTCATGTGTTATTTGATGATGTCCAAGTTTATATATGTAAAATAATATGTTCATTAATAAATCGCAATAGGGCTGCCTAGCGAAATGCTGGCACTAATTGTGGTTAAATAATTAATTAAAATTGTAGTTAATATAGGGTATATTAAGTATTTAATTAATCAATGGAGAGCCGTTCCACGATCGACAAAAGTTTTTTTTCTTTAGAACTCTACATCCTTGTCTGTCACATAGTCGTGGGTATAGGAAATAAAATAACCTCTCATCTATACTATAATAATATTATAAAGAGGAAAGATTTGATTGTTTGTTTGTTCATTTGTTTGTATTGAATAGGCTCCGAAACTACTAAACCGATTTCAAAAATTCTTTCAATGTTGGGAAGCCCCACTATACAGGGGTGACAGGTTATAGTCTATACCCGTGCGAAGCTGGGGCGGACCGCTTATTATAATCAAAGATAATTTACTAGTTATAATTAAGGCGCCGTGACTAGCTGACTTTTATGTTTTTGAGGGGGTGAAGCAGAGGCAGTGGCGGCCGACTACAGCGGGGCGCACCGCGTGAATCTCGCAGAAACGTGACGACCTTCACCTATACACAGCTAAAGACATGTAATTTCGTCGGTCCACAGCAAAGCTCTGTTGGCCTAGTGGTCTGGCACCGCGCTGGTAAACCACGAATGCCCGGTTCAAATCTAGTACTATGTAGATATTTTTGGACTCAATTTTTTATCATAACATTACGGATTATGCAAAGGGACCCTCCCTTACTTATAGACTTACTCCTGGTATAATTCTACTAACTTGATGGTAGAGTTGGACCCGGGTATGTCCTAAAACTGCGACCAGAACCACCGGAGGATGGGCAGCAGCGTCCTATTAGTACACGGTGAACGTACTGCGATCCCCAAGCCGCCTGCCAAGCGTGGGGATTATGGCAACACCCCTCTCTATGAGGGAGGCCTTTGTTCAGCAGTGGACGTTTACAGGCTGATGATGATGATGATGGTAGAGTTCGGAGACTGCTAAAACTGCTAAATAGGGAAAGCGAGATAAGTCAAGGTTGGGCTCGTTTTTTTAGTCTTAGTGAGAAGTGTTAGTCAAGGAATGTTTTGACTGACCTGATCGAGGATTTCGGAGACTACTACTGGAACTGCTAGACGGAAAGACCTAGAAGTGTCGAGTTTGGGCTCGTTTCATTAGTCATGATGAGATCTTCTTCTAGGAATATTTTGACTGACCTGATCGAGGATTTCGAAGACTGCTACTGGAACTGCTAGACGGAAAGACCTAGAAGTGTCGAGTTTGGGCTCGTTTCATTAGTCGTGATGAGATCTTCTTCCAGGAATATTTTGACTGACCTGATCGAGAATTTGGAAGACTGCTACTGGAACTGCTAGACGGATAGAGATAGAATGGTCGAGTTTGGGCTCGTTTCATTAGTCGTGATGAGATCTTCTTCCAGGAATATTTTGACTGACCTGATCGAGAACTTCAGAGACTGCTACTGGAACTGCTAGACGGAAAGAGCTAGAAGTGTCGAGTTTGGGCTCGTTTCATTAGTTGTGATGAGATCTTCTTCTAGGAATATTTTTAATGGCCTAATCGAGGACTTCGGAGACTGCTACTGGAACTGCTAGACGGATAGAGATAGAATGGTCGAGTTTGGGCTCGTTTCATTAGTCGTGATGAGATCTTCTTCTAGGAATATTTTGACTGACCTGATCGAGAACTTCAGAGACTGCTACTGGAACTGCTAGACGGATAGAGATAGAATGGTCGAGTTTGGGCTCGTTTCATTAGTCGTGATGAGATCTTCTTCCAGAAATATTTTGACTGACCTGATCGAGGACTTCGGAGACTGCTACTGGAACTGCTAGACGGAAAGAGCTAGAAGTGTCGAGTTTGGGCTCGTTTCATTAGTTGTGATGAGATCTTCTTCTAGGAATATTTTGACTGACCTGATCGAGGACTTCGGAGACTGCTACTAGAACTGCTAGACGGATAGAGCTAGAAGTGTCGATTTTGGGCTCCTCGATCAGGTCAGTCAAAATATTCCTGGAAGAAGATCTCATCACAACTAATGAAACGATCCCAAACTCCACGCTCCTATCTCTTTCCATCTAGCAGTTCCACTAGCAGGCTCCGAAATCCTTGATCAGGTCAGTCAAAATATTCCTGGAAGAAAACCTCATCACGACTAATGAAACAAGCCCAAACTAGACACTTCTAGCTCTATCCGTCTAGCAGATCCACTAGCAGTCTCCAAAATCCTCTATCAGGTCAGTCAAAATATTCCTGGAAGAAGATCTTTTCACGACTAATGAAATGAGCCCAAACTCGACACTTCTAGCCCTATCCGTCTAGCAGTTTCACTAGCAGTCTCCAAAATTCTCGATCAGGTCAGTCAAAATATTTCTGGAAGAAGATCTCATCACGACTAATGAAACAAACCCAAACTTGACACTTCTAGCTCTATCCGTCTAGCAGTTCCAGTAGCAGTCTCCGAAGTCCTCGATCAGGTCAGTCAAAATATTCCTAGAAGAAAACCTCATCACGACTAATGAAACGAGCCCAAACTCGACACTTCTAGCTCTATCCGTCTAGCAGTTCCAGTAGCAGTCTCCGAAATCCTCGATCAGGTCAGTCAAAATATTCCTGGAAGAAGATCTCATCACGACTAATGAAACGAGCCCAAACTCGACACTTTTAGCTCTTTCCGTCTAGCAGTTCCAGTAGCAGTCTCCGAAGTCCTCGATCAGGTCAGTCAAAATATTCCTAGAAGATCTCATCACAACTAATGAAACGAGCCCAAACTCGACACTTCTAGCTCTTTCCGTCTAGCAGTTCCAGTAGCAGTCTCCGAAGTCCTCGATCAGGTCAGTCAAAATATTTCTGGAAGAAGATCTCATCACGACTAATGAAACAAGCCCAAACTCGACACTTCTAGCTCTATCCGTCTAGCAGTTCCAGAAGCAGTCTCCGAAGTCCTCGATCAGGTCAGTCAAAATATTTCTGGAAGAAGATCTCATCACGACTAATGAAACGAGCCCAAACTCGACACTTCTAGCTCTATCCGTCTAGCAGTTCCACTAGCTGGCTCCGAAATCCTCGATCAGGTCAGTCAAAATATTCCTAGAAGAAGATCTCATCACAACTAATTAAACGAGCCCAAACTCGACACTTCTAGCTCTTTCCGTCTAGCAGTTCCAGTAGCAGTCTCCGAAGTCCTCGACCAGGTCAGTCAAAATATTCCTAGAAGAAGATCTCATCACAATTAATGAAACGAGCCCAAACTCGACACTTCTAGCTCTTTCCGTCTAGCAGTTCCAGTAGCAGTCTCCGAAGTCCTCGATCAGGTCAGTCAAAATATTTCTGGAAGAAGATCTCATCACGACTAATGAAACAAGCCCAAACTCGACACTTCTAGCTCTATCCGTCTAGCAGTTCCACTAGCTGGCTCCGAAATCCTCGATCAGGTCAGTCAAAATATTCGTGGAAGAAGCTCTCATCACGACTAATAAAACGAGCCCAAACTCGACACTTCTAGCTCTATCCGTCTAGCAGTTCCGTAGCAGACTCCGAAGTCCTCGATCAGGTCAGTTAATCCGTTTCTGGAGAAAGTAACATCACGACTTACCAAACTAGCTCAAACTAAACTAAACTAAAAATTGGGGAACATACATACATCGCTTTTTATATGTATATAGAAGAAAGATATACTCAAAGAAGACTGTAACACCTTTTTAGGGTTCCGTAGAATTACAAGGAACCCATATAAGTTCGTTCTGCCCATCCGTCTGTCTGTCTGTCCATCCCAAGTTGTTTAGGACTTCCTAACCATTATAGTAGACTAACTGCACCCCGCGCATTCACCTGCGTAGTAATGAAAAAATTGTGATGATGATGATGATGAAAAGTTGCTCGAATTTTTTTCAACATCAGCTATCTTACAGTGAAAATCCCATCAAAATCGGTCCTGCAGTTTTCGAGTCTATAAAGAACATTACAGACATACGCACAAGACGAAATATTTCAAAAACATAAAAATAACAAAAATAAAATGGAAATGTGAGAATTGAACCCGGAGCCTACTGAGTCACAGGAACTAATCCATTGCGTCAACCACTCTTCTAATTGAACTATGACGCAAGCGGTGAAATTATGCTTCTTAATCTATAAAATAATATAAATGTACAAAGAAATCGTCACAAAATGTAATTTTCATTCGCCTGCCTGTTTAGTACTAAGTACTTACTTGAAGCCTGACCAAAGGAAGTAAGGGTGAGACCAACTTGTAAATTTTACGCGTAAATTACGTACTTCTCAAGGTATCAACTGGAATGTCTAATTAAACTGGACGGAAAGCTATTTTGTATGATAACGTCGCTGACTGTCCACTTTGTGTGACCTCTGCAAATGCTCGAGACTCTTTTTTTTGTGGTACATCGACCACCGATACTTGGAAGCACAGATATATAGGTAGTAGATCTGTGCTTGGAAGTAATTATTATGCCTCTCGACTGATGTCACTCCACTCTCCTCCCCCGCGCAAACCGTGAAGACTAGGTCCGGAATGCAACTACACCGAAACCGTATCACTATGTAATGAATCCCTGAACGTTCAAAGAAGAATGTAACACCTTTTTAGGGTTCCGTAGAACTACAAGGAACCCATATAAGTTCCTTCTGTCCATCCGTCTGTCTGTCTGTCCATTCCAAGTTGTATAGAACTTTCTAACCTTTATAGTATCGTAATAGAGTCCTAAAGGGTCGGCAACATATTTGTGATGCTTCTGGTGTTACAAGTATCCATAGGCGACGATGACTGCTTACCATCAGGTAGCCCGTCTGCTTGTTTGCCACCTATGCCACATAAAAAAACCGGACAAGTACGAGTAGGACTCGTGCTCTGAGGGTTCCGTTAGACGGAACCCTCAGAGCGCGAGACCAAAAAGAAAAACTAACTGAAGTTAAAATATTGAAAGACAAACTTAAGTTTGTAGTTGACAATAAGGTTATTCCATACATTCCAACTACAAAATGTAAGTTTGTAATAGCAAAATAATTATTTTTAAATGATATAACTTCAAATTTATAATTTTCGGATTTATTCCTATATATGTGCTATGAGACCTTGCCTCTTGCCAAATTTCATGATTCTAGGTCAACAGGAAGTACCCTATAGGTTTTGGTTCCCCTGTGAAATCGCAAAATATACGACATAAACGTTCATATCTTTTGATTGCTTTGACTTAACCGGACTTATATTTGACAACTTTTATTTTTTACAGCCGAAAGAAACCGTAGGCCCAAGTATTTAGTATAAATTTCAACTTGATACCTTTACGCGTTCTTGAGAAAAAGGGTATTGACAGACGGACAGACAGACGGACAACGAAGTGATCTTATAAGGGTTCCGTTTTATCCTTTTGAGGTACGGGACCCTAAAAAAGTAGACTAACTGTGCTCTGCGGGTTCACCTGCGAAGTAATGAAAAAATGGTGATGATGATGATGATAAAAAGATGCCAATTTTTTTTCTCCTCATAGCATCAGCTATCTGACAGTGAAAATCCCGTCAATAACGGCCCTACCATTTTCGAGTAAAGAACATTACACACATGCATACAAACACAAACACACACACACCCACGCACGCACGCACGAACATGACGAATTATTTTAAAAACATAAGAAAAATTACAAAAATTAAAATTATTGGTGACTATGAGATTTGAACCCAGAGCTTACTCACAGAGTCGCAGAGAACTTATCCATTGGGTCAAACCATTCGGCCAACTGGACTATGACGATTGTGGTGAAATTATCCTTCGTAAACTAATAAATACAAACAAATCGTTACAAAATGTAATTTTCATTCGCCTGCCTTTTTAGTACTTATAATGCAAGAAAACATTGCAGATAAGGTAGGTACTTACTTTACAACTTGCGTCAAGGTGTTTTTGTGTCATAAAGTTAAGATTATATTTTGGAGCGGTTAGCGGAACAAAGCGACACACGTCCGTCTAGCAGCGCGCCTCAGCGGTCTCTGTCACATCGCGTAAAAATAAGAGAGAAGTGAAAAGACGCCGCGGCGGCACGACGTTTCGTTCGACACGTTCGAGCCAATTTATGATTAAATTAATTAATAGATAGAAAAATTGAATTTTAATCAATAAATAAAATTAATGATGTTATTTGTTACAATATTTAACATCATTCTTGTAAATTTTGTAAAGATTTGTTCATCAATAGTCGAGATAACATTGTATGCGTTTAGGTAAATTTCAAGGTTAGAGGTTATTTCATGATTTTTTATTTTATTTTAATTTATCGGAAACGTGTTTTGGAACTAATGGTACACTCAGAAATATGATCAAGATTACCACATATTTTTTTTACTGCTTTAAAATGAATATATTGTCCTAGAAAATTTTTCTGTGAAGCCTTTTTTGTCCGTAAGACCGCCTTAAATAACATAATAATATGAATGAAGGTATATTAACTACTATTTTTATTATTTATTAATTATTATTTTACAATATAGGGCCAGGATTTAGCTAGGCAACCCTATTGCGATTTATTAATGAACATTATTATCTAACTTATAAACTTAGTCTTCATCAAATAACAGATGAGGGTAGGTATATATTTCTATTACCGTATCTTAGACTATAGGTAAGGGAAATTAGGAAATATAGATTGGTTAAAAAGCCATAAAAAATATGCAACAGCATCTGAGTCAAAAGATAATTTAAACAAACCACCACGTGCACGACAGATTTAGATCTCGATTTAACGAAATTCAAACGTCAAATCGTATGGAAAGTTTAGTAAAATCTAGGTTGAAACCAGATTTAATATGTTGTACAAGCCAGCCTAAGACGGACAATGTAACAAAAAGTCAAATGCAAAGATCACACTATCAAAGATGTTATTGTTATAATTGTGTTCAATTAAATAAATTCCACGTAGCGGTGCGTGGAGTGTCGCGGGAGGCTGCGAGGCGGTCGACCTTCCGAGAGGCCGTCCGTGCCACCCCGCTGCCCGCGCCCGGCGAGCCCGTGTCGTGTGCTCACCGGTGCCCACTGGACACTGCGTCGACTAACATGGGCCTATTTCATAAAACAGCTTTGGCTTTGCAAGTTTTCACTTGGTGGTCTTCGTTTTTCAAATATTGTACAGCTCTAATCTATTGGCGCGCCTTCGCAGTAAAACCGACTCGTATGCCGTGACGGTAAATGACACGACACTCTTATGCCGTCATGTTTCACATCTGCAGGGTGCCCTATGGCAGCCAACTAAAAAAAATAAATGAAAATAGGCTTGCGTTTAACAGCCATCTCGCCTGATGTTAGCGATGACGCAGTCTACGATGTGGAGCACGCTTGCCTAGAAGAAACAAAAAGAAAAATATTGCAAGGCAAGTGTTTTATATGATTATATTTACCTATTTGGAATGTTTTGTCTGTATGGCAGTTCTTCCTTTCTACAGTTTTTTCACTTGCGTATTGTCACATTATTGAAAATAAAATATAAAAAAATCACTGAACAAGTGTGAACTTAAAAAAAGTGCAAAACTGTGTTTTGCTGTCTATCATAACATCACTATCAAATAAATTTTCTTTTTGGTTTCGTATAATTTAACCTATTTAAGGTAAAAAGCAAATGTTTTGGTTTTTACCATTATAATACGCCAAATTAAAATATACATATATGTATATATTATATAGACTTTAAATTTTATTTTGTTTGCAAATGTTTTATAATACAGCCAACCAGCAAACAATAGTACATATTGTCACATTTTGGAATATATCACTTGGTGATTTTATATCTGCAATAGTGTGAAAATGAACGAGCGAGAGAACTGCGGATGGGAACAGCCCTCTTAAATGAAAGACCCCAAATTTGAAAGATCCGATTTATTTAACGTAAAATTAGTTTACAACACTAGCCTACGTTTTGCGTCATTTCTCGCTGAAGAAAGAGAGATAGAGAATAAAATAACACATAATAAAAAAGTTTTGAAGATCTTTGGGCAAGTAGATACCGATAGACATTTACTAGTTCTGGCTTATTATCTTGTGTCTATATAAGGTAATAGTTAAAAGGGTTTTTTTTAAACTCTTCAGTCAGCAGAATGATTTCAAATAAGCTTCCGTTTTACCGACATCGCCGCCATCATGTGTGTTGTCAATTATACTCTGTTCAATTCTTTCAGTTTTGGCGGATCTACTTTTCGTAATATATAATTTCATAATATAATATAATTTAATAAATAAGATATAATTTCATAATATAATATAAGTAAAATTTTATTGGTGGTATAACGAACTAATGTTCTTTCCGGAAGCATAATATCCTTTGACCGTAAACTCTCTGTATCTATAATTTTGTCGTTGAAATCGTGAACCATAAATCTTTTTCCCTAACACGGCTTGAGCATCACCATTTTACCGTCACATTTCTAAATTCCATTACAGTTGGTCGTGATTAGAAAATACCAAACTAATGACGTGCCCGCTCCAGGATGTACAATGTTCGCTCGAAAAGCAAAAGTAGCTGTGACAGAGAGCGAGTGGAGCGTCCACAGCCGTGGCAGGCCAATGACATCACCTCCCACCTCCAGCACGGCGCAACTGTCGACACACCACCATTCGAACCTCTGCTTTATATCCCAACACCATAAAAACAAAATCTACACGGCACGCAACCCTTTTGCACCATCGCTGCGCGACCGCCTGCACCACTATTTCTATAGTCCTATTATGTACTAGCTAAAAAACTTATCTAGTCGTTACGACTATATTTATTGAATGGTTCATTACGAGAATAATTGTTCAAAGTAGATTATCACGGTGTAGATGATTATTGTGTGTCACCATGGCTCACCAATCATTATAATAAACCTTATCTTGTAGGTAGGTACCTATCATTAAGCAAACGTAGTACCTACGGGCATGTAGATTCAAAACCAAGTATTTTTGACCGTACAGTTTTATTATCTAATAGCAGACCTGACAGACGTTGTCCTGTCTTAGAAATGTCAAACACGCCAAGTCAAAATTGAAAATCTTATTTTTTATATCTTGGGTTACATTATTGGAGTTTTAGTAAGGATCCCTATTTTTTTTTGAAAATATGTTACCCGGGGATAGTGTAGCCTCAGAATAGAGAAAGAACCAGAAACCGCCTTAAGCTGTGATTGCAAGCCGCACGCTGAGTCCAAAAAACAAAACCCACGTCCCGCGCCTGTCTCACCTCCACCCGCGTAATGTTGCCAGCTTAGACATTACTTACCCGTTTTTGGTTAAATGTTTTAGGTCAGATACTATTCACACACACTTTTAATGAAATCAATATACTGATCGGATCGACACAAAAACAAACATAAGTAAATAAAAAATATAATTACTAGCTACTACTTTTTATACATATACAGGGTTAATATGTTTGGGGTGTACAAAGCTGAAAAGGTACTCATCATTATCATCATCATTGTACTCATCTTTATGAACGACTTTTAGTATGGTACTTGAAGTTGCGGGAAAAACAGCTGTTCATAGAAAAAAAAAACAGTTGTTCATAATGGTGAGCACAATGGTACCTCTTTTTTGGTGGCTTAGTGCACCCCAAACAGACAACCCGTGTACTGCAAATTAAACGTAAAACTAACTTAGTTATTGTTACTTACCTATTAATTTCAATGGTTTTAAAATAAAACAAGGTTTCGATGAAAACATTTAATTACCTTTCTGCTTCGTAAGTTTCTTGTTTAAGTTTAAAACGGGCTATCATAATTAAATCCATGTACCAAAAATATTATGTCTGTCCTATTCACTGTTTAGGAGTCCCTCATCGGAAGTCAACCCTGGGTGCATGAGCCATGTAATGATAGAATTTAGAACAGGCTATTATGGTTTAGTTCATTTACAAAATTTTGTGTCTGTACTATTCACCGTTGAAGAGTTCCCTCGCCGGAAGTCAACCCTGGATGCGGCAGCCAAGTCATGCCTTTCGAATAAAATTTTTTTTTTATCATTTCACAATTGGCGAAAATATCTTGAAAATACAACTTACTAACATACTACTTAAAAACATACATACAGACGAACATAGTACCTCCTCCTTTTGGAAATCGGTAAAAAACCGTTGTACCAAACAAAAAGTTCACCGATATCCGACAAAATGTATGGGACAGTAGATTTTTTCTTCAGTAGAATTTTCAAAAGTAGCTGAACAAAAGTTGTACAGACAACATTCCCTTTAAAGCACGCTGACTAAGTGATTACCAGTAACCCTGTATAATTATTTGTAAGGTGTAAAGATTTTTTGAAAATAATTATTTAATATTAACTACCCACCAACAAAAGTTTTCATTCTAAGGAAAATTGCAACTCTCGATATTTGGTAACACCGACAAAATGGAGGTATCATTACTTACGACAATGAAAGACTGAACAATTTATTCAATTATCAAATAATACAACATCTAAATGCGCTACTTACGTATGGAATGTGATCCCATCTTGTTTTTTTTGTAGCCCAGCTGAATTTTTACACGTTGGGACGACACAGGAAGGCATAACTTAAATAATATTGCAACGGTAAAACACGTCACGCGCGATTAAGGTCACAAAGTAAACTAATCACGTTCGCGTAAAACTACTCTCTACTAGATTAGTTTTTGTCGCTTCACTATTGGGTGCGTTTACGCCTTCTGGTTTTTTCTGTATTCTGAGAGTGTAGCTTCCCAACAGTGAAAGAAATTTTCAAATCGGTTCAGTAGTTTCGGAGCCTATTCAATGCAAACAAACAAACAAAGAAACAAACAATCAAATCTTTCCTCTTTATAATATTAGTATAGAAGAATAGATAAAGGCTTTGAGCTTTAGTTGTAGGCTTTTTAGGTATACGATTTGAATTCGAAGGATGACATCTTAAAACTTTCACACCTTTCTAAACAGAATTTTTAGGGTTCCGTACCCAAAGGAAAAAAAATGAACCCTATTACTAAGCCAACGATGTCTGTCTGCCTGTCCGTTCGTCTGTCTTGTCGTCCTACCTGTACGGCTGTATCTTTTGAACCGTAATAGATAGCCAGTTGAAATTTTCACATAATATGTAATGTTACGGCAGATTAACAAAGAAAAATAAACAAAAGAAGGGGGGGGGGGGGGTCCGCATACAACATATTTTTAAACCAATTTTTTTTTAAATCTTTATTTAATTTTAGCTCTAATATAAAAACGATAACAAGTACCTACAAACAAGCGTCAAACTTGGTATGATGATTATAGCACATACTCTAAAGTATAACAACAAGTATAAATAATGGCCAAGTGCGAGTCGGTAACAAATTTCTGTTCATTACAAAATTACAAGTTATATTTGTATTATACTCAGCGTCACTGTGGCAAAACATTAAATACTGATTACGTAGCAATAGGCATGATTCCTAATGTTTAATTTATTACAAATAACAGGCTTAGCGATGAATAGAATTAAATACATTACACATACTGAAAAAATTATTTGAATTGGCTGATAAATCTCTGAGATATGAGTATTTAAAGTTTTAGGTGGGGATAGAGAGGGGTTGTTCTATCCCTTTCTCGCAAAGCGTGTGTTAGTATAGCATTTGTATGGCGCTCCTGAGCCGTGACGTCACGGCTCAGCATAGTGCGCTCTCTGTCTAGCATGAAATTAAATTAAAATGCTTATACCTTATTTATTTTTGAACTAATTTTAATTTTGTTTTTGTTGATGTGCTCTATTTATGATCAGCTTTTTTTATGAAGTAATAAAAAATATTAGTCATCATGCCTATTGCTTCGACTATTTTGGAAGACGTCAGGCCAGAACAATAACTGATTAATATAATATACTTAATTCTAATACTTAATTTGTAAGTGTGCAATAAAGTATTAAATAATAAATAATAATAATATTGAGGGAGGAACAAACTTGTCAGCGTATTGTGCCAGGATGCTGCCTTTGTTTCAGGCTCTTCAACCAACCATCACCGTTTCCGCCCAGCGATTATCGGATCAAGTGCAGGCTATCCAACGGTGCAATATGTTGGATCAGTCTGTGCTTGATCGGCTCCACCTGGAAGAAGTACGTACTCGCCCGACTCCTGCCTCGACGCGGAATCCGCCCGTCGCGTCGTCTGCCTCGACATTGGTGCCGGCGTCGGTGGTGACACTAGCGGCATTGGCTGATATGATACCGCAGTCGACGAGGGAGATTTGGCGAGTGGTGTCTCCGACCAGGTAAAAGAGCAATTGAGGGGGGGGGGGGGGGGGGGGGGCTTTGGAAGACGCGATTTCACAGTATCGGTTCACACCCGATTCTAGGCCGCGATTACCACGTTTACCCACCCATAGGCGTAACTTGGCGTTAATGGGAGCCCTGAATGCTTTGCTAGCTCCATATTTGAGGGCTAGCGAAGATTTAGTTGATACTCACTCGATCTTGTACTGCGGTGCCATCGCGGCGTGTCGCGTAGCACGTGTTAAGTTCCCGGATACTAACCGTGCACCGCGAACCGCCGGGGGTGTGCCCGCATGGCAAGTGCGGATCGAGCGGCGTATCAGCACGTTCAGGACTCTCATTGCAAAGCTAATCTGCTTCAGGCGGGGGAATAATCGCCCCCGAGTAATACAATACAATACAAAAACTCTTTATTAAAACACCACAAAACAAGGATAACATAAAAATTACAACAAAAATATTATCTAGGCTTTTAACAGGCGGCCTTATCGTATCTTATTAGTAATGCGTTTCGTGACTCAGGCATTCGCTGGGACCGATATCAGCCCCCAGCACCATCTAGCCAATGTCACGGAACGCATCGACTATCTGAAGCAGAAAGTGTATGCATGGGCAAACCGTATTCGCCGCTACAGAGAGCGTGTGGATAGATACTGGCAAAATCGCCTCTTCCAAAGTGACCAAAGGAAGGTGTACCGAAGCTGGGAAGAAACTGACCAACGCGTGAGTGACGGGCAGCGACCGGATGCAAACGCCATGATAAATTTCTGGCGCGGTATCTGGTCGATGCCCGTCAATCACACGGAGGGTGATTGGATGCGTGTTGTCGAGCGGGAATGCGAGTCCATCGAACCCATGGGGTCTATTTTAATAGACCCCGTTGACGTTAGTTGTGCGATCCGTATGGCACAGAACTGGAAAAGTCCTGGGCCAGACGGGTTGCACAACTTCTGGATAAAATGGATTCGATGCTCGCATGACCGCTTGGCGACACAATTCCAAGAAGCCCTTGAGCTCGGTTCCCTTCCCAGCTTCATGACCACCGTCACCTTCCTGCTCCATAAGTCCGGTAGTTCCACGGAAGCCAAAAACTACAGACCCATCACGTGCTTGCCTACCATCTACAAGCACCTTACAACAATTTTGAGAAATAAAATTAACGCAGACATCGTTGCGAACAACGTTTTGGCCCATGCTCAAATAGATGTAGGGTTGGGTCCAGTGGTACTAAGGAGCTCCTCCTCATCGACACGGCCATTAGCCAACAAGTCCGGCGAAACAGAGGAGCCCTCTCCGCTGCCTGGATTGACTATAAGAAGGCCTGTGATTCAGTGCCTCATTCATGGCTAGAGAGGGTTTTAGAGTTGTATAAAATTGATACAACTCTAACATCATTCTTAGGTGCATGTATGAGGCAATGGACCACAGTCCTTCGTCAACCAGGTGGTGGGGACGGCACCTCTGGCCCGCAGGACTTGATAAGGATTGAGCGAGGCATATTGCAGGGTGACAGTTTTAGTCCATTGTGGTTTTGCCTGGCTCTGAACCCTCTCAGCACTCTGCTGAGGGATTCAGGACTAGGCTATCGACTTCGAAGAGATGGTCAAGTCATCTCCCACCTACTGTACATGGACGATCTCAAGCTGTTCACACCGAAACGCCAAGACTTGGTGGAGCTGCTAAAAATCACAGATGTTTTTAGCAGTGCCATCAGGATGGAGTTCGGTGTAGACAAGTGTGCGGTCATGCATGTACAGCGAGGGAAAGTTGTGAATTCTCCGAATTTACAGCTCTCTGAGGTGATGACTCTCAGATCTCTCTCCGAGGCCGAGACCTATAAGTACCTCGGTATGTCAGAGTCATTGGGTATATCGGTAGAGAACATCAAAAAATCGGTGAAGGAACGCTTCTTTTGTCGCCTTACAAAAGTACTTAACAGTCTTTTGTCTGGCGGCAACAAGGTGCGTGCCTTCAACGGTTGGGTGATGCCTTTATTGATATACTCCTTTGGCATATTGAGGTGGACTCAAACTGAGCTGGACGCCCTGGACAGGAGGGTCCGTCAACTGCTCACATCACATCGCATGCTACACCCACGCTCGTCTGTTATGAGACTGTACATTCCGCGGAAGTGGGGGGGTCAAGGCTTTTTAAATGCCAAGAACCTACACAACCGCGAAGTGTGCAGTTTCAGGGATTTTTTCCGTAACAACGAGAGTGGGATGCATCGTGATATTGTGGCAGTTGACAGGGGCCTCACGCCGCTCTCCTTGGTAAACGAGAATTGGCGCAAACCATCGGTGCTGAGCATCGAAGACCGCAGGGACGTATGGAAAGGCAAAGAGCTGCACGGGCGGTTCTGTCGAGCCTTAACAGGGCCCGATGTGGACCTGCTAGTGCTTTCGTCGGTGAACTGATTACGGTTCGGTGACCTCTTTGGGAAAACCGAGGGTTTTGTCTGTGCGATTGCGGATGAAGTTATCAAGACGAACAACTATCGGAAATATATCATGAAAGACGGTACGGTCGACATCTGTCGGGCATGCCACCGTCCTGGAGAGTCTCTCCGACATATAATTTCCGGTTGTTCGCATCTTGCTAACGGCGAGTACTTGCACAGGCACAACCAGGTGACCAGGATCATCCACCAGCAACTTGCCCTTCGATACGTCCTTGTCGAGTCTGAGGTGCCCCGTGCCGTACTATAAGTACGCACCAGCGCCAGTTCTTGAAAATGGTCGTGCTTTGCTCTATTGGGACCGCTCTATCATCACGGACAGGACTATTGTCGCCAATAAGCCTGATATCGTGTTGGTCGACCGATCCCAGCGCCGGGCAGTGTTCGTCGACATCACCATCCCGCATGACGAGAACCTCGTGAAGGCCGTGAAGGACAAACTCAGCAAGTACCTTGACTTGGCTCACGAGGTTACCGCCATGTGGGATGTTGACTCGACGATCATTGTCCCGATAGTCGTATCGGTGAACGGCCTTATAGCAAAGAGCCTCGACCAACATCTTAAGAGGCTCTCGCTAGATGGTTGGGTCAAGGGTCAGATGCAGAAGGCGGTAATCCTTGACACGGCACGTATTGTCAGGAGGTTCCTCACTCTGCAGCCCTAACCACCGGTAGCTTGGGCCCTGCCCCGCTGCCGGCGGCACCCTAGGTTTAGGGTTTTTTTATAATATTTTGTTTTTATATATTTACTGTAAAATAACTTAAATCTAAGAAAGAAAATAAATACATGAATAATAATATTTTTTTTGGTGGTACGGAACCCTCAAACCGCAAGCACGAATCGCACTTAGCCGGTTTTTAATTTCACTGAGCAGATAATCACTGCGTTGAACCAATTTATTATTTAGCTCTGCTTTATAGGCAAGGCACCTATTGTCAGATAAATGAATTCTGGAAATAGCGGGTACCTACTGGATGGATATAGGTAAAATACTCACTAATTGTGAAGAACTCCTACGAGAACATAGGTTAGGTATCGCGAAATAACAAATGAAGCGTCCGTCTAACAGCTATGACAATAAACTGTCTGCATAAAATTTCGCGAAAAAAATCAATCAATGAATCAATCAATCAATCAATTTTCGCGAATCAATGAAGCTGCTGGTAGGTAATCTTGAAACTGTCCCCGTATGTATTAAAGGAATTCAGTTGTTCCAAAACCTAGTTAGCAGACCTTTACACCTTCGACTGCCAGGCAGCTAGGTGCGGCGGAGTCGTGGGCGAACGGGCCGCAGCTCGGCCCACGCGACGGCCGAGCGTCGAGCTAACGCCAACCGTCGCAGTTGGCGAATTCCGAAGAACTCTTGCTATATCAGTGGTAGGGTTGTCCACGTTACTTATTCACGCGGTGAATTAGGTTAGGTCAGAATTCAAGGCCATAAAGCAAGAACCATTTAATTCTATCAATACTTGACTGGGTAAGTAGGTACTTTGATCATCGATATACCTAGTTTGGATTTGCCTCAAACTCGAGCAAGCAGCGAAAAAAGGTGCCAAAAACGGAAGGGGGAGAGGTAAACACGTATTGCACACACTGACATATTCTTACTAGTTCTACAAACGCACACTTCAATATTGAGAGGCACACAACTGCAAACGAAGTGATCAAATGGATGACTAAGGGGAATTGTAGGTATAACACTTCCATAAAAAAATTGAGAACTAAGTATGTAGTAGTATGTGTGTAGATGATTGAAGCAAAAACAAATAAAAAATATTACTAATATGGTTTTGGCACTGTTTGTAAAGTCCACCGAGTGTGACTTCACGCACACACTCACTCACAGTTCATCACTTGACTGACTTAAGTACATGTGAGTAAATCCTGATTCCTGATATTAAAAAAGCGTAAATACTATTCTCTTATTCAAAATTATAATTCATATCAGATCCTAAAGGACATCGATGTTGCAAAACAAAAAATACATTGAACGGGACTCAATTAGGATATCTACATAATTATTGCAACCCAGAATAATGTTCAAGTGTCGAATGATGAAAATATAACTTTCAAATCCTGCTTATGTTTAGGATGCGTCCGTTAATATCTTGTTTTGAAATTCAACCTGATGCAGGAAGTCTATGCAAATCTCAAGCATCTTGGTACTTATTACGACACATAGGGTTGTCCTGATCTGTCGATTTGCAATAGCTTTGACTAAACTGAAATTATTTAACTAAGTACTTACTATTATAGAAATTATCTTTATATGCCTTATTGTCACTTAGTTGTTAAGATGTTTTGTAGTTGCGCCAATTTATAAATCTTCTCTTTTGAGAATTACCATCTATCTCATCACTTATATTATTTACAACAAACCAAGTTAAGCTTTCAATCAACTAGCGTTTTTTTACTTCTACGCGATCAAAATTTATCGCAAATCAAAGAGGCAACCCTAAATACAACCCACACCTGCGCTCTCTACCACTCACCCACCAGCACTACGCACACACCACATGTCAATATTCGTCGACACTCGAATTTACACCATCTGTCTCAGTAATACCACCGGCCGGCTTTCGGCGGTGGAACTCGCCCAAACCGGTACCACCGCGGATGTCGATCGAGAATTTTGTTAAATTTCACCAAAATTAACATTCTCTTCCATTATTTTGATGGCTCATTGCGAATACTGTCTCCCTGTGCTTTTAATGTTAGGTTAGGTTATGTATGCAGAGAAAACTGGGGTCTGATTATTTCTTCATGCATGCTTTAAATTAAATTGCTGCAATAGCGAATGTAAAGACAAAACACGAGCTGTGAAATATCATAGGTGGACGTTTACACAAAATGAATTCACTTGGCTCTTATTAACTTGATCTATTTGATTTGTTTACTCACCTACATGTTAGGCTGTCCCGTACAAAATTCAAAATTACACCTGCAAAAGAAAACATAACGTTAGAATTGCTAGTTCTGCCACATTAGAGCTTACAAGGTTCTGCTCGATTGGCCTAGCGACCGACAGAACGGCATGGAGGATCCTTTTACCAGTGAACAGGGGCCTTACGGACAACTGCTATTACAGGCACCTAATCCGCTCAGTTGGAAAATCACGCGACCGCAAACCTTATCGCGCCCAGATACGGTTAGCGGCTGCGTGATTTTCCAATTGAGCGTATTAGGTGCCTGTAATAGCAGTTGTCCGTAAGGCCCCTGGGCTTTAATAATTCGCTCCGCTGCGTTCATTTGAGATGCCAAAAGATTTCGCAAACTTTAAAACAAAAAAATCCCGAGTAGGTACATGAACGCTACGGAATATCTGACAGCAGATATAATGAGATAGGAAAACATTTAAATTGTTCTCAAACGGCTAAAGAAAAGAAATCCACAAGCGGCGCGGGCGTACATGTTGCAAGATCTAAAAGATTATAAGTCAGTATTGATTGTTCCACTGTAAATTACGTTACTTTATAGTGGAATACTACAAATTAGTATTATGATTATGAAAGTATTCTAATACTGTACTGCATCTACTTACCAGCTAGCAGTTGCTAATTTTAATTGCTTGCACTTCGACGTTAAGCACCTTTATTTGAGCCGTGTTGCGAAGCTGGGGTGCAAGTACCGTTCTTTTAGTGATCGTCAAATTGACAGTTGAGGTCGTCAAATTCGATAATATGCCATTTTTTCAGTACTCGCTGTGATCGATTCTATGGCATTTTAGCGAATTTGACGATCGATAAAGAACGGTACTTGCACTGCAGAAGCATTTTAGCGTTTGTATTAAACTTTTCTTATTATTTATAAATTGTAAGTCATTGTTTTGTAAAAACATTACATTTTGTCATTCTATACAAGTTGTATCTAATGGGAGTGACCATTGGCTCCAAGAACACAGTATTTATTAATACCTAGTTTGGAGTCAATGGGTTTATTCAGATACCTACCTACATTTTGTTTACATTTTAAGGCCTTATATACGAATTTGTTTTTAATGGTCATCACATACTCTAAGTATTTATATTGAGTGAATCCCTCAGTGACTAAAAAGACTTTCATGATTAAAGATGTCCACCCAGTCGATGAGACCTTATCCAATCCGAAATACATTTGAATTTCCCGTCAGATTGCAGATTTTCAATAATTATAATTAGCAAAGGTGTGTAATTTGAATAAAAATATTCATCATGAATGAATAAACAATTCCACGTTGATAGCGTTAATCAATGAGTCGCATGCAGGCAAGAGTCCGACTCGATGTCGAGCTCATTGATCGATCGGCTCGATAGACGCACACAGGCGCGCGCTGTCTCTACGCCACGCGCACACGGACATGAAACCGGATGGCGCACACTCGCGCAGCTGCCAATGTGTGCGTTTGTGCGCAAAGGATTTCCTACCGCCCCGCGCCTGCGCCCGCGCCTCCGCCGCAGACCTGTTGCGCCGCTACCGGAGTTACGCCGCATAGTTACCAGACTTGATATGCTTGCTCCGGCGCGCTGGCGATGGCGCTGGCCCACGCACACCACCAACCCACCGCGTTCGAACACTTAATTATCATAGCACAGCACTCATGAAATTGCTGTGCATGTCGTCTGGTCTCATCGACATCTTTTATTAATTCGATATCTTCTATTACTTAGGTACCGGTTGCAATGAAGTAAAACATCTAACCCGTTCGATTTATAGCCCCTCTTATGGATGCAGCCGGATACATGACATCATAAGATGCTAATTCACTCGCCGGCGCAATCGTTAGCATTATAAATCTACTGTGGAGTCGATCATTACGATCATCGTTTTATTAGATTTTAAAAACATAGCTGTGACCGTTATTAATTTAAACTACGTGGGTAATAGCAGGGTTCGGATGATTTAAAGTTTCGATTTAAATGTGCAAGAATGTAAGACATACACCTAAGTAATTGCTGTAGGTATCGAAATACTATAGATTTTACATGTACTTTCTACTGTACTTTTACGATTGCATTGCAATGAGAATGGAGAATGGAGTGTAAGTTAACAGATTTTATTTGGAGAAGGATAACATCATATATATATATACATATAGGTATGTGTTTACTGTAGATTGTAGGTATGTAATTATTGTTAGACTAGTATTAATAAAGCTGACATACAATAATAATAACACTAATATAAACCTAAGCTCCAGGGTGGAAGTGTTAAAGGGCATAACGCCGCTAGTAGCTGTTAGTGAAAGTGCAGCACACCTCTCGACACCCTAAGCCACCCACCCCCACATCAATGTTGCCCTTCCGGTGCCAATATGCGGCAGCCATTATGGGGGGCCCATTTAGTGAGTGGCAAGTCATCATCTGTCTAAGTATTTTGAAATGAGGCATAATTGGCAGGTGCCGTACCGTACCTCATACCATAGATCTGTTATCCCATCCACAAGTTGTTCACCTCAATAGCCTAGACGTTTTATATCCTATACTGTACAATAGTTTTATAATCCATTTTATTCCATTCAACAATATTGTATTTTATATTCAACGAGGCTTGTTGGTGTTGGCTTCGGCCCCACCAATGCCTACCAAATGTCCGGGCTAGACCCGTGTTTATATTGAAATAACACTAATATATTACCCTAATAGGAACATAATCATTACTTTGTTGAAAAATTTAATTCAAGAACTTCATGTACATACATATGTCTGTAATAAAATATTGTGTACCTACAATGAGTACATAGGGTTAGCAAACTATGAAAGATTCTATTTGAAGTTAGAAGTAGGCAGGTAGATACTTCAAAATAGAAGCACCTGAAGTAGTACAAGATCATCAATCATTCACAAAATCATTTACAAATATAAAATATCTATCTTATGCCACCAATACCTATTCATATTCTTCCTTCCTGTTTTTTTTTTTTTTTGTTTTTTCTTTTTTTTTTTTGTCTTTCTTTGCGGCTATGCTATTATTGCTATACTTATGTTTAAAGGCTGGCTGGATACTCATTATTAGGTGTCAATTGTCAGGTAGGTATAGGTGCGTACTGCGTACCTCTGCTGTACCTACAAGTTGTAATGGTAAAGCAAAACGTTAAAGTTGACCGAGAGCTAAATACGGTGAAAAAACAGGTAGCGCCGTTCAACCGTATCGATCTTTATGTTATTTTTCTTACTTATATCTTTTTTATCTGGGCCTTCGCTCCGAGACTCGGACCCGAACGGAAGTTGTAACGATTTTTAATCGTAGCAAGTATCTCGGCCGGTTCGTATGGCTATACTTTGGACAACGAGTTTATACTACATTTTTTGTAAACAACCACCGGAAACGAGCGAGAGAACATACTGCTCTGGAACACATATCTTCCATTACGTCTGTCTCTCGGTTCTCAGTAATAATGATAAGGGATACAGATAACGCCGAATGTTAAAGAAGATCTACGAGACGTTTCGAATTATTATACAAGGGAAAATGTTAAAATGCTTAACGTGTCCTCGTTAAATACAACAGGTTTTAAAATCTTAGGCTCTGGTGTCCAAACGCGAGCAGTGGCGTGGCTGTGCGGAGCGGTGGTGCGCGCAGCGGCTTTCACGTCGATGGAAATATTCAACAATCGTTCCTGGTATCAATGTCAGTGGCTGACCCCGTATAAGACAGACTGTGAATTGCGACGAAGTATTTTTATAACATTTTTCTGCCAATAGCGGGGCGTGGGCGCGTGATAATGGCCCAAAATATCCACGTTCTCAACGCCCACCCGGACCATCGAGAATATTACTCCACAGATAAATAATTTATATACAAACCTATACATATAGGTACCTAACTATATCCGTATTTAGTGATTGTACACTTTGGAACTTTCACATACCAAAAATCCCAATTGATAATTAAAAAAATTACATTATTGAAGACATAAAATCGCTTAGAGTTAATTTGCAAAAAGTGACAAAACCAAGTTTTGTAGCTACGTATAACTTCATCACTTAAGTTGTGGAACATAATAATATGGGTATACATAATCATGGATTACTGGAATAATGGAGTGCATCGTTAAAAATCAGTGTACCTTTATTGTAATCCCATAGAAATATTAATACGCTTAGAAATATACCAATGTGCGTAGTTCGAAGATACACAGCTAAACATAAGACAACAACATAGATACACAGCTAAGATATAAACATAATAATAGCAAAAAAAATGTTGTCTTTTTGATTCCACTGTTATTGTGCTAACTGCTAGTCTATGGAATGCGCTGCCTGAATAGTTCCGCGATAGTTACAATCTGGGTGTCTTCAGATCAAGAGTGAATCGGTTCTTTTTCTAGGCAAGCGTGCCATCACTTAACATCAGGCGAGTTCGCGACTTGACCAACGTTCGATTTGCTTGAACATACCTACGGCATTGATTCAAGAAATCCTCAAGGATAGACTCGATGCTAATTTTACATTGACAAAACGAGTATCTATAACGTACTGATACATCAATCGAAATAGTATCACTTTTCTCAATTAAATTACTATTGCCATGGAATTTACAGAACAAATATAAGTACCCCTAGCTATTCAAATCAGTATATTGCTTTTTTCTTAAGACGCCATTTAATAAATTTGTTTTGGGTTGATGCACATAAATTGAATAAACACGATATATCTTTATTCTTCCTCTTCTTGTCTTCATCCATCTCTACTCCCTACATAGTATAAATTAAAGTCGCTTTCCGCGTCTGTCTGTCTGTCTGTATAACCGCTAACTCCTCCTTAACCACGCAACGGATTTTGATGCGGTTTTTACCAACAGTTAGATAATTTTTCACGGAAGGTTTATATACATAACTAGCGACCCGCCCCGGCTTCGCACGTAAATTACACCCGTGCAAAGCCGAGCGGGTGTCGCTTGTAAAAAATAATACCAATAAATACAACATTTCATCGCAATATTGTTTAGTTTTGCTGTTTACATGTGTTTGACGTAGGCAATGGACGTAGTTTCGGTTTTTCAGTTTCGGTTTATCGTCTAGTATAGGTCCTTAGCCTATGACCGTCTCCAAGAATTCACGTCAAACTTCTTCCAAAACATTTTCAAAATGAAAAGGAAACAAACAGTGGATAGTGTAGTGTGTGTACGCAATACGCATTTTAACTAAACTAATTCCCAAATAACGATGTTTTGTAATATCTTCGGTTCAAAAATAGATCTTTCTGAACATTCGTAACCTATTTATAACGATTCGCCAGTGAACACAATGTTGTTCTGCGTTTTCAAACAATCGAAAGCGTTCAAAATAATAGAGATAGAGAAGATAAAAATACCTACAAAGGTATTTTGTTCAACATTGAACAACATTGTGTTCACTAGCTACTAAGTAGACCTGTATCAAAATAATATAAGAGAAGTCCTAACCAAAAATAAGTCTGACAAAGATTGGTAGGTGTATCATAGAGCATAGAGTGCATGGATCAGGACCAAAGATAATATAACCGCTAATGTTGAAGACGTGGGACTACCATAGAGAGAAATATTTACTAAACAGGGGTGCAAGTACCGTTCTTTCAGCGATCGTCAAATTGACAGTTGAGGTCGTCAAATTCGATAATATGCAATTTTTTCAGTACTCGCTGTGATCGATTCTATGACATTTTAGCGAATGTGACGATCGATAAAGAACGGTACTTGCACTGCTGGTTCGACGTCTATAATGAAGTAGTAGTCGTGTAAAATACGTAGAAATTTTATTTCGCACCCGTTTCATACATTCGAGAATTTGCTTCGAGTTGCGCAAGATTGATCAGGGCCCTCTAAAGTCTAAACCAAACCAATTCTGACCAGCAGCGGAGTTTTGTCATAGACTAGATTTATCCTAACTTAAACCAATTCTACCAAAAAGAGTTCTGAATCGACATCAAAAGAACCGCGATATAATTTTCGTAGCATTCCCACGTTATCTTTATGTTGTAGTAAAGATTGGCTGTCAGGATGAAGAGTTCCGCATGTTGGTGTCGCGATTGGACCTCACTATTTTTATATTCCTTTGAGAACGCCGCACCATGTGTGTTAAGCTACTAAGTTAGTTACTGTTTCTAATATTCTGTTCATCATCATTTCATCCATAGGACGTCCATTGCTGGACATAGGCTTCCCATCGATCTCCTAAAAAGCCGGTTGGAACCGGTCTGCGTCCAGCAGCGTTTCCCTGCGGTCTCTTTTAGGTCGTCTTGTAGGTGGACGTCCTACGCTGCGCTTACCGGCCCGTGGTCTCCATTCGAGAACCTTTCGGTCCCATCGGCCATCTGTTCTGCGTGATATGTGCCCTGCCCACTGCCACTTCAACTTGCTAATTCTGTTCATACTTATTCAAAAATTTAAATAAATTCTATAATAACAATTACTTAAAATAGGTGGGTAGAGGTATCTAATTTAGTATCCATAATTCAAAAACATTTGATCCGTTGAAATATTTAAAGTTACTTCCTTTTAGGGGGTAACCACCTACCTTTCCATTGGTTGGTAGGCACGTTTTTTAAACTATAATTAAATTAAGTATATTTACGTTAAAACAATTGTCTAAACACAATCCATTTGAATGCGGTTGCAGTGCCGTCTATATAAGTTATTATATGGCTCAGTTCTATTCTATTCTATCTGATACTTATTAACTGTGAAATGTGCATGCCGTTTTAAATTTTATGACCAGCTAATTTAGCCTGTATATCTACGTCTTTAGGAGCTCTTTACTTTCTCCTTGCTAGTGTAGAATATCTCGTCGGCATCCCGGCAGCGAAGCGTTCGACTGAAAACCAGTTTCATTTAATCATCATAATTGCGTCCTCCGTGAAGCCTATCCCAGCACGAGTGTGGTAAAGCAAAATGTGAGTCCGAATCCAAACTAACCTTAGAGGTATGTAAACTATGTAAGTATATAAAAGTGAAAATAACATTTATTACACTCGCCTTGCAAAAAGCCATCGAATGATATTATGGTTGAAAATAGCTTGGAACATTATAGATCAGGGGAGCTATACCTCACAAATATTCATATTTTAATCTTGTACACTGAATTTTGTCTTGCTCTCTCATTAGCCGAGAAAGCGAGACAAAGCTCAATGTAAGATTAATTATAAGAAGATTGTACGCCCGTTGTACTGTTGGTACTGTTGGGAATAGGGTTGCCAGCCATACTGTTCTAAAATACTTTTTACTGTTCATCAAATACTGTTAATTTCGTCATCACATTAAACTTGTTTTAATTTTATTATTAATCAATTTTTATTTAAACCAAAATTCGTTAATTTTCGTTGTTTATTACGTATTATTTATAAATTTTGTTATTTTTCCAAAATACTGATCATTTTCTTTTCTCCACCTCAATATAATATCTCTACCTGTATACCTATGATAATATCCACTTAAGAAGTTATAGTATGAAATCTTTGATACTCAGTTTCTTGAGTTGTTAACGCTTAGTAAGCGGCTCAACGGGGTTTGTAGTGGCAACTGTCAAAGTGGCGATAGCTTGTAGGTTTGTTGAAGGTCTTAAAAAAACGATTAAAAGTTAAAAGCTTGCATAGCTGATACCTTTTTTACACAGATGATGTAAAAAGTTTCTACCAGTAGAAAAGATATGCGATGTCTGTGCAACTAAGTAGGTACATTAGACGTGACGTGACGTGTGTACGATAGTAATGACCGTTAAAAACCAAAAGTCAATTCCATATAGTTTCCACAGTAAAATTTATATTGAGTGTTAAACCAAAATCACACTGCATAGTCTGCATACCTATTTGAGGAAAAAACTTACGGCTACTCGTTAGGTAGGTATTGGTCGAATCGATTTGATAAGGTGACAAAGTGCTATCTGTCTACACTACGATGAGAAAATATATTTGGTCAAATGCTACCAAGGCCAATATGTACGCGAAACTCTCGATTATATAGTTTTTTAAAGTATATATTATATATATATATCTACCTACTATAGGTACTTACCGACCGACGTACATATTTATAAGTAGGTAATATATTCTTCAAGAGCAGTCAATGTCAAATTATGATTTACAAAATGCCATATTGTAAATTAAAGGGGCCTGTATACCGTCTGCAGCTCTCGCTCTTACCAGATTTTATCGCGTGTATTTTTGCGTGTCCTTATAGGTCTCAGGTAAATTAGATGACGGATGTCTATAGAAATGTTATGAAATTAGTTACAAGCTTAGACCAAAATAAAATTTTATTTTTAGGTTGCAAGTACCTACCGCCAATGATTTTACTCAAAATGTTCCTCACAGTGTCCAGAGGTTGACAAATTATTAATTTGATGATGGATCCCAAGCAGGTGGTACTTGCCAACCATCCTCTCTATAGTAAATTTTGATGTTTTTAAGTTCAATAGCTTCGCGTAGCATCCTTGGGATTGGGACATAATAGGTATACCTACCTGTTCTCAATGGCGAGAATTTGAGGATTATCAAAGCGAATGTAGGTATAACATGCTCTCACAAACTGTAGACTTAGCGTCTATTTTTCATGTCTGCTATATTATGTTTTTTAACGGATATCGATGCTTCTCTTTGTTTATCTGATATAGAATAAACCAGACTCACAGTCAAGTTTATACAAACACTCCTAGTTATTGTAGAAGATATATCAAGATAAAGCTTAAAAATTTGAAGGAGAGAAAAAACTAAAAGAAAATATATTTTAACGCGTTTATTAATTAAGGGGTAAAATATTTGTTTACAATCGCGACCCTGTTGCTGTTTATCGTAAACCTATGCTGCTGCTTCCTCTTACGCCCCCACAAGGGCTCTTGAATTGAGTCATAGAGCCCAATCCCGACGGTAATCACGATATTATAATTATTATTTAACGCTTCGTACCTACTTCGTGCGCTCGAATACTTTGCCATTCAGAACCCTAATTCTGTATGAAACCACATGCCGCAATAAACTTGTTTTAACACGGCAACCATAAGTACAAAATAAAACGCTAAAAAAATCAAACATCAAATTACTTTTGATGGGATACTACGAGTAGGTAGTTAGGTACATGCTCTTGACCATAGGATCATAGGAGTACAATTACCTACTACGCAGTAGGTAATTGTCCCTTGTATTGTACTTGTTTGCTCTTGACAAACATGCACGAAACGCGCTATAGCTTGCTCCACGTTCTTTTGACGACCGTTCACAACGAGTCCTCATCGCGTTAGCAAACTTGACATTGCCAATTCTAAGCATATAACGGAACTACGGAACGCAGCCGCGTTACGACTTTGTGTGGTCATAGAGACTAAGGGCTCTGAGTCAAACTAAGTACATTTTCACATCACGCGTTTATAGCAAGGAATCTCATTTGTGATATATAGAGAATAAAAGCCAAGCTAGGTTCCTTTCAAATAAAAAAAAGTTAAACAGAACTCGGAGAGCAAGATTGGTCCACCAAAGACATCTGCAGTGCAAGTACCGTTCTTTATCGATCGTCAAATTCGCTAAAATGCCATAGAACCGATCACAGCGAGTACTGAAAAAATGGCATATTATCGAATTTGACGACCTCAACTGTCAATTTGACGATCGCTAAAAGAACGGTACTTGCACCCCTGTATCGTCTCCATAAGTCCATAGCGGTTCGAATTAGCTTATAGGATCGACGTATAAATCTTGACAAAGGAGAGCAGCGTTGCCAGACGTCCCGATATGGCGGGACGTCCCGATTTTTAAATCAAAATTCAATGTCCCGCGCGGGACAGGCTCAGTGCCACTTTTCGGGGATAACTCGATATTCAGAAGACGAATAAGACTCAACTATTTAACGATACGGTAAATCTGATTTCAAATTTCATATTTTTATTAAAATAAATTTTCTATGTCTATGTTTGCTATTTATTGTCACGTAAACATAAGTTGAAACATAATTTTATACGTTTTTTTACTATGTCCCTTTTTACTTTTTACTATGTATCTACTATGCTTTCGACGACAGAATCCCGCTTTTTTCACAAAAAGATCTAAAATCCCGACTTAATATTTTTTTCTGGCAACGCTGAAGGAGATGCTTAGACCCTGCAGAGGGATGAGGAAACAAAACGATGCAGCGATGGTGCAACAGTATAGGTACCTTACGTTGAACAGTTGATTTCATTATACCAAGCACAAGTTCATGACATGGGCAAAATTGGGCATGGAGTGTACCTAGACCTACTCACTCCTTTAGGATGAATCAACCAAGTGCCAGCTTGGCGCGTTGGAGTCGATAGGCAACGGGTCCCAAGTTCAGAATAAGCTTCATAGTCTTGAACATCAGCGCAAAGTTATGTTCTAACGCTAGTCTATCGGGTTTTTGTTTTCTTATCGGGTTCGGAGTGTGCATCGGATCTGCATGATCTAATTCCCTCTTGTCCATTTTTCTATTGGACGGCCCGGGTGGGCAATTAGGCACGAAAAGGTGAGACGCGAAAACCCGCTTTGATCTTGACTTGATGCGCTGCCTGAATGGGTGTTCCCCGATATAGGTATACAATCTGGGTGTCTTCAAGTCGCGGATGAATCGGTTTCTTCTAGGCAAGCGTGCTCCATCGTAGAACAACAACACTTAACATCAGGCGAAGTGGCGATAAAACACGAGCATTTTTACAAAAATAAATTAAAAACGGGCTCGAGTTCATCCAAGGGGCTCGAAAAATATTACATCTATCCATTTATCATAGACGCAGATAACGTCACGCGGGCGTTGCTAGTACTAGCAGTTCCTAGTAACTCTATAAATTATCTTTGCTAGTAATTACCTACTCGGTTCGTTATAGGAGTGACGTGAAATAGCTTTCGGTAAGTCCGCCAGTGGCGCATTGTCCGACAGACGGGTAAACAGGAAGCCGTGTCGGGTGGAGAGGGAGCAGTTGGCAACTCTTCAACTGGCACCACGTGATTCACAATTTTTAACAGAGGTTTCCAGAGATGGTAAGCTTCCAAACAACGCCTTCTCAAAACGTAAGCTACAAATTCGCTTTGTAGCTTACGTTTCGATTGGTATTTTAAACGATTTAAGCAAGAAAATTAATGGATTACCTGTGGAATGTCACACCATAACTCTTATGCTGCTTTTCTGATTTGTTGTGGTAAGATTTCACCGCGCAAATTGTCATAGTAAAAATTTTATATATTTTTTGGAGCCATACGTATATGACTCCATTTGAATGGCTGAAATTTTGCGAATGTACTTGGTTTCTATGTGTAGTTATTCTAAGGTTTATGAACTTTTAAAACAAATGGTACTAGCAGAGTTGGTAAGTATACCTTTTTATAAGGGTTGATTTGTAGGTACTTATTTGGAAAATGTCATATATTATAGACTAATGTAAAATTTACCTCAGAATAAGTAGTAGCTTTAGTACCACCTACTTATTTTGAGAAATTTTCCATAACAACTATAATATAAATGATGTCTGGCTAAATAAACGTCTAAAGCTAAACACTTTAAAAAAAGGCTGGCTAGTTTAGATGTAATCTTCATAAGAATCCAACAATGCATTCATGTAGTTATGAACATTTACGGATAACATTTAACAAATGAAAGAAATCGACAACTGACTGCCATCGTCGCCATCGACAACTTGGCGCAATTTTTGGTAGCGCAGTTTGAAATTTATTTTAGTAGAGTTTGAACACTACTTTTATGAAGTAGACCCAATTGTAAATGACTCAAGGTCATTATTTAGAATAAGGAATTTTACAAACCTTGCTTAAATGCAAATTTACAAAACCTCGTCGCTGCTTCCTGTCAGTAGGAACCTAGGAACCCAATGTAAGTTCGCTTCATTGTTTCCTCATTAAGTTCCACCTGGAGTGCGACACATTATTATATTCTACCACATCTATGTATAATCTCGTATCTTAAGGAATTTCGTTAAGAAAAAGTTTCACAAAAACTAGCGCGTTCCGTCCTCGGGCCACATGGTCAGTCAGTGAACAAAAGGCGGGACTGAATATGCGCTACAGATGTGCTGCGGTCCACATGCCTGGAACAATGCGCGCCTTCTTCGTCCGCAACTTTACTCGCTTCTCTGATAATTAGTTTTTATAACGCTAATTGTATATTGGCTTCTCGTGATTAAATACAGCACTTTGAAGTCTTATTAATTAGGTAGTATCAAAGTAATTAATTACAATAAGAACTTCCATTGATGTTTCTATTCTTAGACGTGACAATTCCGCGCGATAGTTTTTTTGTTGTCTTCTAAACTAACCAGCTTTTGCATTAATTCTAACAGTTGTTAAACTTCAACAACTTATCTGAACAGTGACATTCGATAAAGTTAACCCTACGACAAACTTAGTTTTTGTAGTCATTGACCTGAATCTTTTAAGGATTCAAATCCGTTAAAACTAGTCAGAAAGAATCGCTTGCAGTGTTGCCACAAAGATGCTGCGCCGCCACATCGTTTTTATAGATTTACTTCTAGAATTCATCTTTGAATCTTAAAATATTGTATCAACAATGTATGCCGAGGGGTGTATTCTTTGGCTGAGGTAGAGATAATGCATTCGATCCAGTTCGTCAAATGCAATGTTCATTTACTTATGAATGAGTTAGTGAATGACAGTTCAGCCATGTTGTTTGTTTACGCGTGCGCGGCAGCGCGCGATCGGGGCGAGTCGACGCGCTCGCCGCGCGGCGAGTTGCCTCGAAATAGCACGCCGGCACCAACGACGAAGACTGCGGTCGACGACCCTGCGCCCTGCCGCACCGAAATATTGAAACCCCACTACCCAGACTCAATCCTCTCTGATTATGATACAGGTCATCAGTGCTTCCTCCCTCTTCGTTCTCATATTCACGTGCAGCATAATCATAACAGACCTCTTTAATCGTTCAGTATCTGAGAAACTATTAATTTTATAAGTTTACGAATAGAATTCTGTGTACATGCTATCAGTTAAACGACCTATTAATATTTAATAAGGTTATTATTAAACAACTGTCCCGTTTTATAGAATAACAGGAAGTTTGGTATAAGCAAACCAGTAGCGCCATCTGTGAGCATTGTTCAGAAACTGCATTCAAAATGGTAAGTACTTATAAGTATGGGATTCAAAAGAGGGACATAAAATCTATTAAAACGAAAACTGTCCTTTCCTTCGTACTCTTTCATTGTAACATCAGGAGCAGGCGAGGTGGTGATCAAGCGCAACCCTATAGATCTCAATAATAAGAAAAATATGGAACAATCCAAAAATTAAAACCTCCATCGTCATGCTTAGGTCAGGCATGGCGCACTCCGGACTTTAGGTATGTTCGGCCGGTGTCCCTTCCCGAGAGGGTCATAGCAGGGCAATCAGTGGCCGCTCGGCTCGCGCCCGGCCCGCACGCTACGCTAGCCACGTCGCGCCAATTATTTTCAACAGAATCAACAAATTAGGGCTCCCAAATGAGGTCTCCATGTTTCATGTAGTTTTTACCTAAATATGCATCAGGATGATGATCTTGTAATAGGCTTAAAAGTATACTTTTGCATGATTGTTATTGGACCAAATTCAGAATAAGCGTTAGTTTTTTTGTGCAGATTAAATGTCGTTTCAATTAAAGTAGAATATAAGTAATAGGTAGGTACTACATAGGATACATAGCTGGTACGTAAATACTTATAAGTATTCTGTGTAACACCCCTCTCGAAGAGGGAGGCATGTGTTCAGCAGTGGACGTTTACTGGGTGATGATGATGATGATTCTCTGTAAATATCAAGAAGACAACCCTAACGTAATACGTGCCGCGTCAGAAGAGATAGAGCTACGTGATGGAAAGAGAGCGGCCTTCTAGGTGAATATAGCGAGCGGTATCCAGCGCTGTACGAGTTGAATTGCTACTTTATTACCACGTACGTAGAGTCCTTATTTATTTAAATTTCTTCGCGGAGTCAACCTTTTGTCTATTATGTCTTCTGTGCTTAGGTCTGCTGGGAAAATTAAAGTAGGTGAGTAGGTAAACTAGGTAAGTACCTACCTCTATTAGGTATTTCGACAAGAAGGTAGATAAGGTACTACCTATATACTTAGTAAGTATTACATATATACTTGATTTTTTCTACTCTCATCCCGATTTTAGGCTTTTAACTTCCAACCACTGTCAGCTGCCTTAGGTACACCGTACATCGTCACTCCATCCAGTGGCGTGCCTTGGGAAAGGCCTTTCCAGCAATTGACCAAGATTATGATGGAGGTACCGACCTACCTAATCGTTAATATGAAATAGGTATATGATTTTTACTTCCCAAAATAGAGCAACGTTTTACCCTGTCCATGGTCTTTCTTGATGGATGGATGCCAATTGTACATACATATCTACTTAATTTGTAAATGTGCAATAAAGTATTAAAATAAATAAACTAACAACTGACTACTAACAACTTGGCTAATAACTGAGCGTCTGCATGTACCTAAGCTTTACAATAAGAGACGGCACCCGGTTCGATCCTCGACCAACCCTGCGCCGATGACTTATTTAGTAAGTACTTACCTAGTAAATAGTTTTTGTTCAGTTTGGATGCCATACTTCAACAACGGTGTAGTAAAACATCGTGAGGAAACCGGTATGTTCAAGAACCTCAAAAGTTCAGACATCAACATTCACCAACATGAACTGAGCCAGCATGATGCGTTAGGGCGCATCTATCTCGGAGAGAAGGCCTCGGGGCTCGGTGGGAACATGATAGGCTGATAATGATGATGATGATGATGAAGGTCTTATTAAAGTTGTGGTTACAGGTTCAATAAAAACAAGTAAAACGGTCGCAATGTGCAAAAATAATAGATTACAAATATTTTAAGATGTACATACGTACTAGTGTAGGTAAATTATATGTGTAGGTGTTGCTTCATTTTCATATAAAGTTGTCCAAACAGTACAAACATTGCATCAAAATGTATTCATATGCGTCATAAAAGTCGGATTCGTCAATAATGGCTGCAATTTGACAATATTTATTGAAACCTTTAGACCTAACGCAACATGAAATAAAGGCGACATGGTGTGTTAATGTTAAGACCTATACTTCATTAATAGAATTATACTAGTGTGGGGGCGCACCCACACCCGTGTAGCAAGGCAACGAAGGCATCCCACACACGCACAATACAGGGTTATCGCCAAGTTATCACACTAACTCGGTCCAAGCATTTATTTGTTCTGACAGCTGCAATAAACGCGAAATGTGTTTTTTGTTGGTTTGTTTGTTCTTCTTTCACGCAGCAACAGAGCAATGAATCGACGTGATTTTTGCATAGAGACAGTAGAAGAGGCGGGAGTGACATTTTATCTCGCAAAATGTAACGTTCCTGAAGGCATTTCTACTCAAGTGAAACCGCGAGGTGCAGCCAGGTTTAAATGACGGAGACCTAGCGCAGAGTTTCCTCACATCATAAGTACTTAACAACTTCTGTTCCGTGACTTTTTACAAAACTTAAAACTTTCTCCAAAAAAATCTTTTTAGTATGTTTTTTTAAATGCAGTTAATTTTGTAGGTACATAAGTCGGCTACTGACTTTTACCCGGATACCCGCGATCCTTCTCATTTTGCCACTTTTTATTAATTTGTGTATTTTACCGACTTCAAAAAGGAGGGGCGCTTAAATTGGTTGTAAATTGTGCCATACAAACACACGCTTTGCGAGAAAGGGACAGAGCAACCGTTCTCTATCCCCTACGAAAAACTTGAAACGCTCATTATTCAGAGATTTATCAACCAATTTAATTTATTTTTTCAGTATGTGTTATGTATAGTTATATCCTTCGCTAAGCCTGTAATTTGTAATAAACTAGCGACCCACCCGCCCGGCTTCGCACGGGTGTAATTTACGTGCGATGCCGGGGCGGGTCGCTAATTATATATATAAACCTTCCTTGAAAATGTATCTAACTGATGGTGAAAACCGCATCAAAATCCGTTGCGTGGTTTAGGAGGAGTTAGCGGCCATACAGACAGACAGACGCGGAAAGCGACTTCTACTATGTAGAGAAGATAGAGAAGAGAAGAGATGAAACATTAGGTTAGGAGTTAGGAGTAGGACATATGCCTATTATTAATTTGTATGGAAGAACAAAAACCACGAATTAAAAGTCATAGATAGAACAATTTGCCTGCGCGAAGTCTCTGGCACATTCAAAATAACCCTGTAAGTATACTTGGTATCCCGTATACAGCAAACGTGACTCCACCTACTGGCAAGTTGCAGCATTGATATTCAATTCACAGGTAAATCGTTATAATATGACAAACGCCGCACAGTTTTGTGTTTCACTGTAGGAGGTTTATTTACTTAGCTTGCATAAACGCGCGATAAGATAATCTATGCTAGAAACTTTTCGCTGACAAGAATGACCAACCATGCGTGTAAGCGAGACAATTTTTAGTGTTCCGTACCTAGTGTTGCAAATTGAAGAAAAAACAGAATGTATTTTTTTCACTACAAAAACTTGGCACCTTGTTTTTTTATTTTTTATTTTTATAGAATAAGTGGCAAACAAGCTACGGGCCACCTGATGGTAAGTGGTCACCGCTGCCTATAGACACCTACAATACTCGGGACATTGTCAGTGCTTTGTCTATCTTTGAGGACTATTCACCCTTCGTTTGAAGCAGTCCGAATTATACTTCGGAGGAAAAACCAAAGGCGGTAAGCCATTCCACAACTTACAGGTACGTGGCAGAAACAATCGATCGAATCGGATCAAACAGTGCGAGACTTCCACGCATCTATAATGTGCGGCACATTACTTACATTTTAGGTTGGTAGGTACATGTGTTTTTGATTCACATAAGTACATTATTTTATTATAGAAACTGACGTGGTTTTCACACATTTTATTTATATTACACGGGAATTACTCACGTAAGATTAAGCCGGTCACTCCGACTATAGTTTCAACCGCATTAGGCAGTCTTTTTCAAGGTGAATGCGCGCGCGCGGCTGCGTCTCGCTTGGCACTGCGCGGGCGCATTCACCTTGAAAAAGACTGCCTAATGCGGTTGAAACTATAGTCGGAGTGACCGGCTTAATCTTACGTGAGTAATTCCCGTGTAATATAAATAAAAAGTACATTATTATTGAATCACGCAACGTCTTACATAATGATTGATAAATGTACCTAGGTAGGTAACTTCAGTCAACATATCAATGTCAATGTTGCTGCCTATATTTTCATGAATTTTTGTTTTTACTGAACCAGAAAAATATAGTAGTTTTAAAATTTAAGTTTCTCTAAAACAGTAATTTTAAACGATAACTGCCTTACGAATTTATGTTTCAGTACTCATGGCATGGAGTAAAAACATGTCCCAAAAAAACCTTTTATCATTCAAGACAAAAAAATACGTTTTTTTGCAACACTATCCGTACCCAAATGTTAAAGACTATGTATAATTAATATTGTTGTTCTTTGTTCAAAGCTAGGTTCAAAGGTTGGTTTAGCTCCCCATGAGCCATTTCCAAGTAACTATAACATGGGGATCTTCAAAAGGGCTGTTAATAGAGTCTCCAAAAGTCGGTAACGCATCTGTGATGCCTCTTGTGTTACAGGTATCAATAGGCTACGGTGATTAGCCCGTTACCTGGTTTGCCACCTATGGCATTAGAAAAAAAAACTATTTATATGACTTGGTGGGATTTTTTCCTAACAAGTCACACTCGTTAGGAGTGGCAAGTGTGACACGTTGGGATAACTTGTTGGAAAAAAAGATTTATCTAGTAACAGTGCGTCTCGATGGGAAAAATCCCAACGGGTCACACTGTGACAGGATCTGGTGTGACTCGTTGGAAAATCCGCCCACTTGAAACTGAAATGTTTCAGAACAGAAACGATCATCAGGTTTAATTTTTTACCGATGAATAAAAGAGGAGGTTCTCAAGTCAGTGTTAAAATTAAGCGCAAGTCCTTTTGACGCGTTGCTCAACTTGTACGCCAGTAATATGGAGGCTTGATTATAAAAGCCAGCCGTGGGCTGCGTTATTCGGTGCGCCTACGTTCAGCCTCCGATTTCGTCGAATCATTTCGCAATGACCACCGAGCTCCAAGCTGGCTCCGACACCAAATACTTAGCCCACAGATGCCGTGGGCTGGTGGAAAGCGGACCAATACCTAGTTATGCAACCTGTTAATATGGTATGCACCTTATTTGATAGGAAAGTTGATCATTTGTCCTTCACCGACTGCAATGAGTGTTGTGTAAAGGTTTAATAAGATTGACGACATTTTCGACAATGATGTGTAACCGCGCCCTAAGAATCAGAACCTTTTTACTGCAAAAACTGTAGCCCACTAACCTCAGATCAGATAAACAAGGGAGATATGGTCAGGTGGCGAGTCGGGTGCGAACGCATCAGGCCTAAATCAGGCTTGATGCTTTTAGTCGAAGCACCCTGCAGACGTGCATGTGGACTGTTTGTTCATAGTAGTCGCTGCAAGTTTCTTAGTGTGCGTGAAACATTTGTAAGTGTGTCATACCGTACCTACTTACAGTTTTTGCGTTAAGTGTTTTAGCGGTATGGTGAAACACGGATATACATTAAAATACGAACAATAACTGAATTAAGGCATATCTCTCTTGTTTGTCTGATCTGTTCCTATAAAGGCCTTCTTACTATTGTACAGGGGCCTTACGCCTAGCTGTTTTTTGTAATTCAGTTTAGGTGACGAAAAAAGTTGCGCGTCCGCAAACCGTATCTCGGCGCGTTAAGGTTCACGTTCGCGTGATTTTTCGAACTACGCTGTTTTAACGTTAGTTTGAGACCGCGTAAGGAGTTGGCCGTATGGCCTCTGGTTAGTATTATAAACTAACTGTTCCTACCTATGTATGGGTACATACGATAGATATACGAAGGAAGGTAGATGTTTTCACATAGTGTGGGAAAATTAACTTAAATAAGCCCTAGGTTAGTAATAAACGCCCATAATGGCGGAAAACCACGTAGTTACCTACGTAGCTGATATGACTGGATATCTAATTACACCATTGTCTGATTGTACCTAATTACTGCAGGCGCCATTGTAGGGTACCTACCTATTCTTGTTTACATATGAAAAGAATTACTTCAATTGCGTTGTTGTGGTTAAATTAAACGGGGTGATGATGGGTACTAAAAGAATTTTGTCAACATTTGGTTTTTGGACCAATGACGCGATGATTGGGCGAGTCGCTTAATGGATACCATGTGAATTTGCGATTCATAAAAGCGAAATACTTAATTACTTACTTTTAATTTAAAACTTATTTTTAAATACCTAATACTTATTTAAAAATAAGTTTTTGATCGAAAAAACATGCCGACTAGTCATTCGAAATTCTTGGAAAGCAGCAAATGTTGTTTTAATTTTACAGGATTTACTTGATGGATTGGAACTTGCATAGTAGACACATCCAATACATTTTATTTACCAAATTTGGTACCAACAGATTTGTTTGATGATGGAGCCAGAAGGTATATAGGGGAACTCTTGAATGACCCCTCGAGTTTGAGATCGTTTGGATTGTTTTAACGAGTCCCATACTCCACACTTGGTGACGAGGGCCTGATGATGGAGCCGAGAGGTAGATAGTGGAATTCTAATAAACACCTCGAGCTTGGCGCCCATTGGTATGTTTTCCTCCTCCTTAAGTTCCTTCCTCATGTCTGAGGGTCGTGACCACCACCTTCCATCAAACTCTCTGATGATACCTTTCCGTCGTCTTATATCCTCAGCAACATGGAGTGCGTCGTAGACTAAGGTGTTGAGAGTCGTTCGAATCTGATCGGCCCAACGTATTGGGCTGCAACCTCGTGATCTTTTGCCGTCGACTTTCCCTGTCAGCATCAACGTTTCCAGGTTGTCGCCTTGTTTCCTAGCAATGTGTTGGTATGTTTTAACGAGTCACGTTAAGCGTGTTTTAGGAGTATTAATTGTCATAACAAGACTTGAGTAGTTTGTCTGAAAACAAGGGTACGTACGTGATTGGTTATAGGGTGTCTAAGATGATGATGGCACACATTCCTCCCGGCTCGTAAAGAGTAGGCAGGCTCGGCTCGGCAGCGATACGGTACGATCAGTTCAGAGTGCACGGCCTGGGGCATTTCCTGCGTTAGTGACACGCGCTCCCCTTATCACGTTCATTGATAGATTTATCTGGACGAGGTCGCGCTGTCCGCTCGCCACTGCCGCCGACTTGCCCCCGCGCCGTGCCGGTCACGCGCGCAATGCACCACTTTACCTACTTCAAAAACGTACTCTATATTGAGTTTAGTTTAGTTCGTGAATTGAATATGAAATCGGACAAGTTCTTCTATAGCTCACTGAGTGACTGCGGACCGCTAAGTATCCATTTTTGTATCGTATCTCATGAGTCATGACTTTTTTTTTGTTATGGGGGAAATCTTTTAAAGGTACCTGGCTGTATTGTGGTAGGTACAGCCAGGTTATGTAGGATTGCACCTACTAAAACCCTATCGGTGGCCTGTCTCTGTGCCAGACGGAGGGCACCAGGATCCCAATGGGAACGCATTACGCAACGGAATTCTTTAGCACGCCAGCGCCGACCCTAGCCTTTGATCAAGGTAGAGCGAAATTGCGTTTATTCCATTCTGTCCGACTCCGAGTAGTTCGAACTAACTGTTTTGCCTTTCGGCGCGTTTAATTTCTGATAACTCGTACTGAAATCATATTTTTACCGGATTAAAGAGTAGCCATGTGCCGCACCTGCCCCGAGGCGCGAGGCGCCATCAAAGTCTAATTTTCCCTTTTACGTTTTTGGCCTTTTGGCACCCCTTGCTATCTGGCGCCTAGAGCGACCCCTCCTCGTTCTACCCCAGGGCCGGCGCATTACCCATTTCCGCTCCTTCCCTCTTCGTACAACGACGCGGGCCACACCGCGCTGTGGTCAACCCTACGGGCTTGCTTGAATGGGAGGTCAAATCCCCAAATCTGACCAGCCAGTTGTCCACAAGTCCCCTTTTAATCGGTATTTACGATAGACACGGGATACCGAAACCGCGTATTCTAAGACCCCAGCTCCAGGGTCAAAGCCAGGACCAGGAATAGGCCAGCGCTCCAGTTTACTTGACCTATATTATAGGTGGAACGCACAGATTGGTTAGACTTATCTTGGTGTGGAAGCCACCTTCGTAGAAGTCTTTTGGATATAAGCAACAGACGATCAAGCCGCAGTCCACTCGATAAGTAGTTTAGGATAAAATTTCTTAAATTTTGTAACTAATAACCTACTTAGAAAGATAGACTAACTCAGACTGGACAGCACAGATTGAGAAAAAACTAAGTAAAAACTCTTTTTTAACCACGTTTCTGTATACCTAAAAATTTACTGCTGAAAGTTGAGTAAGAAACTTTTTACTGAAAGTTTCAATCATGCTTATGGCGCATGTGATAATATTAATATTAGGTACATGAATTCTGCATATATATATATATATATATACTCGTAGGTACGTAACTACGTATACCTAAGTAGAAGGTTCGTTTCAAAACTTTCAGAGACAAGCGGATCATAGTTTGCTTTCCATAAAATCTGTGTCTGCGAATATTTGGTCAACACTCAGCAGGCGTCCGACAAAATTGTCACGGAAAATAATAGCTCTGCGTTAGATTTATAAAAAAAAAATACACTACCTACTCGACTATGGCCACCAAAGATAATATTATAACCAATTAGTGGTTATATCTTCATTGCTAGATAGGTAAGTACCTACGTATCATGCAAACCTAACCTAGAGTCATTTTAGCATTAGAGTTGAACAGAGCAGTAGTAAGCAGTGCAGTGGGCGAAGTATGAGCATTCAATACATAAAATACGTAGATAATATCTTTATACAATACACGTTAAACACAAAAACCTACTATTAGCTCTTGTGTCGTCTGGTAAAAATCAATCCGCTTTGAATAGTTTCCTTTTCAATCTGGTTAACACAATCGAGCCTCTGTCTCGTCTAGTTTCAAAGCAAACCAGCATTATCGCGGCAGAAAAAATAAACTGGCGCCACATTGATAACCGTCTTAGAGCTTTTTAAAAGCCCGCCTTATTGACTTTTAAAGATAACGGGCTTAATAATTCTTATATAGCTGTATCTCAGTGGAAGCCCTTAAAGTGATTCTTATCTCTGAGTCCGGATGGACAATTTTTTGTTGCGCATATTTGGCACGCGTTTTGTTTTATTTTTCTGGATGTTTACGGGCGGCTCGATGGATGGATGTCGCGATAAAGACTGTAAGGAGAGAAGGCTTTCCTGTCTCGGGTGGTGAGTGCTGTGTGTCGAGTCGGCGGTGTAGCTAGCGGTGAACCGCGCTGCGCTTACGCATGCTTGCCTACTTGCAACGGGACACCGCTATTGCTAGCCGCATTGCTGACGATTAGTAATTTCCTGTCGATATGTCAGCATCATTAAAAAACCGTTTGTATGTCGTGTTGAAATACAAACACGAGTCGATATTCTACAACTGAGAACACCTCAATAAAATAACTAGACCTCTTAGAAGAACTACACACTGTAGAACTACACTGTGTAGTTCATCTAAGCTAGACCTAGAGTACCTACCTACCGAAACTGGCAGTTATCTATCTACATCATCACCATCATAATCAGCCTATCTTAGTCGGCTGGACATAGGCCTCTCTCAAGGCACTCCACTCAGCTCATCTTCGCTTTACGCTTCCAGCTGCCTAACGAATATCATCAATAAATCGAGTCTCAGGGTGTCCTGATACGTTTGCTGATTCGTGGTCTCTCTAGCTAGAACACGTCCTACATAGAGGTAGGTGTAATTGATTCATTCTTTGATTAAAAAAAGACGACATACAAAATTTAAATCAACCGTCCTTACACTAATTGCAGTAATTAGGTACTATGTCTAAACACAGAACAGTTACTTACTGCGCTCTTCGTAAGGACGTCAGAAATGTAACCAAATTCGATGGCTGAAGAGTAGGTTTTTAAGATGCCTTATCTTATTATATGACGAAGCAGCAGCTGTGGGGTTTGCCTGCGGAACTCCTATTAACTTTTAATTGACCTTTGTTTTTCCAGTGTAACCGAAACTCATACAACATGACTAAAGCTAAGCGGTCCGAATGAGTGCTAGTCATGCAATTAATACCATCATGACGGCACAGATCTGATAAATTAACTTCAATGCGCGAATCGTCGTACGTACATAGTGCTGACCGCGAGCGATGTGCGTTCGAGATCAATTCAGCAATTCTAATGAATGAATGAAATCAATGTACCTACGTTCGTTCGTTCAAGGTCGATGTTCGATCGTGTGTTTTAAAGAGTTGTATAAATAGATGACGCACCGAGGGGATCCGGTGTGGTGCGCTGGGTGAGACGCGGTGCGGCGCGCAATGTCCCGGGCACTGGGCAGTAATCGAACGTCACTTGGATTGTGTACACGCAGGTGGTTACTACAATTTTCAGAGCATTCCTTTCAGTGTTACTTGGGATTTCTCTCGTTCTTTCTACAGTAGAGAGAGCTAGTGAAAGTTGATTGTAAGATTGAAATAGGAATGGCTAAAACTTTGGTAGCCGTCGGCTGCGCTGCGCGTACGCGCGGGCGAGCGGCGGCCGACTGTTTCACGCTCGTCGCGCCGCTCCCCATTCATTCATTGCATGAATGAACTAACACGTGGCCTAAAATTACTGAAACGCACGTCTAGGTCACATCACTCACATCATAACGGTATCAGTATTAGGAATGACTACACTATTACGTATGCGCGTAATTTTTGCGATTTTAATCATGGTAAGCATTGAGAGATAGCCGAAAACTGGTTTTATGTGGTATTGCGAACACGCCTACTTGTATTTTTATGATATTATGTTTATATGAGATCCTGTCTTGTATCTGCACTAAGTTCTCCAGATCCAAAGAGCATTATCAGGAAGCAGGAAGATAAATATTTCGACGGAAATCGAAATTAATTATGCTTCATACTAGTTGGAACTGTGCTAGTGGTAGACGTACTAGTGGCTGACTCACACGCGCATTAGGTATAACGTTTTTGTATGAGTTAAAAAAAAAACACTAAGCAAGACTTTTTTTAAACTATAGGTCTCTCACTATGGGCCATTAGCAAGCTCAAATCGCACAACGAGCTTCGGAGAGGGCTATGCTCGGGGTTTCTCTACAAGATCAAATCAGAAAAGAGGAGATCCGTAGACGAGCGAAAGTTGCCGACATAGCCCACCGGATTAGCAAGTTGAAGTGGCAATGGACAGGGCACTTATCACGCAGAAGAGATGGCCGATAGGGCCGTAAGAATATCTAATAGAGACCACAGACCGGTAAGCGCAGCGTAGGAGGTCCATCCACAAGACGGACAGATGACTAAGAGACCGCAAGAAAACGCTGGATGCAGGCCGCTTCCAACCGGCCGTTTTGGAGATCGATGGGGGAGGCCTACGTCCAGCAGTGGACGTCCTATAGCTGAAATGATGATGATTCGCCGATTGACCTCTTTCTTGAAGTTGGACCTGCTTAGTTGGACTGTTTGTCGTAGGTAGACGTACGCGTCAACAACTTCCAGAACTGAGTTCCCAACTGATACTGGGGTAACGTACCTGCTTATACGAGATAATACCGTCTTAAAAATTACTCAGTAAATACGCAATTTCGTTTACCTACTTTGATGACATATTTTTTTAGGTTATTTTGATTTAAAAACTTACTGAACCGATTTAGATGAAATTCTTATGGGGAAAAACTGAAAGTAAACCTTTCAAATAAAAAGAATTTTACAAATCGGTTTATAAATGACGGAGCTCTGAGGTAACAAACCCCCCCTCTTTTTTGAAATCGGTTAAAATAGGATGGCAGCTACAGAGTTGTCAAATTGGAGTTTAGTACCTAAATTGTACAACAGAATACTAAATCAATATAGCTACAAGGATTTTATTAATAATATTATGTGACTTACAAGTTATTATGATAGTACCTATTATAATGTTGAGGGTTATTTAAATGCATACCTACTTGTGTTTTTCTACATTAAACTACTAAAGCACTTGAATTACCTAATAAGGTACTAATCCACTTCTATATTTTAGTGCGTATTTGGTAGACGCAATAGACTATAAGTAGGCCTAAAAAGAGAACTCTTCCGACAAGCCCGCCGATCAAAAACGCAATAAGATGACCACAGAAAATGTATCATAAACACAGGCAGGCACCTAAGCATATACTTACATAATTTAATCTGATGCACTTTAATCACTTATGTACACTTAAGTGTACCTACACTGCACTTCTTTTGGTTTCTACTTCCGTTCACTTACACTTCGTATAATATTTGTTTCCAGAGCCATTTTAGTCTAAAAACTTGTAAGATGGAAAGGCCTGCTCTCCTTATGTATCAGATAATTTATTTAGATGACCAGCGGAGTTAAAGCGCATTATAAGAGGTTCTCTCAACAAGGAAGTTCTCGACTGGTGGCAGCGAAGGTTCCTGAACTAGCTGGTCTCGCGCATGCGCGTTTCAGGCCCGGGGCGTGACCTAGACCGTGAAAACATAACTCCCCCTCGCCCACGCTCACCGAGTAACCATGGTTACGGACATCAAGTGCACTCTAAACTAGGAAATAGGAAGTGAACACACGTCATCCAAAACTTCATGAAATAAATCTAAGTAGGTACTTTTTTGTTAGTTATCCTAATTTGTTCGATTTCGAAGAAGATATTGCGGAAGAGTTACTGTGTTTACGTAACGCGGAAACACGGTAAAAGTGGAGCAGTACCTACCTACATGGTTGGCTCCACCCAGTAAGTGGGTCTGACGCCTCGGCATTGGTGTTTCTCAGGTGGAATGAGAAATTGTCTTTCGGTGGAACCTTTACTGACGACAAACAAGACCTACCCTGCGTTGTTGGTTATTTCATCCGGTTACCTTGGATTGTACCTGTTTCGATGCCAAAGCTTAAACTTATGGTTCAATCAATTATGGAAAATTGGCTCATTTTTAGCTTATGCTAAGTGGAAAAAAGTTCATTGTACCAACTCATTATGAACAACTTTTACTATCAGAAAACCTGCAATCGCGGAAGAAAAACACACTTTCTATAGAAAAATTTCATTCTCGTTGAACGAAAATTTTCGGCGAATTCAGCATTGGTCATGAGTAAAATTGAGCTTCTTTCGGCTACAACATAATTGCAATTATTATTATTATCTCTAAGATCTTGTGGACAATTTGGCCGTTTTCTTGCATTTCTCGGAATTAAAGTAAGTACTTACCTACGACCTTCCTGATGTTCTAATGTGTCGTTCCCATTTTTCTACTATTTGTTATACCAATAGAACAAGTAGGAAAAATATTTCCTAGATGTTCAATTGGTGGCAGCTGTTTGTGTTTATTGTCTAAAGCAACGTTAAACACAGTTTACCATAATTTACATTAGTAGCTACCTACACATTAACAAGAGTGAAATCAAAAATCAACGTGCTCCATCCTCGGCCACACCGTCACTTACCATCAGGCGAGTTCGTACCACGTACCTACTTACCTCGTATTATCTTAAAAATATATATTTAAACGATTTTTAACAAACCAGCAGTGCAAGTACCGCTCTTTATCGGTCGTCAAATTCGCTAAAATGCCATAGAATCGATCACAGCGAGTACTGAAAAAATGGCATATTATCGAATTTGACGACCTCAACTGTCAATTTGACGATCGCTAAAAGAACGGTACTTGCACACCTGAAACTAAAACAAAACGCACCTATCTATAAAATGTAGGTTCGTATTGGTAATTAAATTTATTTATTAAAACGGCATTAATTATAAATACAGTTACCTACTGACACTCGTAAAATAAAACTAATAAACTGGCCAAGTGAGAGTCGGGCTCGCGCAATTTTGGTTCCGTAGCACCACAAAATACAATAATTATTATAAATTTAAAAAACAGACTTCAAAATTAGTAAAATATGTCATTTCGTTTCGGTGAAATGATAAGGAGGTCATCCAAGTAAGGAATTATCAGTTATAACTTGGTAATAAAAAGAAATTTGTCACCGACTTGCACTTGGCCATTATTTATTGTTATACTTTAGTATGTACTATAATCATGCCAAGTTTGAAGCTTGTAGATAAATTACCCTTTTTACATTAGAGCTAGGTAATACAAAAATACGTTTGTTGTATGGGGTTTCCCCTTTTCGGCAACTGGCTTCCTATTACGGTTTGAAAGATACAGCCGTTTAAAGGTAGGACGGACAGACAGACATCGTAGGCATCCCTTTTATACCTTTGGGTAAGAACCCTAAAAAGGAAGCAAGTATCGTTAATGCATGTTACAGAACTCCTTATTGGAAGTCGTCATTATTTCATCCCGAGAAAAGCACAAGTTAGCCATATTTTGCAAGTCTAGTGGGAATTTAGAAGATTTCTCAGCTCCAGCCTCAAAAAAGGGGCGAATAAAACACAAAAATACGTTTGTAATTTAATAAAACTTTTTCAATATAAGAATATGTCCGATTCCATCTATATAATACAAAGCATTTCAAAAAGGGGAAATACCTACAATATAAAATACAACCTCCTTTGCTTCGCGTTACGAAGGAAACTTTTCATAAACATCGCTTCTCTACGAAAATAGTGTTTTCGTACAACAGATGACAATAGCTGCAACCTTTGCGCCAGAGTTGTTCAAACTTTCATAAGATATTTATTCGATACCGAATCTCAAAGATATTTAATACTATAGCTTCAACATCGACAACGCGTCAAAAACGGCAACAAAATGCAGTGTTGTCGAGACAATATCATGCCATTTGGTAAACGATAGCAATATGTTTTTTATAAACGGTCGTTATTCATCAGTCTACTATTTTAGTATTTTTTAATGAAACTGAGTGACGAGACGTGCAAGTAGCTCGCCTAATGGTAAGAGTCACGCTAGCCCATAACAGTTCATTGCCTCATAGAATTTAAAACTACAACCGTGAAAAATCCTGCGCGGCAATGCACTGCGCTCGCCACCCTGAGATATTAGGTGTATCTCTTTATGCCCAGTAGTTTCACTGGAACAAAATTGTACGGTTTAGTCGGTAATGTTGATTCTATAGTTTTAAATGTCTTTACCGATGCCTCATGTTATCCATGATTTAAAAATACAGATAGAAATCACGAAGACTCACCCCAATCTTTCTAACTAATCGCTGTAAGTGTGCTTTGTGTTACTCTATATACAAATTAGTGTATAACGATAAAATTAACACACTAGAAATTTTAATTGCTCCAGACATCTTGTCCATTTAGCCAATGTCGAGTTTAATACAATTTCCAAGTGTTAGAAGAGTTTGAAAACAATACGAAAGTACACGTTTATCCACATTATGTCACTTACCTAAATTTTTGCACGATTTAATAAATATTACACCATTTGTAACATAGTGACACATAGAAAACACAAGTTTTTGAAATTAATATAATGTGGACTGAAAGAACATTGCACAACTGTACTGTAAACTATAAGGAGAAAGAGTGGGTCTCCGTGGATTAAACCTATCTATATGAGAGCTTCAAGAGTCCGCTCATGCGTAACTCAACGCCTTTTTCACAAATTATGGCCCAGTGAAACTCGAAAAATACGCACGCCTTTTTTGGTTAATTTTGTTAGCCCACTAGTTCCAGAATGAAAATGAATAAAAAAATCAATCACATTTTTTTTTCTTTAATTACGTAAAGTTCTTTGGGAATATCTCCAGAAACGTAAATTCGATTAAGATGCTTAGCAGGGCCAAGTAAAAGGCAAGTCCTGGCTGATCACCAACTTGCTGAACCGAACTACTACCCATAAAAAAGGCCACACAAGCCACACAGGTGCAGTGTAGGTACTTACTCGCAATACAACCAGTCGCCAGAAACGGAGAATCATTGCGAGATGAGCGACAGCCCTAGGAAGGGACGACAGCGAGAAGCCTTCGTCCAATCATCCACGAAACCACGACCACACTGCCAAAAGCACGACTAAGAAAAAATATGTAAAACTAGTGTGGTAACAAAAAAGGTATACGCACTTTTCAGGTGTTGCCAGGTCAAAAATATGTGTAAATTAGTAGCTGAGTTGCCACCTTAATTGTTAAAAATCGAGATCGTTTAATTGCAATGTTACGTTATATAAAACAGTTGGCGAAATTCAAATCATATTTACAAAATTATATTGTAAATAAACGCACGCATGCATTTACAATGAAATACGTAACAATCATTTCTTTACAAATCAACTCACCACAGACCTTTATAAGGATAGATACAGCGAGTTAATCAGTTCAATCGGCGTCGTATTAGCATAAGAGTAGCACGCCAGACGGACGTCAATACAAAAACGTCAAATTGCGGCATAGTAAACTGACGTAAAAAAAATGCGGCATGCTGGGTTTTCTTACTATTTGGCGTGATTGCGGGATCTATAATGATAAAGGTCTGTGCAACACACCGACGCGATCTTTAATTTCCATTCTATTAAAACATACCAAAGGAACATTATAAAACATCGAACTCTCATATAATTTCGTAATAAATAAATAGTTGTAAAATGTAGTATTTACAATGCTCTTCGCGAATAATTGATACGTAAAATTTAAATTAGTAATTTCAGTTATAAATAAATGGTAATATGCTATGGAGAGACCATCAAACTAACATTGACATTTTCCAACCGACGAAGCTACGACCAAAGATATTATAGATACTCAACTGGATTGAACACAAAAAAAACAGCTAGAACCATTATTTTAATGGCGTTAAAGATCGCAATACAATCAATGAGAGAACCGGTCCAAATTAGATAGCATATATGGGAGCTGTCCCTTTCTGGCAGGCATAATCATTATCAGCCTATCATGTTCCCAACTGCTGGGACATGGATCTTCTCTCAGAGAGAGAGGGTGGGCCGTAATCTACCATGCTGGGCACGTTGGTGAATGTCATGTCTTTGATCTTTTATGGTTCTTAGACACACCGATTTCCTTACGGTGTTTTCCGCCACCGCTGTTGAACGATGTCATCGAAAACTGCACATCATTCATTTAGGTAGTAAATGAGTCATTGGTGCAGGGCCGAGGATTGAACCGGGTGCCGTCAGATTGTAAAGCGCACATGCTACCTCCTGGCCACCATCGCTCCCTAGCAGGCATGCGGCCATATTATATTAACCATGCCAAGAAACATCATATTTTGATGATATTTATTCCGATTTTCTTAAAGAAAGAGATGGATTCGTCGGACCGAAATTCATTTTCTCGTGCCCAACCAGCTTAGGTATAAATTTCTTGGCAACGACGAGTAACGGCTAGGTTACTGTTAGAATACAGGGTGGCTACAAAACTGTTATCGTGAGATTCTATGATACAATGGGACATACGGTTAGATGGAACAGACAAAGAAAGCTACGGACGATAGTTCCGTTGTTCTAGAACTTGACTGTGAAGGTGGGTTTACAGAATTCCAAAGATTTTCTTCAGTTCGACCATCAGCGCCCAATCCGTCTTGACGAGGTCATCGCGGAAGTAGTCTTTGCAGGCGTCGATACTCGCGCGAGATATCTGAAACAAATTGATAAAATTCTACATTTTTTATTTTTTTTTGTCAATTCGCTCGACTGCTTGTGAACGCATGATTTTTTAAACTACCTACTTAGTAAGTTAAAACAATTTTTCGACGATTAATATAAGACTTCGTAATTATAGTATTATTATTGTTTTAATTTATCCTTAACTGTTGGCCTTTTGGAAAAACTCAGAGTCACACAGCGGGCAATGGAGAGAGCTATGCTCGGAGTTTCTTTGCGCGATAGAATCCGAAACGTGGATATTCGCCAAAGAACCAGAGTCACCGACATAGCTGTTAAAATTTGCAAGCTGAAGTGGCAATGGGCAGGCCACATCGCTCGAAGAACCGATAACCGATGGGGAAGAAAGGTTCTGGAGTGGAGACCTCGATCCGGAAGACGCAGCGTAGGTAGGCCTCCCACTAGATGGACCGACGACATTGTGAGAGTCGCGGGCATCCAGCGGATGCAAAAGGCAGGTTGTCGTTCAGTGTGGAGGTTAAAGGGGGAGGCCTATGTTCAGCAGTGGACGTCTTCTGGCTGATGATGATGAATTTATCCTTCTTTTCTTTTGGGAAATCACATAAAATAAAAATAAAACTCTTTACACCGTGAATATCATGATCAGTTTTAATAAATATTTTATTTCTTAAAGCAACGGATACCGTGATCAGCGTGAAAATATTAGATCACGGTATCAGTGGATTTAACTCTCCGGGATCCGTGGCTAATTCAGTCTGATCACGGGATCCGTGTAGACAAACCTCCACAGATACAGCGCCGACTCTGGGGTAGAGCGAGAAACGGCTAGGAAGCACAGGGCGCCAAAATACCAAAAGAAAAAAAAATTACATTTTGATGGCGCTTCTCGCCTCGGGGCAGGGGCGACGGGACACACATGCATTGTTTGTAACCAGCATAATTTTTTTATGTGGAAATACTTTACATCCTGGATTAGCACACGGGCTGCTTTTTATTCCAGGAAAAATATAGACTCTTGTACGGTAGTTTTAAGAAATGAAACACGCCGAAAGACAATCTCGCTCTACCCTGATGAAGGCATCGCTGTATAAATTGGTCGCATTGCAGATATATATATGCTTAGCATCTCAATCTACTATGGGGATGTATGCACAATGCTCTTAATAAATAAATAAAAAATGTACAACAAAAGAAAAAAAAACTCACTAAAACTAAAATTTTAAACTAAATTTTTTTATAACCATTTGCTCTTTGAATTTAAATCATTGCCGCAATCGAAAAAATACCCTACCTTATCGTTTTCGATTCGCCATTGTTTGTTTTCTTCAAATATTGTAGTGTTGTTACGTACTTCAAAATAACATAACATTTGAATTTGAATATTAATATTGAAGTACTATTACAATTATAGTACTATTGAAGTGTCCAGTTACGGTTAACCAACATGACACTACGAATCGTGGTGGGGCACGGGAGGTTGAATGGATTTTCAGATATGGAAAGTTGTAAAAGTACGTGGTTAACCTGCCTAATACATACATTGATGTAGTCATCTATCATTACATGATACACGAGCGAGTTTCAAAACATGAACAGAAACAGAGTGTGAGTGTAGTGTGAGTTTTTCCAATTGCGTTTACAACTCGATAGCGTCAACGTAAACTACGATTTGTATGAAATAAAAACAGCGCCATTTAGCGCGTGTAGATTGAACTGCTCTTTTTTTATACAAATCGTAGATAAAGTTAACGCGATCAAATAGGTAAATGAAAAACGCGCACTAGGCACTCTGAGCATATCATGAGAACAGATCTCGTTATAAACAAAATATCAAACATTTTATGTATGTTGGCTGTATGGATTCGCGGAAATTACTACTTAAATTTCAATGGTTGCCAAAAATAACCACAAAATTCATTGTCCACTTAAAGCCTCCCAAAATATACTTCAGAATATTACAAAGCCCATTAAATGATCACAATTAACGCAAGAATCGCCGAAATCAACTGCACTCTGCTAAAAAGATACGTAAAAACTGGTTCTGCAGCATGAGAACGGAACGGAGACACCTTCGTGGCTAAAAATAGATGGTCTCGTTGAACGTACAAGTGGTTCATTCAGGTCGACCCAGTTCTGAGCGCATCGATTCACCAATACAGGGTGAATGGAGGGTTGACGTCATAGAGAAATGTAGAGCAGGCTGTGCAAGCAAGGAACTGGGTCATCCCGCACCCCGCACCCTCGGCGGTGCTTGGCGACCTCGCTGCAGCCCCGGACCCGAGCTCGAAATAAAGTTATCCCCCGGGAAGCTACGGTGAAATGAGTTTTGTATTTTTAGCCTGAAGGCTGTGCGATGAAACACCACAAGGTGATAAAGGCACTGAAAAGTTCCTAGCTGTTATAACGAAACACGTCATTGTTCCCGTCTATTTTTGCTACAAAGTTAACGAGCTATGCTACTTGCCTAACTCGTTAACTTTGTAGTAAAAATAGTATAGTAGGTATAATTAAACAGGTGGAATTTTTTAATCGCACCCGAGGGGAAATTACTCTAAATACTGGAGATAACAAATTTAACTCAAAGAAAACATTCCTTTATTTTTTTTAAGAAACATGCTTTGGTAAATCGAGCGAGTTTTGGTAAATCTTTGAATGCAGATTTGTTTCTTTTTAAAAGTAAAATTGTTTCTTTTTAGTAGCTATCTCCAGTATTTAGAGTACTTCCTCTCCGGGGGCGGTTAAAAATCCCACCCTGTATATAATAGCATCAGTAAAGCATTTTCTTCAAATACGCCTAATAGGTGTATACCAAGTAATGAATGCCGAAAGAAACTTGCACAAGGCGCAAAATTTGCGAAACTAGAGAAAGATGCATTACATACTTACGTGCATCCTGCTCTAGCACGCGCGCACTTATTCTAAGTTGTGCAGGTTACCTAAATCGTAATATATCAATACAAAGATGCCAATTATAACACATCTGAGCGCATGCAACCTTCCTACACGCCTATTATAACTCCTCATCACGTATAACAACGCGCACATGATTTTAAATACGGTATTGCGTGACTTCATACAACATGAGCTCAGTAGTTTCCATCAATGAATCTGCACTGCGAAATATCAATGGAGATTCTAGAATGGGGGTTTGACCCGGTCAACGTGCATGTGAGCGTGCCGTCGCCATGGGGTATGCGTCTGTGTGCGAGCCTCGAGCGCCTCACACACAGTAGAAATATAGCCTTTAAATCAAAGACCATAAGACGCGAGCGAACATGGCCTAAACACCGTTATGAGGAAGGACGTCCATCATGACATAATATTATCTGACGAATGAAATGAACAGATATAGTAGCTTTTATCTCGAGGCTTTTAGAAATCTTTTTAACACATCACTCAGCAGCATTGATCGCAGCACGAATTTAGACGGAAACAACGTCAGCCCCCAGGCTAAAGGTCTGATACCTAAAAATTTAGTTCAAACGAAATGCCTGCCAAAGCTGTTTTGGCCATTTCTCGTTGATGTTTGGCTATTTGTTTGGACGATTGCCTTGTGTAACATAAATACAACAATATTAATTATGAATGGCAGCAAAATAGATTATGAAAGAGTAGTAAGTGGTTGGATGTTACACAGACAACCACTTGAATTTTCTGAACCTCTCGACTTAATGTAGTCAGGATATGACAAAATAGGTACAAAGATACCGAAGAGGAAGTCTATGAAGAGAAAAGATAAAAACACTGACGTTGCCATAACGTGGGATTCGGAGCCAGGAAGTCAGATATAAGCAGAAAGTTGCTGCTGAAGGACGTATGACTTGAGTTGAAACGAAATAAATAAGGATATATTTAATTTACAAATAGCATGTAGCTTATGTTTTATTATCTAGGTTTTTTTTTTAAATTGTTTTCTTTTAGTTTGTGATGCCCACGGAGGATCAAAAGAGCTATGAACTAGTTTTAATATTCAACCATCTTTTATAGGATGGATCCAATAAATCATCTAAATCTAATGCTTTGAAAAGAGGAGGGTAGGTATAAACAGTTGCGGATAACACGGTTTAAAATTCAGCTGTGTTGTAAGCTGCGTTCAAAGAAAATGCAATAAATAATGCCAAAGTTTAGTAAACGATCGAATATTAATAAAAACAGTTTAGTTTCAGCGTATAATAATATTTATGTACCTAGCACACAGTCGTTAGTAATGCTCTTCAACTTTAGGAAAAGCCGTGAAGTATGCGAACGGCCAGAAATAGCTCGACCTTCGTGCTAGACGGAAATCTAGTTCAGTGATTTTATATTGTACAAAAGAAAGATTAATGTTTTCCATTGAGAGGAATAGACGAGATACATTATTCTCGTGTCATAAATATTCAAGCCTTTTGATAAAAAAAGTGAAATGGCAAGACGGCATTTTCATCGAAAAAAACCTGAGAAAATAAACGTTGTGTCTGTCTGGAACTTTTTCATTACTAAATGGTGTAGTGCAGCCGACCATATTGGACAAGGAAGTAAGTAAGATCACGAGAATATGGTTTCAACACACAGATCTACTACCTATAGATTTTCAATGAGCGTGGCTAGCTCAGTGCCTCTCGCTCATCATCGTATTTTCGCTCACTGCGCTTCTTGCAGCCCAAAATGCTACAACCAACCATTGTAAAATATCTTTTACAATTATTTCTCAGAGGAAACACGCATTTATCACATTAAATCACCAAAAAAAGGCAATAAATATAATTCAGACCCGTTTTGTTTGTCACTGATTATTACAGATTTTGACACTTGAGGTACCAAAAACAGGTCACGCCGATAAGGACAACAAAATCTATTTATGTCCTTTTCGTACTTGTGCTGAGCCATATCAAGTTGTCTCTTTCACTAAAATATATTGCCGATCTGGTTGTTTATATCTGTGTTTCAACACCACGAAAAAAAACTATAAACACGCGGAGAGGAGCAAGTAGGTGCGTCATAAATACTCGTATTCATAACTTCTTGTAAAAACACAGATTGTACGACCGGATATTTTGAAATGATAAACTAAATAATAATTAATGAGTTAAAACGATAACATTCCTTTACATAAACTTGAGGAAAATCCGACTTTACAATGAACGCTGAACAATCATGTAGTGATTTCATCGAACGACTGGATTTTTGGACTGATAAACGAAATTATGAATGAACTAGCTGACCTGACAGACGTTGTCCTGTCTTAGAACTGTCAAACACGCAAAGTCAAAATTGTAAATCTTATTTTTTTACACCATGGGTTACATTATTGGAGTATTAGTAAGGATCCCTATTTTTTTTGAAAATATAATATAGCCTATGTTACCCGGGGATAGTGTAGCTTCCCAACAGTGAAAGAATTTTTGAAATAGGTTCAGTAGTTTCGGAGCCTATTCAATGCAAACAAACAAACAATCAAATCTTTCCTCTTTATAATATTAGTATAGATAACCGATAATATATTCCCATAGACACCTACGTAAAAAGTGAGAAAAAACCCGGCATCACGCGGAGCATACGCAGGGAAGATAACCGTTCACATTTATGTATGAATGAGGAAAAACCCTCATTCAAGAAACTTTACATACATTCTGAAATGCTCTACAAACTTTGGACTTGCGCCAGAATATTTATGTTTGCTCACGCGATCGGTTAATGGGCAAAATTGAGACGTTTTTTATTGCACTCTTTTATGTTAGCATCATCATCATTTCAGCCATAGGACGTCAACTGCTGGACATAGTGCTCCTCCATCGATCTCTAAAAGGGCCGGTTGTAAACGGCCTGCATCCGGCGTTTCCCTGCGGTTTCTTTTAGGTCGTCTGTCCATCTTGTGAGTGGACGTCTTACGCTGCGCTTACCGGTCTGTGGTCTCCATTCGTAAACTTTTCGGCCCATCGGCCATCTGCTCAATGTGCTGTGTGCCCTGCCCACCGCCACTTCAGCTTGCTAAGCCGGTGGACTATGTCGGTAACTTTCGTTCATTTACGGATCTCCTTATTACTGATTCGATCTCGTAGAGAAACCCTGTGCGTGTGCATAACCCGATTTTTTTATGTTAGTGTAGGTTCCAATATGTATAAAACTTAATTTAGGTATATTTTGAACGATCGATCGATGGGCCAGGATCGTCACACAGTGAGTGGCTGATGGACGACGCAGTTAAGGCCAACGAAACGCTAGCTAATGGCGTGATGATCTTGACTCATTCAGGAGGTAGCGGAGGACTGGGATTTATGGAAGGAAATGGAAGAGACCTTTGCCATACAATGAGACAGTTGGGTTAAAAAAGGTACATTTCAACAAGCAATCCTTAAATTTTCGGAATAAAAAGTTAATCCAAGAGGTTGGCATGAGGTAGCAGAGTACTGGGATTTATCTGTATATATCTATATCTCTATATATATATATATTGGTTGGTTTCAAAGCTGGTCTTTCCACAGAAAGTGCCATCATGGCTCTCAAGCACACTGTTAAATACTATACTGATAGAAAAACTCCTATATATGCATGTTTTTTAGATTTGTCTAAAGCTTTCGATCTTGTATCGTATGAGAAACTATGGGAAAAGTTACGCGATATAAAGTTACCGGTAGAGTTAATTAAGTTATTTAAAACATGGTATACTAATCAAGTAAATGTTGTGCGATGGGCAAATGAAATGTCAGATGACTATATCCTGGAATGTGGAGTCAGGCAGGGAGGGTTGACGTCCCCTAAACTGTTTAATTTATATGTTAACCAGTTGATCGTTGAGCTCAGTAACACCCGTGTCGGGTGCCACATTGATGGCACAAGCGTCAATAATATCAGTTACGCAGATGATATGGTGTTGCTGAGCCCATCGGTTAGTGGTCTTAGGAAACTATTAGGTTGCTGTGAGAGTTTTGCTGAAGAACATGGCTTGAGATACAATGCTAAGAAAAGCGAAGTCATGGTTTTCAAGGCAAAGAAACATTCTCCACATTTAATTCCTCCCATCTTTCTAAATGGAAATCTTTTAAGCATTGTTACTAGTTTTAAATATCTTGGCCACATAGTGACAGACGATCTCAGGGACGATCAGGATATTGAGAGAGAGCGCAGAGCATTGGCAGTGAGGTGTAACATGATTATACGTAGGTTTGCTCGATGTACGGATGACGTCAAAATTGCTCTATTTAAAGCATTTTGCCAGTCGTTTTACACGAGCAGCCTATGGATATCATTTACCAAAAAAGCTTATAATGCTCTGAGGGTCCAGTACAACAACGGGTTTAGGATGCTGCTGGGGCTGCCACGATTTTGTAGCGCATCAGCTATGCTTACACAGGCGCGAACTGATGGGTTTCACGCCATTATGAGAAAAAAAAACCCACTCCCTGTTGAGCAGAATGCGTGGTAGCAACAACAGCATCCTTAGTACAATAACCGATAAGCCTGATTGTTCCATCCAGAGATACTGGAATAATCTTATTATAGGTCTCGTTAGTTAAGTATAGTTTTATATTAATGTTGTATTTTCATATGTATGTAGTATTTTTTAATATTTTATTAATTTTATTGTAAAAACTTATGTTTGTGCCAAAGTGAGTTAATTTTCAATAATGTAAGGAACTCGATCTCATTTGTACCTACCTAATATGGACCACTGTAGTCTGAAATAAAGATTATTATTATTATGACACTTTATTTCAATATAAACACGGGTCTAGCCCGGACATTTGGTAGGCATTGGTGGGGCCGAAGCCAACACCAAGAGGCCCCGTTGAATATAAAATACAATATTATTGAATGTGTATAAAATGGATTATAAAACTATTGTACAGTATAGGATATAAAACGTCTAGGCTATTGAGGTGAACAACTTGTGGATGGGATAACAGATCTATGGTATGAGGTACGGCACCTGCCAATTATGCCTCATTTCAAAATACTTAGGCAGGTGATGACTTGCCACTCACTAAATGGGCCCCCCATAATGGCTGCCGCATATTGGCACCGGAAGGGCAACATTGACGTGGGTGGCTTAGGGTGTCGAGAGGTGTGCTGCACTTTCACTAAGAGCTACTAGCGGCGTTATGCCCTTTAACACTTCCACCCTGGAGCTTAGGTTTTTAGCTCTTGCGGTTTCCACCCCCAGACGGCCGGTTAAGGCAAGCCAGGGGTCAGGGTCTCTGGGGTTTTAGACCCATGGAATCGGGGTACGCGGTGTCGCCACTCACCGACGGCTCGCCATAAAGCCGCCCCTGCGTATTATTATTATTATTATATCTCTATATATATATATATATATATATATATATACTAGGAAGAATATAGTTTTTTTTTGTCTGATGGTAAAATGATCGTTTATAGTAGAACAGCATGACGTAAAAACCATGAGATCATCCAGACCGTATCTGTTTCTCTAAACAATGAAATTTACCCGTAATTTTATATCGAAGAAAAATGAATCTATAAACATAGGCGAGATCTCTGACGTCAGAGATTGCCTAGCAACAGAGCACAGCAAAGGCGACCGAATTATCTGTGAGTTAGCCAAATAAAGGAACTAACATTTATCAACGGAACGCCATCATTTTTGTTTAGAAAAGACGATGGTGGCGCCATACAACTTGTATAGATAAGTTTGTCGCACTCTAGGTGCAACAACGCCCCTCCAGCGACCCAGTGACCCGCCGCCCCTGCACCCCGCACCGCTCCCCTCTGCAAGCGATCAATGAATTCGCGGAAGGGGGAGCCTTGAGCTCATTGAGGTTCACACCACCCGGCTTGCAGCCATCCTCATGAATGAAACTTTTAAACCCTGCATCGTCTATCATTTTTCATTCGAAATTAATGGATTACGCAATTAAATAATGGACGGTACTTTTTAGGGTTCCGTACCCAAAGTGTAAACGGGGCTCTATTACTAAAGCCTACGCTGTCTGTCCTACCTATGAACGGCTGTATTTTTCGAACCGTTATAAATAGCCAGTTGAAATTTTCACACAATATGTAACGTTACGGCGGATTTACGAAGAAACAATAAAGTTAAAAAGTAAAAAGTATAGGGGGTCATATAACTTTCTTTTTTTTAAACCTATTTTTTATTTGCGCTAGTGTAAAAACGGCAAATAGCACACGCGTCAAACTTGGCATGACACACGCTAAATTAAAACAACAAATAATAAATAATGGCCAAGTGAGTCGGTACGGTACCGTACGGTCAGTCGGTGACAAATTTCTGTTCACCACCAAGTTAAGTAACATCGGGGCGCAGCTAGTACTTGGATGGGTGACCACCTGGGCGTAATGTTTCATTCCTCTTCCAGGGCATTCCTTTTTTGTATTTAGTGGTGGTACGGAACCCTCAATGCGCGTGGCCGATTAAGAGTGCTTAGCCGATTTTTTTCGATATCATTCATCAAAATAAAATATGTATATCATGATACTTAAACTACACACGTAAATTACTTTAACACGTGTAGTTTCAATGTTAATCTAAAAATAATGCCCAATCGTTTTTTATTCCTAATATAGCAAATTTTATTTTTGTTAAAATTTTGAAAATGTGCGAATGAGATAGCTCTGGCCGAAGAGCGGGGCCTAAATTAAATTAGAGCTAATCAAACATCTCATCACAAATTAGGGGCCTAAGCGATTCTGTTTAGGTGATTGCGAAAAAGCTACCCCGAACCGTATCTCCGCGCATTAGGGTTCACGTTCGCGTGATTTTCCGCACTTCGCTGTTTCGAGTCTGCGTTAAGAGGTAACCGTAAGGCCCCAGGACTGAAGAAGAAGGAAGGGCGGGGCACATCTCCGGATTTTGATCTAAAATACGTACAAAATTCCATACAATTTTCACTTTGGATACGTATCGAATATTCGTATTTCGCCCACTGCAGTCTGTACAGACATCATTTAAAATGCGTATCGTGCATGATATGTGCATCCGCATTACTCGGCGTTTTCAATGAAGCGCGAGACGGGAATACATACCGGTTTAGAAAGGTCGCCGCGATAAACTTACCTACATTGTTGTTCCGCCATGTAAAAGAGCACTGATATTCTATAATACATCGTTTCTCAACCTGTATGTTTACTAGGTATACAGTTGACCCAGGAGCCTCTTTGAAATAGCGCCGGCCCTAGGTTAAAGCGAGAGGAGCGGTCGCTCTAGGCGCCAGACAAGAAGGGGCGTCAAAATCCCAAAAGAAAAAAAAAACGAGCGAAAAATAAAATTTTGATGGCACCTCACGCCTCGGTGCGGGGGCGGCCGACACACTTGCATTGTTTGTAACCAGCATTAAATTTTGATGTGGAAGGCGACGCTTAGAATACCGTTTTGTATCATATCCACTGACTTTGGAAGTGAAACATTTATTGGCGCGCTTTGGCAGTAAAACCGACTCGTATGCCGTGACGGCAAACGGCATGACGCTCTGTAATGTTTCACATCTGCCGGGCGTCCCATGACGGTTATATTTTTTTTACCCCCGACGACGCAAAAAGATGCGTATTATTAACGTGTGTATGTGTATCTGTCTGTGGCATCGTAGCTCTCAAACAGATGAACCGATTTTGATTTAGTTCTAAATGTGACGTGACTGAGAGTGTTCTTAGCAAGAACACAACACGAAAATCTTATTACCCGTTTGTCAGCCAGAAAAATACAGTTTACACTAAACTTGTTTAGGAATGAGACGGCGTTAAAAAGTTTGAGTAACGACGCTCTAATCTAATAATATTCTCTGTAATGATAGTGAGCGACTTTGCTTTTGAATAAGTAAATAGAAATTGAGATAGTGGAATTGACATAACAAATAGATAGGAACTGTCCAGTAGCGCCCAGTTTCTAAGTGAATGTTTAAGCTTATCTATGTGTATCTCGTTCCAAACGCTACGAAGACAGGAAATATAGCAAGTATTGCATTCATAAAGCATCTCTTGGACACGCGTGTTTTGAAGAGAAAACATACAGGGCCCTTTAATATGGACAGTAATATCTCTACATAGTATAAATTTAAAAGTCGCTTTCCGCGTCTGTCTCTTCTCTTTTTCTTTATATCTAAATATAATAATCCTCCTAAACTACGCAACGGATTTTGATGCGGTTTTCACCATCAATTAGATACATTTTCACGGAAGGTTTATATATATATCTAGCGACCCGCCCCGGCTTCGCACGTAAATTACACCCGTGCGAAGCCGGGCGGATGGGTCGCTAGTCTCTACATAGTATAAATTAAAGTCGCTTTCCGCGTCTGTCTGTCTGTATGGCCACTAACTCCTCCTAAACTACGCAACGGATTTTGATGCGGTTTTCAACATCAATTAGATACATTTTCACGGAAGGTTTATATATATAACTAGCGACCCGCCCCGGCTTCGCACGTAAATTAAACCCCTGCGAAGCCGGGCGGGTGGGTCGCTAGTAAGACATTCCATGGGTTTTGGAGAAATTTTGATTGTCATTTACTTACAGACCTTGAAAAAAAAACATTGAGAACAATTTATTTTTGACAAAATATTTTTTACTGCCGCTCGTTCCTGTCCCTTAACGGTATCGTGCATAGATATCGTGGAGTCTGTCGCCGTACCCATTGGAAAATATCTCCATCTTCATCATAAGACGATCTTCATACTAACATTCAAAGAAAACGTATAGGAACCAGTGTAGTGTCTTATTATGGAAACTCAAGTGATATTCACACATTTTTTTAAATATTTTTTTTTATGTTGTGTCGCATGTCGCTGCTGTTTTTCGCTGGCGACGGACCACATGGGTAGATCAATACAACACCCTTAAGTAATATCACACACGTTGTATATGAGAAGATATCACATCACCCTTATATTATAGATGCGAAAGTTTGTGTGTAAGTGTGTATGTTTATTCGCTTTCAACTTCGTAACGGACGGATTTGAATGAAATTTCGTAAGGAGGTAGCTTTAACCCTGAATCGCAATTTATATCATGGCAAAATACACCTGAAGCCAAGTGGATCAAACCGGGGGGTAATAATTATACAATACAGGTATACAATGAACATAGTAGAGTATAGTAGCTTACCTTACGTACTTCGTACCTTTCCCTTCCCTGCGTACCTTTATATAGTATACAATGAAACTTTATAACCACAAAAAACATTTCATGTAGGAAACAAAAATAAACTAAAACGTATATGCTTCGCAGGGGGTTATTCAGGGCGGATGATGATGGTGGTATTATTTACGTAGCTTTAGCAACAGTGAGTTTACAATCGGTGTGCGTAGACGCAAACATCAACAGCGAACGACGCGCGGCTTCCGTTCTATTCTTGTTAGCAAACATTTGCACGGAGACCGATTTAAGCAGGATCGAAGCCGAACCTGCGTGATAACAATTCTGGGAATAAGCGACATTGAGCTGCCAGATTTAAACGTCCGAAGAACGGTTTCGGAAGAATTATGTTAAAATATAAGTAAAAAGCTAACAATTTTAGCTGAAATAAACGAATCTTTTTTGCCTAAATATTAAGTACAAAAATCAATTTTAGAAATTAAAATACGAAATCACGGAAACTTAAAAAAAACATAGTTGAATTGATAACCTCCTTTTTGAAGTCGATAAAAATGTTCAAGCGCGCCGGTAAGCGCAGCGTTGGACGTCCACGCACAAGAGGGACATACGACCTAAAAGACCCCAGGGAAATGCTAGATGCAGGCCGCTTCCAACCGGCCCTTTTGGAGATCGATGGGGGAGGCCTATGTCCAGAAGTGGACGTCCTACGGCTGAAATAATGATGATGAAAAAATGTTTTACCTGCATAACTTTTTGGATCATATTTAATCGTGTAACTGTTAATTTAAACTCAAGGGAGTAAGAAAAACTTTTAATAGGATAATGAAATACTTTCAAAAAACTATATTTAGTAACCATGCAGTTATTAGAAACGAGCAGGATGATCATGGTTTTAGCGGCCGCGAAATTGAAATGGAAAATTGAGATGTTAAATTCCTATTTAAATTCCTATTCAATAAAAAAAATGTTCACAATCAGCGGATATATCGCGTAACATACACACAAAAAATACAGTCGAATAGAGAATTTCTCTTTTTGTAGTAGGTAAACTATAAACATAACTGACACTGGCAGACAAGACAACATGACAGTTCGCGATTAGAAAATGGAAGGACGGGGTGGCGCCTCTGCCGGCGGAAATACGAAACAGTTTGCTACACCCGGTATCCTACGGGAATAAGGTTACACAATGGAAAATTTAAAAGTCTGGAGAAAAAAACCTGATTTCTATTGTAAAATCCTGAGATTTAGTAGCAAATTGCGAATTTTCTCGCAAACGGAATTTACAACTTTTGTGTGCTGGTGTTTGCTATTACAGTACAGCCCAGAATGCAAACGTATTAGTGGTTTTTTCTATGATGGGGGCTCAATGGTCGAATGAAAGAAACCGACTAACGGCGTCTTCAGTCCGAGCTTTACTTTTCACCCAGTTTAATTAGGGATAAAAAGTAGCCCTTGTTTTAATCCAGGGTAAGTAGGTATGGGCAATACCGAATTTCCCATCTCTGGTGGAAAAGCAGCATAAAGATGTGCTGTATTTTATAGAATGGCAGAGGAGATGGAAAAAAACTCTTCCGGCAAAAAAAGCCCGGCCCAAAATGCCGGCCGCGTTGCCTCGCTCGTTTACGAGGCTACTTTTTGACCAAAATACAGGCCAGCATTTGGGTTACGTAAATAATCTTCAGTCTCCCCGACAAATCCTCAAAATTTCGAAAGCACTCGGCCCCCACGGTCCATTGATATTCTAAAAAGAAGGCCGAATCGTTTTTTTTTTATTCTCACTCAGTATTTTTTTCTCTGTGAGATAGCCGCGTGCTTTTAGCTGTCGTTAACTACTATGATTTTTCGAACCTAGTCGAGCTACGCCACGAGCGCTACAGATTCTTTATTCATTCATTATCTATAGATGCAAGTCTAAAATCAGCCAACAAGGCACAGCGGTCCTATAGTACAGGCGATGGTCGCGTGTTTGTTAGTTCTATAAATAGCTCGTGTCAATCGATGCAATTTGTCTGCGAGCTAAAATGGAACCGATAACTTGTGCAATGCGCGGCCCATTCATTACAAGTCACGTGACCGAGCGCACGTCCGCGCAGACGCGCGATTGCAGATTGGCGAAATATAAAATGCAGCGACGGAACTCGTGCATTTCTGAAAATCATTTAACGGCGCGCACAGGCTAGAGCTAAATGTATAGTATATAAAACTTTAGTGAGTCGCTTTTTAAACATTTTTGTAAATAACAAATCACTTAGTGAGAATTAAAATATGAACTAATCTGCCAACGGCAATCTTTAGAAAAATATTGCTAATGGCATAAAACAATTTTCGTGGTGGTATTTTATAGGATGGCGGAGGAGATAGAAAAAATAGCAATAAAAATGTTGACTTTTTTATTTATTTCCGGAAAAATTTACGATTCCGGTGAGATTGTCCAAGCGAGTGAAACTGCGTATCGCAGCTAGTATTTACATGGGAAAGTTTGTGAGTGTGTGCGCGCAAGTTTGCACTATACCACAGAATACATATTAGTACAAGTGTAACGGTTGGACGGATTCGGTTGAATTTGGTTTGTGGCTCTAGCCTGCATTCACTTACTACCTACACACTTTTTATCTAGAAAAATATAAAGGATCCTGAGGCCTTACGGACAACTGCTATTACAGGCACCTAATCAGTTCAGTTGGAAAATCACGCGACCGCAAACCGTATCTGGGCGCGATAAGGTTTGCGGTCGCGTGAATTTCAAACTGAGCGGATTAGGTGCCTGTAATAGCAGTTGTCCGTAAGGCCCCTGTAGTCAAAGTGAAACCGCTGGCGCTGTTAGTAAAATGTAACTTGATCGTTAAAAATATAGAATGTTTACGTACTGCAAAAGTAGGTATATTAATGTATCGTGTCAAAACTGATATCTAACAGCTTATCTCTCGAAGCGTTCATATCGAAGGTCATGGAGCTTATTTATCTGTCCAGTTCCTGTGGTAAATACCGTTCCTACATTTTTTTGCCTACACAATCTGTGTCAATATAAAACGAAATAAGATTATTCGATCACAGTGTTAATCGACACAAAAAAACAACTACGAAAGTTTATGAGCTGAATTGTAATGAAATATCATATGTATTAAGCAAGACTTTTTCATTGGGATGATACATTGCAATAATGATAAATTAACGCGTAGCATGTGCGCGATACAATCTGGCGGCACCCGGTTCGATCCTCGGCCCTGCACCAATGAATCATTTTCATCCTAATTTCATTTATTTCACATTAAGATCACACACAAGTACCTACTACATAGGTAAGCATAAGTAACTTAAAATTGCCAGGGATCGCTTTTAGCGATAAGGCCGCCAGTTGTTACACTTGTTTTAAGAAGTTTTTGTCCTCTATATGAAATTTTATGGTGTGAACCATAAAGAGTTAATCAATCAGTCAATCAATGACTAGATTTTAAAATGTCAAAAAGTGCGAAAGAAATAGCTCAGATAGGTGAGCGTGGCGAACAAAAAAAAACGCAAAGCGAACGCCTATTTTTATAGGGTTTGGGTTCACATACTCATCAAACTGTTCGGTTCGAAAAAGAATCTGCTTGCGACAAATCCACGCTCGCCAACCAAATTTACAAAGTGAATGCTCACGGTGAGTACAGTCTTTTTAACGTTCATAATTATCTATTTAAGAACTGACTTCAAAATGAACAGGCGTTCGAACAAAACTATTGATATTACCAAATTAACAGGCGCCTGAATAAACTATTCATACTGTTTGTTACAAAACTACTGAACCAAAGCATAGAAGACATATGGCCAAAATTTATTTATATTTTTGTATGACCACCTTTGAGAGCTTCCTCTAAATAATAAAAAAGAAGTACTTAAAACTGTTTACTATAGGTATATTGTCGAGTATACGGCGTACATACACAAAAAGTAATTTAAAAATCTAGCATCAGCATTTGCTATTATGCAACCAGCATGTTGATAGCCCGTATCACCCCGTATGCACATCCAACCTTCTAACGACGGATTTATCGTTCGACGACACCAATCTGTAATTCTAATAGGTTGGCACTTCTTTCGTAATACGTCTGGATATGGAAAGTAGTTGATCTTTCAGTACATTGTGGAGATATTTGTTGTTTAATCAACACAATGTTACAACATGGTTTACTAAAATGTCATCATTATCAGCAGCCAGAAGACGTCCCCTGCTGAACATAGGCCTCCCCCACGGTAGCTTGCCATCTGCATCCACTGGATGTCCGCGACTCTCACGATGTCGTCGGTCCATCTAGTGGGAGGCCTACCTACTCTGCGTTTTTCGGTTCGTGGTTTCCATTTAAGAACCTTTCTTCCCCATCGGTTATCGGTTCTTCGAGCGATGCGGCAACAAAACAAAATTGTATTGGTACAAAACCAAAGTTTTTTGTCTTGTCTGCCTTCCGTTTGCCTACCGTGGTTTTGAGCCCCCACTTGGTACACAGATTCCGGCTGATAAACAATATCGTTCCAATTCTAACGGCTGGTCGGCTTGAGCATTTTGGCGTTGCTGTGATTTCAAATCTCAACTTTGGCTCCTATATTGAGAACAAAGCTCAATTGGCAGCCATAAAGCTGGGTATCCCCGTGAAGGTGCGAGGGTACGTCACGTTGGAAGTTGCACTTTCTTTGTACCAAGCACAAAATCGGTCTGATTGGAGTACTGCTATAGCACCTTTGGGATGGATCAGCCAACTACCAACTTGGGCGTTGGGAGTCCATTGAGCAACGTGCCAAGAAGCTTACAAGCAACGAATCCCTAGTTCAGACTAAGTTTTTAAGTCTTGAACATTGGCGCAAAGTTGCTAGACTATCGGTTTTTATCGGATATATTTCGGAGAGTGTGCCTTGGATCTGCATGATCTAATTCCCTCCTATTTATCATTCTATCGGCCGGTCAGGGCAGTCACGAAAATGCGACACCGTTTCATAGTTGATATTCCTGAAACCCGTATGTAGCGCTTTGATTCCACTTTTATTGTGCAAACCTCTAGTCTGCTATGCGTTTAACACAGCTCACTTGGTGTTAACTAGGTGTGACGGAGTGGTCGAAGATGGTAAACATGCTTAGCCTGGAATTGGAACTGGCTCTCAAATGAGGCTGCCAGTACATATTGTTAGGTGCTCGGCGTCAGATTTTGAACTTGATAGCCTGACATTAAAAAGTACCGTACCACCTTGAAAAGGTCGGCTACATATCTGTGATGCATTTGATAGTATAGGGCCGTACAATACAATACAATACAAAAACTCTTTCTCTTTTCTTTCTTTTTTTTTCTCTCTTTTTTTTTTTTTTTTTTTTTCCTTTTTTTTTTCTCTTTTTTACTCTTTTTTTTTTTCTCTTTTTTTTTTTTTCTCCTTTTTTTTTTTCTTTCTTTTTTTCTTTTTCTTTCTTTTTTTTCTTTCTCTTTTTTCTTCGTACCGACACTTTTTAAGCGATTGCCAAAAGTTGCGCGACCGCAAACCGTATCTCGGCGCGTTAAGGTTCACGTTCGCGTGATTTTCCGCAATCATCTAAACTGGGTCGCTTCAAACAGGTGACGGTACGGACGGCCCCAGGTATTCAAAGGCGACGGTGGTCACTTACCTTAAGGCATTCCGTTTTCTTGTTTCCCACCAACATAAAACAAACAGTACTGACTAACCTTGCTGACTAGGAAGTCGGTCTCGTCGAAGTGACGCCCAAACATCTTGGGTGACTCGCCGGGTATGGGCTCGATCTTGAGGCATACTTCTTGTCCCTTGCGCGCCGTCTCCACTTGCTTGTGGTTCACTTCGATCGACGTCACTATGCCAAGCTCTACGAACTGCGGACAAAATAAATGTTTTTTAATTTAGTAATAGGCTTGCGTTTGACCGCCAACTCGCATGATGTAAAGCGACGATGCGGTCTACGGTGGAGTACGCTTGGCTAGAAGAAACCGATTCACTCGTGATTTGAAGACACCCCAGATTGTAACTATCGGGGAACACCCATTCAGGCAGCGCATTCGACAGACTATTGGTTGTTTTTTTCTCACCCTTACTCCTTCAGACCCTTATTCCCCGCGCTAATAATAGGATGGAATTGAGTAGCAAGTTCAGTTATGCTCGGAAATTCTTTTCGTGACAGAATCCGAAACGAGGATATTCGCCAAAGAACCATAGGCACTGATAGTTGTTAGATTTGCAAGTTAAAGTGGTATTGGGCAGGCCGAACGAAAGGTTCTTTAGTGGAGACCACGAACCGGAAGATGCAGCGTAGGTAGGCCTCCCACGGCCTCTACCTAAGACATCGTGAGAGTGGATGCAGATGGCGGGCTGTTGTTCAGTGTGGCGTTCTAAGGGGAAGTACAGTTTATTCAGCAGTGGACGTCTTCTGGCCGATGATGATGATGAAAACATCGAAGAATCTCTCCCCATTGCCTGCTGTACGACTAGAGTTTTTCCAAAAGGCTAGCAGTTAAGGACCACACTGGCATTACACACTGGTAAAAAATTAAAACCCTTGTTTTTAGGCACTGTAGTATTTTTACCGAGAAGATGTCATAAGTAATTTCCCGAACGCTGCCGATCCAAGTTGGATTCTTCGGGCGACATCTTCGGTTATTTAGGCTTTTGAATTGTTCTTGTGTGACGATATTTAATACTGCTCATACAAACAAATACAAACAAATTGGTCGCAATACAAATAATTTATGGATAGCAGATTGCGGTAGTTACCTCTTTGCTGGGCACGCAGATAGGTGTGCCTTCCTTGACAACGCCGGCCTCAATCATCACCCCCGCCACGATGGGGTCACGGGAATTGAACACAAACTGGGGCAGGATCTGGTGACAATGTCAACAAGTAAAATGATGAAAACAGGTTATTTTGACAAATACGAGTAATAAATTTGTATGGTTTTTTTACACATTTTAAAAGTTTTTCTTTTACTTAATTCAACACTTACATCTACGTCCCGTGGTGTCATGCGCAGAATTTTGACGCTTACCATCTTTCATGGCTTGGCCAGGGCTTGCCCATCTTTTATCGACATATTATGGTATTCACTTATATAATTAGCATCAAAAAAAAAATGCCTCGTGTTCGCTCACTTGGTCGAAATCAAAATCCGCGTTCGCAATAGAACGCATATTTTGTTTAGTGTTAACCCTGCGACTGTCAATTCAATTTTCATTCTTATCCTTTTGTAAATAGAGTTTGTAAATAGTGTCGACCGATGGGCCAGGATCGTCACGCAGTGGATGCCCGATGGACGACGCAGTCAAGGAAGGCCCAAGAAACGCTGGCGTGACGATCTTGACTCATTCCGGAGAGGTTGGCAAGAAGTGGCGGAGGACCGAGATTTATGGAAGGAAATGGGGTAGACATTTGCACAGCAGTGGGACAGTAGAGGTTTAAAAAAATGAGTTACCTTCAGCTTGCAAGGGAACACAGCGATGTGCTTGAACTCCTCTCGTTTCCTCTGCTTGAGCTCCTCTCTGTACGCCATGAACGAGTCGAACAGGTGGTAGATGATGTCGGCTGAGAAGATTTTCACCCCGAGACTGTCCGCCATTTCTTGGGCGTCGCGCTCGATCTACAGGAGGAGATAAACGTTAATCCAAAGATAATGACATTTATTTATTTATTTCATCAAAACTCGCGTGAGGATTCATTATAAATAGGCATGATTCCTAATGTTTAATAGGGTATTTGACTACTTTTGGGAAACTATTGCACATTATTGTCTGATATAAAATAATGTATACTGCATTTATATTTTCTGGATATCAGTCGTATTTGCGATATAAATCGATGTTAAAGTTTGAATAAAAAAATATCGCGCCAAAACGCAGACCTGCGTCATAGCTCCGATCACGTGACTAATTGACGTCACACAAAACAAAACAACTGCAGCCAGGCTGCAAAAGTTTGATGATTAATTAATTTCTAATAGAAGTAATGGTTTATAAATATTGTGTAGTGCCAAAATGTACAAATACTTCCATAAAGACACCGGATAAAATATTTGTTCCTGTTCCAATGCACCCAAAACTCCCCAAAACTCGAAAAAAGTGGTTGTAACCAATCTAAGGTTGGAACTAAGTAGCTCGTAGAGAACCCAAAAGTATTGGAGCTAATTCAAGTGTTTCTATGTGCGAAGATCATTTTGAGGTACATATTTAAGTCTATATATTTCTATTATAATTTGTGTTTTTATTGCATTACTATTTTATGTACTGTTACTTTCTTTTTAAACATTGTAGGCTTGACATAACCTAACAAAATAGTGATATCCACCTACTACAACATACTTTTTGTACAACTTGATTGAATGTTTTGCTTGGAGAACAATTAAAAATTAATACTGACATTGTAGTTTTTACGTTTTGAGTTCTGCAGCGCAGAAACAATGACGTGGATTATTATTAAAGAAATATGCAACCATAAAAACATTAATTTTGGGTAAGTTACAGCTGTCTGCTTGCACAAAATGTTTCTCCATTCTTCTCACATTTAACCTCCGGAATGTTTTTGGTGAAAATTTCTGGATAAATCACTCTCAAAATAGCTTTACAACATTAAATTCGCAAATATCAATACAAAATCTGTTTGTTTAGATTTGTGTGACGTCACTAGGGATGAAGCCAGTTACAGACCGTTTTCGATCACGTGATCAAATGTCGAAAATACAGTTATTTTATTCGCGTTTTTTACAAAAAATAAGCATATTTTTATCAAAAAATCAATGAAATATGCTTTTTCATTATGTCATGTTCATGGATGGCGTCAATTGGCATAATATTTTTAATACAGTCAAGTACCCTATTTATTACAAATAATCGTCTTAGCGATGAATATAAGTAAATACATTACACATACTGAAAAAATAATTCGAATTGGCTGATAAATCTCTAAGATATGAGTATTTAAAGTTTTAGGTCGGGATAGAGAGGGGATGTTCTATCACTTTCTCGCAAAGCGTGTGTTAGTATAGCATTTGTATGGCGCTCCTGAGCCTTGACGTCACGGCTTAGTATAGTGCGACCTCTGTCTAGCATGAAATTAAATTAAATTAAAATGCTTATATCTTATTTATTTTGAACTAATTTTTATTTTGTTTTTGTTGATGTGCTCTATTTATGATCAGCTTTTTTATGAAGTAATAAAAAAATATTAGTCATCATGCCTATTATTATAACACCGGCTTGCACTCACGATTATGTTTTATCGGTCGAGACGATCGACCGGTTTCGGAGCCATTACAGCCCCTTCCTCAGAGAATACGCGCGCTTCTGAAGACGGTCGCCCGTCGGATCGTCTCGACCGATAAAACATAATCGTGGGTGCAAGCCGGTGTTATAATAATTTATTTACTTGTTTTTATTACATATCTTACGACACCTCGCACTTTAAAATTTGTCAAACCGTTTAGCTTTAAAATTACTTACACACACATCCCGATAGAAATGTGTGTGTATTGCATTTGTAATTTATAAGACGTACCATTTATACTTTCTTACACTTATAATACTAGAAATAAGTACTCAGGCAGTAGGGTAAAAATATATATATGAATTTTTGGTTTTTGAAAGATGCTTTATTATAAACTAGCTGTTTACTGTTAGCTGTTTAAGACTTCGTCCCGTAGAATTTAATATAAACTTTCAGCCCCCTTTCGACCCCCTTAATTCGGCTCTTTCGTAGAATCTTTAATTAGCAGACCATAAGAAATTTATCTGATAAAATGTCACCTTTGTAGGTTAAGTAGTTTTCAAGATTTCGTGATTCGAGTCGATGCTTCGTAAATAATTTATTTGACTTCAAATTAAGTTTTTGGACCAAAATTTGACCACCCCCTAATGGCCACCGTTCTCTCTCCGTGGCCTCATTTTATTCTATTATTAATTTTACTAATAATCTGTTCCTTTTATGAGTAAATGGTCTTCACAGTAATTGGCACTAATTAATTCTTTGGTGATGGGCGATTGATACCCCGGAAAATTACAGATGAAAAGAAAAACTGTCTGTTTTTGTGTGTGTATGTGTGGAGTTAGTAATAAACATATTGCAAACCTTGACATCGAACGCTAAGATCGTTGCCCACTGCGAGTCGTGCTCCAACATGGCCGACGCCTTCATGACGTCACGCTTCACCACCGGCCCTATTCTGATCGCAGAGTACTGGAAACAAATAGCAATCATTTAATTATCTATTCAAAAATTGACTTCAAAATGAGCTCAAACAAAAGAATTGTAAATCAAAAATTCTCTAAATAGTGGTCTATAATAGTGGTTTCTTACTATGGGCCTCATAAACAAGCTCAAAGTCGCACAACGAGCTATGGAGAGGGCTATGCTTGGGGTTTCTCTACGAGATCGAATCAGAAATGAGGAGATCCGTAGACAAACGAAAGTTACCAACATAGCCCACCGGATTAGCAAGTTGAAGTGGCAGTGAGCAGGGCACATAGCACGCAGAACAGATGACCGATGGGGCCAAAAGGTTTTCGAATGGAGACCACGGACCGGTAAGCGCAACGTAGGACGTCCACCCACAAGATGGACAGACGGACTAAGAGATCGCAGGGAAACGCTGGATGCAGGCCGCTTCCAACCGGCTCTTTTGGAGACTGATGGGGGAGGCCTATGTCCAGCAGTGGACGTCGTACAGCTGACACGATGACGATGAATTCTCTAAAAATATTGGCAAATCAACCGGTGCTTTTATAAGTATATCGCGCTCTTTGTCTAAAAATACATTAAAATGCTTATATTTTCCTTAATTTAGAACACATAAAAAATTTATGTTTGGTGATTGGCTTTATTTATAGTCAGATTTTTGTAAGACAATTAAAAGTAATCAGTTCAGCCTATTGATTTTAGTCGCGAAATAAATCAACTGATGTCATTATTTAGTACTTACAGGTATTTTGCTAGTTCTAAGAAACTCGAGCAGCGCTTCCAGGGACCCGAGGGTAGAGGCTTGCACATACACGCCACGGTCAGAGAGCTTTATTGAAGACAGCGCGCTCTTTAGTTCTCGGGCTACTTCCTCCCTTGAAGGTAGAAAAACAGTGTTACTCGTTGATCTAAATATTACCAAGGAAGATTGCGCAACTTGACTGCGATACTAGCGCTACGGTAATTTGTAGAACCCTTTCGTACATTATCTGACTACAGCGCTTACGGAAGTTCGAGACAACCTATATAACACTCAAATTACGGCGCCATCTAAGTTCGTACCGTTTTTAGGAAAATTTTCGAGCTACGCTCTAATGTTCCGCTATTGGCTTTCCTCTTAGTCTATCTTCCTTGATATTACTTAGTAAATAATGGAACCAATCGATCTTTTCCAAAGGCGTACTCCGACGTAGTTAGTAAAGATTTTGTTTAATGGCACTAATGGGTCTTCATTTCAGTCTGTTCCCATTGCTAGGACAGAGACATCCTTTTCAAAAATTTCCTTTTATATAAAAATCATCACTTATCAAGTCAAATTATTTATTTGTCGGAACATGGTAGGTACACAAACATATTATAAAGTAGCATACATGGTCGTAAGAATGGAACCGTATCACGTGTCCTTGTTTTTTTGTGAGTGTAATTTTTAATAAATATTTTAAAAAAAAGTGATGGTGATCTCATTGTTTTTTTTTTTTTCATTTTTATTGAATGTATTTATGAAAACTTTACAGTTGATTAAAAAACTGTTTTGTGACCAAACAAGTAAAAAAGATCTATACTAATATTATAAAGAAAGATTTGATTGTTTGTTTGTTTGCATTGAATAGGCTCCGAAACTATTAAACCGATTTGAAAAATTCTTTCACTGTTGGGAAGCTACACTATCCCCGGGTGACATAGGCTATAATCTATACCCGTGTGAAGCTGGGGCGGACCGCTAGTATGAAATAAAGTTAATGCTAATAAAGAAAATCCTTAACCAACAATTTAGATATATACAGTAAACGTTGTAACTTTTAACGTATTTAATAGGAATAAAGGCATTTTTAAATAGGTGCTTTATTTGTTACTCAAAAAATATTTTTTAATTTTAACTTATAAACAGCTACGGTGCGGCGGTGTTTCGAGCAAGAAATGCGGGCGCCGTGCAGCTATGCTCAATTTTATTTTCTTTAATTCAATTTTCGTTTTCTTTCGGAGCAGCCCTGCGCTTTTTAAAAGGCGCCATAAAAAAATATTTTTAGCTTAAAATTATTTTTCGCATAAATTTGTCATTTTGGCGCCCCTTGCTACCTGGTGCCTAGAACAACTGCACCTCTCGCTGTACCCCAGAGTTACCGCTGCATTCATAGAATAAATATATTATTAAAAACAGAACGACTTACTTCACAATGTCTACTTCGTCCGGTTTCTGGGCTACTAAGAGATTGAGACCAGCGATAGCCTTTTCAAGTTCTTTAGCCGCGATCTTCACCCCTTGAGCGCCCACCACTTCTTTGTACTCGATGTAAGCGTTCTGAAAGTTGGATTGTCATTAGTTTATTTACATTCCGATGATGACTGAGGCTGGCAGACCGTGGCTTTACTACTCGCCGCATGGGATTATCGATCCTAATTTTCTGACAATAAGGTCCCGATTCACGTACTCATCGGACTGGGCGTGACCACGTCACCCATGGCGCACCACGTCGTCTCGAGTCTAAATAATGTTGCCATAATGTCAGACGCTTGATTTCAGGTGTGTTCTGCGTGACTATGGGTCGGTCACTCTGTATCAACTTGCACAATAGTGTCGTCCACGAGTAGATTGCCGATTATGAGGATCGTATCTTATAACACTATCAAATGGTAAGGTGAATGACCGCGGTGACCGTGAAAAGGTCACTAACTTCGCGCGGATGCTTCTGAATAAAATGTTTAAAGCAACTTACTATAATTTTGTAGCTAGTTCCTGCGTATGTAAGTTTAATATTATCTTACTTCTGAAAACGTCGCCAAGCAACTTACTATAATTTTGTAGCTAGTTCCTGCGTATGTAAGTTTAATATTATCTTACTTCTGAAAACGTTGCCAAGCAACTTAATATAATTTTGTAGCTAGTTCCTGCATATGTAAGTTTAATATTATCTTACTTCTGAAAACGTTGCCAAGCAACTTACTATAATTTTGTAGCTAGTTCCTGCGTATGTAAGTTTAATATTATCTTACTTCTGAAAACGTTGCCAAGCAACTTACTATAATTTTGTAGCTAGTTCCTGCGTATGTAAGTTTAATATTATCTTACTTCTGAAAACGTTGCCAAGCAACTTACTATAATTTTGTAGCTAGTTCCTGCATATGTAAGTTTAATATTATCTTACTTCTGAAAACGTTGCCAAGCAACTTACTATAATTTTGTAGCTAGTTCCTGCGTATGTAAGTTTAATATTATCTTACTTCTGAAAACGTTGCCAAGCAACTTACTATAATTTTGTAGCTAGTTCCTGCGTATGTAAGTTTAATATTATCTTACTATATTATCTTACTTCTGAAAACTTTGCCAAGTAACTTACTATAATTTTGTAGCTAGTTCCTGCGTATGTAAGTTTAATATTATCTTACTTCTGAAGACGTTGCCAAGCAACTTACTATAATTTTGTAGCTAGTTCATGTTAGTGTAATATTATCTTACCTTGACTCTAAGTTCCTTCATAGGCTGTGGCATCAGCAGTGACCGTATCTGCGTGACAATGGGCCCGTCTGTACCGGCCAGTACCATGGTATCTCCCTCGCGTAGAGTGCCGTTTATGAGGATTGTGTCTATGGTGGTGCCGAGACCGGGAATAGCTTTCACCTTAAAGAAAACATTGGTTTTAATTAGTGTTGTTTTGTCTTTTTCTGGTAGATATTAGGATCAATTCCTGCGCACAATCGTAAATTAAATTTAAACTATCACTGTGTTTTACTAAATGGAAACACAAGACAGAGATAGCACTTTTAGTGGTGTCAAATTAGTCAAACCTTTAGTTTTCCATACAAGCTTAGTTGAGTACGAAACAGATGTCAAATAAAAACACGCGCTGTTCTTCGCGGGTAAACTAGTTTGACAGAACTAAAATTCACGCTATCTCTGTCTTGTATTACCATTTAGTAAGAGACAGCGACAGCTTAAATTTAATTTAGTGAGTTTAAGTAAGAATTGTGCCTATTATTAAGTAATATTAGTTCTGTAATAGTACGGACAAAAAAGTCGATGTTAAGCTATAACAATATTATTTACTTGATAGTAGTTAGAATTTAGAATCTACAACATGTGGAAAATCTGTAGTACTAATTGTAGATCAGAATCATTACTGGAATATCTCCAAAATTAAGTGTTTTGAGACAAGTATGGAGATTGGTAGAAAATCTCTCTCTTTCTCTCGAAAGGCTCTTTCTGAATCTCTAATGGTAGAAATCATAATGTTTGTGCTTGCTGATAGAAACGACTTATATGAGTGTAGAATTATTATCATATCTATATACCCAAAAACTTTGACCTGCCTTTTCTTACAACCATGATTTATAAAATAGTACTTGCTAGAAAAATATAATTGGCGGGCAAAAGCGGACTTATCCACGAGAAAAAAAAACAACAACAAAATAGCTGATGTTTTTCAAACAGCTGAACAGATTTTCTTGAATCATAGCTAAGAACACTCGATCAAGTAACCTTACAAGCAAAATAAACTAAATTAAAATCAGTTAAAACTGCTTGTCTGTGAAATGCGCTGCCTGAATGCGTATCCCCGATAGTTACAATTTGGGTGTCTTCAAATCGAGAGAATCGGTTTCTTCTAGGCAAGCGTGCTCCATCGTAGACAGCATCATCGTTTAACATCAAGCGAGTTGAAGGCCAAGCGCAAGCCTACTTATATTTTTTTTAAAGTTGTTCCGTTTTGGAAATAAGGAACATGTTTTTTGCACAAACAAACAAATAACCTCTCACTTTAAACGCGATCTTTTCCTTTCCATCGTGGGTAAAAACAGGATATTTTGAAAAGTAACAATAACTGGCTTTGTGTATCTATCTAAGTTTGTTTATAAGACATTTGCAACCAAACTGTTGGTTGTCCTTTCAAGCAAAAAATAAAATAAACATAATGACGAAATATTTCTTACCTCCAGGACAGTAGCCAGCAACTGCTCTGAGAAGACTAGTCGCTTGTGTAGTGGTCCCTCGCAAGCCTGCACGATCATAGTGAGCAGGTTGCCCATGCCTTCGCCGGTGACAGCGCTTGTTGGGACTAGAGAGACGTATGTTCGAGGGTCGGGGTTCTCGAAGAACAGTGCTGCATTCAAACCCTGGAACAAAGAAATTAGAGACGTTCGTAACAAGGTCTAAACATGGCTAGAATAATAGTGCATTACTATTGTGGTAGGTCGAAAAAGGCGTTTGATAAAAAAAACGTGAATAATTTTGATAGAGACATAAATACGACTCAAGGAACACAATAATGGTATGTAAAGCAAACATCACTACCTAATTACAGCCAAGGCAGGTATACACCTGTAAAAAAAAACGAACAAAGTTCTTACGTTTAGTCAGAAAACATACTAATATTATAAATGTGAAAGTGTGTATGTTTGGCTGGACTCAACGCCGAAAATTCTCAACCGATTTAGATGAAAATTGGTATGGAGTTAGCTTATACCCTGGATTAACACATAGGCTACTTTTTATCCCGAAAAACACCATCATCATTTCAAAATTTTCATCACCATCATCATCACCATTTTCCATCACAATGTGAGTGAAACCACGGGGCTCAGCTAGTATAAAATAAATTATTACCTGCTCAGATAACAAATGACCTAAGTTTTTACCTAATCACAAAATGAACGACAGAACTATGATAACATTGAAGACTGAGTGAGCATCTCCTCACAAAGCTCTTACCTGTTCAGATAACAAATGAACTAGTTTTCTACTTAGAGAATAAACATACGAATTTCTTACTTGCTCAGAGAACTGTATAATAACATTATGGGCTGAGTGAACTTCTGCTTACAAAGTTCTTACCTGTTCAGAGAATGAACTAACAAAGTTCTTACCTGCTCAGAGAACTGTACGATAACATCCTTGCTCCTCTTATCGAACTCCAACTGAGTGTTATGTTGTTGCAGCTTCAGTATGTCTCTAACATCCTTCCGCTGCGCGCTCTGCCAGTCGTAGAGTCGATCAATCTTGTTGAGGGCCACTATGAATGGTGTGCGCTTCTGTTTGAGCATGTTTATGGACTCTATGGTCTGCGGCTCCAGGCCGTGCATTATGTCTACCACCTGGAAGAGTGTTTGATTAAATTAGTAATTTGAATGATTCATATGAATTTGGGTTAATAAAACTCACTGTTGGCACTGTTGGGTGCACTTTGAGAGACTTTGAATGAAAAAACCAGGACAGGACCCAATAATGTATAATGTATCGGAGATTTAAATAATATCCTTTAAAAAAATCCTGATGTTGCACAGGTAAACCCATTACCTAATTTCAATGTGTCAAAATCGTGAAAACCTAATAAATAATTAATTCTTGAAGTTGTCATCATATCAAAAATATTGTGATAATTTGTATAAGTTTGCACTCACCAAGATGGCAATATCACAGAGAGACGATCCTCTGTTCCTTAGATTACTGAAGGACTCGTGCCCGGGGGTGTCGATGATGAGCAAGCCTGGCAACTTGAACGCTATTTCATTCACCTGAAACATAAAGAAAATATTGCTAACTTTCTTCAACTTCAACTCTAACCGGCTTTTGTGGAAGAGCCACCACAAAAAGAAATATCTTTATTGTGTCTACTAACTCCATTAATTTGTATTATACTCAGTATTGCACAATTACCCATTTTCGTTTCAAACCGACACTTTGTCGCGGCACCGATTGAGCAGACTTGTTTTAGCCGGACTCAATTATGACTGTTCGTCATAATTGTGTTGGAAATATGACACGCAAGGTAGGTCGACTTGTGGCGTCTACTTGGATATAGGTCTGTGACTTACCCCTTTGACATGTCTGGTTTGCTCCTTGATATTCTCTATGGGTACATTCGTAGCGCCGATCTGTTGTGTGATTCCACCAGCTTCTCCGTCCTGTACATTCGTTCGGCGCAGTTTGTCCAATATCTTGGTCTTGCCAGTGTCGACGTGACCCAGTACGCAGACTACGGCCGCCCGGAGCGGGTTGTTCACTTTGTTTGCTTCATTTTCTTGGCGACGTTTCTGTTGGTGTAATAGTCCATTGTAATATCAAGGTGGTTAGGTTTATAAACGAGTTGATGTTTGTACACCAAAACTATGGGTGAGGAGGGTGTTAAATTAATTTTATCCTCTTGTTAAGAATTTTACCTCTAATCTTTTAAGTACAGCTTCCCTTTTCTTCTGAGCGTCTGTCATTTGATCATCGTCAGAATCTTCATCCGAACTGGTTTCCTCTTCCGAATCATCATCATCGTCTTCTTCGGAACTATCTTCTTCTTCCTCCTGTAAACAATCAAATAGAGCAAAATTATATTTTGGTGCACATTTTTTTTTGTCATAGATGTAATAAAGTCCTTAGAGGCTTAGACTAACATATCCTTTATTAGTTGGCTTTAGGCTTTAGGTGTTAGTTTGTAGTTGTGAGGTATGGTGCGCGACTTTACAGTTGACACATTCAAAAGTACAGTTACAGTTTTGACACTTGACACTTTTTTACTTTTGAGTTGAATGTTAGCTCTAGCACAATCCTGCAACAGAAGCATTTATGAAGCCGAAGCCAGCATACGTAAGTCCATAAATGCTCAGTTGCCGGCATGGCCTGTATAGTACTTTTCTGAAACATTGCATAGAAATTCATGTAAAAATTAATATAAATATTTTGGGGTGATTTTTACAATCATTATGATGATTGGCCCTGGTGCCGGCGCATTAGAATACGGCATCGGTATCCACTGCCTGAAGTAAGAGCCTACTAAAAGGGGGCCGACTAATGGCGGTATAACAACAACAAATTACGGCGTACCAAAATTTTCAGATTGGTGATAGGCAGCAGGTTCGCTTGTGCCCAGCGTGAAGACTATCGACACAACCTTCCATGGACAGATCACAGACACAATACGTGGCCCCCCAGTTCCCAGCCGCCTTGCTATTCCTGATATTCCTTGCTATTCATGGTAATGGCAGGGCAAGGGGTGCTAAGAATCCCCAGCTTAGGTCTTAAGACAAGTCTTTAACAAAAGACTGCCAACCTTAACTAGTCAGCATCATAGAGCCCATCAACGAAAACAAAAATCAAATTTATTTAAAAATAAATAAGTATTTTAATTTCATGCTAGAAAGAGAGTGCACTATAGCACATGATGACGTCAAGCCGTAAGCGCCCCATACAAATGCTAACAAACGCTTTGCCCGAAAGGGACAGAGTATCCGCTCTCTATCCCCACCAAAAACTTGAACCGCTCATATCTCAGAGATTTACGATGTATTAAGTTATATCCTTCCCTAAGCTTGTTATTTGTAACAAATGAAACTCACATGCCTATTCAATAGCAAAACTATCGTTGGTAGAAAGTCACATTACCTCTTTCTCCTTAGCCTTGTCTTGTACGTGCGACTTCTTTTCCGCTTTGACAGGAGTCACGGGTTCAGGCTTGGCTGGTTCTTCGTCTTCTTCGGAAGATTCAGCGTCCCATGCATCCTTCACAGACTCGCTCTCTGACACCTTCTTTTCTGGTTTTGGTTCTTCCTCCTAGCAATAAAATTAGACATGAAATAAGCACACAGTAATTATAGTCGAAATGGTACAGTACAGTGCAGTAAAATGAGTTACAGTAGTACAGTAAATTGAGTTGAAATACTACAGTAGACTGAGGTACAGAAGTTGAATAAACTAAGGTACAGTAGAGTAATCTGTGTCACAGTAGTACAGTAAACTGAGTTACAGTAATCCAATTAACTAAGTTACAAGCTGTGCCCACAATTTAGTATTTTCCATGCATGGGAGAAGTGAAATAAAGAATGATTCTATCCTTTTTCCCACTGTGGATCGGAGACTTTGTACTTGTTTAGTCAACATAATTATTGTGATTCCCGTTTAGTAAAATATAAATGCATACTTGTTTACTCATAAGATGTTCACTTGTTGCTAGATATTATTTTGCTAGATGCTAGCCAAAACCTTATTTGACTTAACTCAGACTATAATTAAATTAAATTATAGGTTTTAAAATTATTACTTTAATATATTACATTTTAAGTTGTTTCATTTTTGAGAAGTCATTTGAAAAAACATATACCTATATAAAAAAAAAAAAACTTAAACACCCATCAAGGACATTGCAAATCGTAATTCTCAAACGGCACACTGTTACATAATGTGTTACAAATGTTACACGGTTAAATAATTGTTGTGTACTAAAAGTACTAAAACTTAGTTTAATTTTAAAAGATTTATCTAATGCCGAACATGAGAGGATGCAGACAATTTTTTTTTCATCCCTACCAAATCTGTTTGGGAGCTAGTCTCTGACGGTGACGTCCAACACCTACCTAGTGACCATCTCTGAACTTAGAGGATTCTATCGACACCTCATTAATAAAAATCGGTTTAGGCTGTAAATAAGAACATTTCTGTATAACAGAATACCCTCATTTTGGCTTTGCGTTGTTAGGTAATATAATAAAAAAATAGTGCTAGTTGCAAAATCCTTACCATCTTTTCCACACCTTCAAGGTCAATCTTCTTTTCTTCCGAGGGAGTGGGTGGAGCTTCCTGTGAAACTTGCGACTTCAGTCTGCCAGGTTTAACCCTTGTCCCAGATCTTAGTGGTTTCTTCTCGGCTGTACCTATCTCCACGCCTTGCGCTTTCAAAGACTCTAGTAAAGCTTGAGCTCTGGCCTTTTCAGCTTTCTGTTTCGGAGTTAGTAGTTTACCCTCTGCCTTCAATCTTTCTTTTCTTTCCTTTTCCTTTTGCTTCTTGCGCTCTTTCTTTTCCTTTTCCAGTCTTATAGCTTCTAATCTCTGCTCTTCTCGTTCATCTTCCAGCCTTATTCTCTCTTCCTCTTCCCGCTGCAGTCTTTCTTCCTCTTCTTTCATTTTCTTTAAGGCCTCCTGCATGGCAGCTACAGCCTTCTTTGCGGGGCCTTTCTTTCCTTTAGCATCTTCTTCTTTCTCTTTCTTATCTTTGGCACCTTTTTTCTTTTTCTTTCCGTCTTTTTCGTCTTCTTTTTCTTCTGTTGCTTCCTTTTCCTCAGAGGGAGCTTTAGTATCATCTGCAGGTTTTTCTTCTTTAATCTCTATTTTTTCAGAAGCATTTTCTGGTTCCTTTTTGGATTCGTGTTCTTTTTCTTTTTTCTTAGCTTCCTGTTTTTTTTGTTTCTCTCTTTCTTTTTTTTCCTTTTTCTTCTGAGCAGCCGTTTTGATTGTTACGTCATTTTCATTATCACTACCATCCTTTTCTTCTGCTTCTTTCTCATCTGGCTTTGGCTCTTCTTTTTTGCCTTTCTTTTTAGTTTTAGGTTTCTCTTCATCTTGTGGTTTCTCCGGTTGAGGAGCCTCTGTCTCTGGTTTAACACCGGCATATTCCATTTCCAACTCGGCTAATACTTTATCGAGATCATCATCGCTGTCATCCTTGTTCTTTCTAGCTTTCTTGCCCTTTTTCCCGGCAGGTTCTTTTTTCTCGGGAGCAGGTTTTTTCTGTTGTTTTTGAACAGGTTTGTCATCCTCATCAGAGGACGGAGGTGCTTCAGGGCCAGAGTCACCAGAGTCCTCTATTTGTAAAAGAGAGAACGCACTCTTTTCTTCTTTCTTTTTATTGCCTTTTTTCTTGGGTTTTTCTTCAGGTTCACTGTCTGACTCATCTAGAAATAAAAAATAAAAATAAATAACGCTTCACACACACAGCTTCCCACTCAAACTCTCTGTACTGGGTATGCCATGGAATACACACAAAGATACAGACAACTAAAACCTGTAGGTATACAAAGCAGGTATCAAACTCAGGACCTTCTGCTTAAAAGTGTTGTAAAAAATCACACTTAAGTTTATATTATTAGAATGGCTATTCTAAGCTATTTTTAAACGTCTATTGGCATTTTTTTAATGTTTTTTTTAAATAATTTAAACTAAACTTAGAGCCTAGCATGCTGTAACTTCCATATCTTTAAGTCTTTAACAGTCTTTAAGGGTTGGCAATACTTGGCAACGTATCTTTGATGCCCCTGGTGTTGCAGGTATCCATAGGCGACGGTGATCGCTTACCATCAGGCGGCCCGTCAGTTTGTTAGCCACCAATAGCATAAAAATGTAATTAAAACCGGATTTAACAGGTCTAAAATTAGGTATCCTTCACAAACATAATTACTATATACAGTGGCGGTTCTAGCCTAGGTGAATTCTTGGGTGGTGCGAGATCTCAAGTTAGCGGCTTTCCAAGCACAAAGATAGAGTTCACGTAGTGGTTGGGGGTGAGGTCCGTTGTCAGCGCGGTCGCAAATGCCGCGCGCTAGTCGAATAACAAACTGTCTGTGTGCACATCCTGGGCCACGACGTCATTGCGTATGTACCGGCCGGTGCCCGAGATCAACCTCAGGGTGACATTCTGGGCCACCTGTAGTGTCTTCTTCTGACTGGCCGACACAGTGTATTATACCATGCCGGTGCGGCGTAGGTTAGCTGTGTGCAGATATATTTACTTCTTGTATATCCCCACTTTGGTTCTCAATGGCAAACATAGAGCGGATCAGACGGAGTAGCGCTCAAACAACCTTCGACCAGTGGCGCCTTCGACGAGCATGTGCTAAGGTCCGAGTCAATGAGTCCTCATTGACTCGGACCTTAGCACATGCTCGTTTTCGTCTCAGTCGTTTTAGTCTTAGAAGTCCTTGGGCGTCCGCCCAAGGACTTCTAAGACTTTTCGCATGTGATGTCCTGTCCTCTATGTTGCAATGGAGGTGGCATGATGCTTCTACTGTATAAACCATTAAGCAGATGATGACCGTTTGGGCAGGATGTCGAGGATTGTGAGAAACATGCTCGAATGATATGTAAAACCAGCGATAGGTGAGGATCGATGCGGCAACTCGGATAAGCGCTGGCTATATCATTGTGCGCATCAGCTTGAAGGTGAGACCCAATTCAAACCATTTGTTTATCACCCTCGCGCTACACCCGGTCCAAGACCTTTTCAATGTTGAGTAACACGGCGACAGACCATCTCCCATGTTGAACTCGTCTGTGAGGTGATGAATCACACCGCGTCAACTGGAACTTGGTGGAGTGCTTTGTGCTGAACCCAAACTGCTCATCCCGCAGAGTGAAGTAGGGAAGCAGTCTCCGCAGATGCAGTCCCTCGAACAGTTTAGCAGTGTGCGGCATTAATGAGATGGTGGTAGCTGGCCAGCTGTAGTCTATACTTGCCGGACTTCGGTAGGATAACCTTTCGAGGCTTCCATATCGTGGGGAAATGTTCGGTTCTGACGATTTCATTGAAAAGCTAGGTGAAGTAAATTATGCCCCTCATTGGCATTTGCTTGAGGACAGCGTTCGGGATTCCGTCGTGACGCAGTTGCCTTCTTCAACTTCAGACTCCTCATGGCACTGGAGACCTCCGTTGGCAATGAACTCCTCTCCTCCCAAAGGTGGAACCGGGGTCTGTAAGAATTCGGACACTTCCCTTTTGACTCGCTTATGGTGCTCCAGGACGTCAGCTGAGGCTTCTGGTGGGACTGGTGTAGCTTGAACTGTTCTTCCCAATGTTTTGATTTAATTTAATAAACAAATACAAATGTTTAGCAAATAGCCCTGCCCTCTTTAAGGCTTACTTGTGATGTAGGTCTATTAAAAAATAAAATAAAATGTGTACAAAAACCATACCCTTTATTAAGTAAATAGTAGGTAAAATAAAACAGAACCTACACTGATAGATAGCATCAACATTTTTTTTCATCAATAAAATAAAAATGACTTACCATCACTTTCCACTTTCTTCTTTTGAGACTTGTTTGAAATGGAGACATTTTTGATATTCTTTGTGACTTCCTTTACGTCTTCTTCGACAGACTTTTTGTGTTTGGCCTTTGATTTTGGTTTCTCGTCTTCACTCTCGTCAGAGTTTGCAATCACCCTGAAAAGTAGAGAAAATATTATACAACTGGAATGTACAATGAAAATTATGCTTATGGTTTTTATGTGCGGTTGGTTTATTGAACCAGTAAAAGAATCATCAGTAAAATTAAGTTGGTATACAAGGAATGCTGGTTGTACATTCCCAATACTATAGGGCTAGATAACCTCCAAGGGTTACTTACTTCTTTCCTTTCAGCGCCGGTTTAACATTGTCAATGTTAGTGGTTTCTACGTCGCTATCGCTGCAAAGGTATGACAAATTAGAACATCGTATTCATGCATTTTTTTTGCAAGGAGCTACCGAAACATATGCGAAACTTACCCATCTTCCGCAGCTTGATTCTTCTTCCCTTTTTTAGCCTTCCCCATTTTGTTAGTAAGTTGTTATAAGTCACGATACCTCTAGTACAGTATTCTCCTTTAGTGTATATTGTGAATTCTATCATGTGAAACGAAATCAACGCACAGGAATTAGATTGCAGTCGAATTTTCTGAGAACAATCAAGCAAGTCGTCGTCGTGTCCTTTGAATTGAAATGAAATCGAATCGAATTTATCTATCGAATTGAAGTAAGTCAAAATGACAATTCAAATCAAACTTGTCAGATTTGATATTTTTTGCTTGACAGATCTTGCTACAGATTGTTCAAACCATTGTTTACCATCAATGGTTCAAAGCACTGCGACGCGGAAAAACATTATGGATATGGAAGTGTAGTTTCCCCTTTAGCATCAATATAATATTCAGCACTCACACCCTTTTGACACCCCCTTGGTCGTACATTTGATGACATTTTGTCAAAGATCTGTGCATTTTGTCATCTCGGTTTGCAGTTGTGTGCCGCTTAATAATGAAGTGTGCGTTTTGTTTTTGGCGCCAACATGAAAAAACATGTCGTCTCGCTGTATTATTTTCTTAAACTTGTGTATATTCGAGTATTTGCTTAATAGTGGTGGATTATTATTATGAGTTCGTTGGACGAGCTCGAGTAAAATTAACATTTTTATTATGCTGGTGAAACATATCTTTTCGTGTTGTTTCCATAGCTCCATAGCCTCTTGTAAAGTCTCCACCACTTTACTGGGGCATGACTTTGACTTGACCGTAATTAACTTTTTTTTTTTTTTTTTTTACTTTGCTTGACTCTGACTATGGTGACTCTATTTACTACTATTTAAACTTGTTTAATATTAGGGTTGAAGGACTCTGTATACGTGATCAGAAAAAAGTAAACAATTAAAATACATGAACTAAAAAGAACAATGAAAAATGTGACAGTGACTGTCAGTGACAGTCAGCGGTGGACGGTGGGAAATTTTTAGTGAAATTTATGAAAAATTATTTTTGTTTTAATTAAAATGTACAAAGGATTCACAAGGCTACTTGCCCTTTACTACGCAGACAAACTGCAGCCAGCGATATATCCGTTCCTTCGCTCCAGTGTTATATGTAATCGTAAAGCGAAACCGGAGAATATAGGTTATATTTTCCTAAGGACCAAGAAACATGACCGTGGTGGTCCTGCAGCGTTGTTCGTTCCTGTTCCTGTAAAACCCAATCCCGATGACATAAACATTGGAGAAGAGTTCACTGGTCGCCTCAAGAAACAAGATTTGCTCAAGATTCTTAACAAATTTTATCAGAAAGCAGAGGTGCGACTCTTGGCCTCAGAAAATGGCTTGGATGACCAGTTATTGCATCAGGCGTTCTTGTCATTTCGAAGACATTGTTTGGAACACGATTTGCCGCCAGATTTGCACATTACTATAAGTGATATATTGCAAGGTTGACATGCTGCCAAGATTTTCTGCCATTGTTATTGTTTGTTGGCATGTGTGTGTTAATAATATGCAATGTTGTAGGTGCTGGCCATGTGGACGATTTATTTCCTTATTTCCTGAGACATGCAAGGCTGGCGTTTCCACATTTAGACTGCTTAGATGACTTGAAAAAAATATCCGACTTGAGGACACCTGCCAATTGGTACGTAGATAAAAAATTGAGTATTAATAAATCAGATCGCTGTCTATAATATAATATGTATGCCCCAAGAGGCGAGTATGTATGTTATTGCTGCAGTGAACTGGCAACAGAAGCATTTATATACTAAACTGAAAATGTAGGCTGGGGCAGGCATAAGCAAGCATTAAATGCTCAGTTTTCACCAAGGCTTGTACTGTACGTTTCTCGAACACATTATGTGGATATTTACATTAAAATCTACATACAGATTACGGGGTGATATTCACATTTAGAAATGTGTCATTCGCAAAAGAAGTAATCAAAATATTCACATTTAGCATGTGTCGTTCACAAAAGAAGGAATCAAATATAACGAGCTTCACGCTATTGATTCTTTCACTATGATGGAAAGGATTCGTCCGTTCGATCAAACGGTTTCCGGAAGGATGACGGAGACTGGTCGTGGCACACAGCGAACCGAAGGGAACGAATGAGCTGCTGCACGGTGCTGACGGCCACGAAAACTTTGTTTGAAATCAATTAATCAATTGATGTGGTCAAAAAAAACGGTTTATTTTTGCAATGGGTCAATATTGATATGGTTATCTGAGAATGAACGAAAAAATAATATTTATGTCTATTCACATTTCATTAAAATGTTGCCTAGCTACCAACTTCGAAAAAATATTTTTGAAAAAAAATGGTAGCAAACTTGTTATCTATGACTTGTACTATGAGCCGATCACAGGACACTATCGGGAAATGTCAGTTATCTTTTGTCTGTAAATCAAAAACGTAATCAAACCTCTTCACATATTGAATGCACTTAAATGGTACTACTGTATACACATACAAAATATTTTAGAAGTCAAAAATTAGCTTTCATTTACTTTAACAAAGGTTGAGACCTTAAAGTCCAATTTTCGTCCAAGTGTGTTCTTCAATAAATTGAATAAAACCACAATAAAAAAGTAAGCTGGATGAATTTGTGCAAGGCAGTACCCAATATACTTCAGTCAAGTATTAAAAGAAAATGTTTTTATTCAGTTTTTTACAATGTTAATGAATAAATAAATGAACAAATGAAGAATAAATAAATGAATTGTAAAAACTAGAAAATTACGTAATGAGACTGGTTATCTTAAAAAATATTTTCTTATTTGCACAGGTATCCAGAAGCACGCACCAAACAAAGAAAAATTGTATTCCATGCAGGCCCAACCAATTCAGGCAAAACATACCATGCCATGCAGAGGTTTTTGGAAGCAAAGTCTGGTGTTTACTGTGGACCTCTGAAACTGTTGGCTACTGAGATTTACCACAAGTCTAACAAACATGTAAGTAGCTTCTACCCAATAGTTTTACTGTGCAAATTGCTACAGTGGAATGCGCTGCTTGAATAGTTCCCCATAGTTACAATCTTTGGTGTCTTCAAAGTGAGTAAATTGTTTTTTTACTCACTTTTGTTCGCTGCTTTCTTTTGTTGGTCTTAAAAGTGTGCCAACACAACAGCGTAGCAAACAAGCTTGCTCTCATTCGTTCACATGGTCTATACCTGGCATGGATCTTTATGTTGAATAAATACTCCCAACTAGCACACCACATACAGTAGGCATAGTGGATCTTTGTCTCTGAAGTTGACTGCAAGGCTGCGCCGTAGCTATTATTGTGTGGCAAGGGATGTGCTACTTGCGCAGTGGTTTGCAAGAGCATAACTTCAGATACTAAAAGATCCGCTGTGCCTACTGCCTCAATTACCTACTGTAACTCAGTTTAATCTCCATCGTTTTGGCAGCAGTACATCAGACGTCATTACAAAAATGACAAATTATGCCAAACTAAACTAAGAATTCTTGTTTAGTTTGGGTATGTGAATGGAATTAACTACTACTAAATTGCTCTCATGATGGACTGTATTTTTGGTATAAAGGAAAACCTCCCGAAGTCAAAACGCAAATGAAAGAGTCAGAAAAAGCGCGGCAAATTTAAAAATTGCAGTGTTGAAACCCCAAAAATTTGTATGAAATGCCTGGAATAATCTCACTTGATACTTGTAAGTTATTATTTTTTATTGTAACACCGTCAGTACACAGTAATTTTTGCATTTCATATTAATTTAGGGGTTGCAATGCGGATTTTTTAAAATTTGGCGGGCGTTTTCAGTCTCTACTATCATTAGCCAGCCTCTATAATTATATACTATCTAAACATAATCTTATAGCAATAACCATTTTGCTTTATACTTGTTGTTCTTATTGTTTAGAATTTTTGCAAACCAGCAATGTAAGGCGTACAAGCGTGCGCGCTGCGCAGGTCATTCGTTGACCCATCAGTTGATATTTTATTTGCATTACATTGCAAACATACATTTTTACCAAAAAAACAGCATTTTTTGTGGTATTCTATTAGCAACCGCCAGAACTATCACTAGGTTTCGTTTTCGGGAGAGGTTTTCATTACATTCTGTATATTATTATCAGTGTCCTTAATTATATCGGTTTTTTACATAAAATATATTTCAGGGGACTCCATGCGACCTAATAACAGGTGAAGAACGAAGACATGCATCGTTATACACAACTGTGACTTATCCGGAAGAATCAGATTCAGACTCTGAACTACTGGTGAAAGAAGAAGCAGAGCTCAACCCATCTAGTCATGTCGCCTGCACTGTTGAAATGACCTCTTTAAATAACTTTTGTAAGTTTCACTAACACCACAGAAGACAATACATATAAGTACAAGTAGAGAAGATTCACTCCGCAAAATCATTTAAATAAGTAGCGACTCTTGCTACTACACAAGAAAGTGCGATTCAGGACGTGCGAGTGCTAACTACCTACAGCTATATTAACCTAGAAGTTGCCTCTCTGTCTATCGCGTATCTCTTGACGCGTTATCTCTGTCTATCGCGCGGCAGTGGGCGTGGAAAGTCCGACAAGTCGGCTACTTGTAGCTTCATACCTACAGTGCGGAGTGCGCCATGCTTGCAACTCACACATTTATTACTATGGACACTTCGTTATAAGTTTAACGTGTGTATCTGTGTGTCTATCCGTGGCATCTTAGATCACAAACGGCTGATTCGAATTTGATTTAGTTTTTTTTGTTCGAAAGGTTTCTTTGGGGAGAGATCTTAGCTATGATAAAAAATATATCTGTTCAGCCATTTGAAGATTATCAGTTCTTTAATAGGGAATTAAAAAAATACGATTTATACTTGTGTTCAGAGCAAACTAAATGCACGCCCTCTTATCTTGAAACAGACACACAGTTTAATACCCACTGCCCAAAGAAAATTAGCTTCAAAGGTTAAGGTTAAGGTTAGGTTCGTATTCGAAGGTTATAAATGGTCATCTTTACAAAAAAAAAAGTTACTTCAATTAAATAGGTTTTGACTTGTCTGGTAACGAAAATTGTCGTAGCGATAACGAGACAGAGCAGTTTTAAGCATTCCTTATGTAACACTAAATAATATGTAGTTGTACCAAAAACAATGCTTTGGATTGCTCTGTCGACTTCTCGCTGATGGAAATTGTCATATGCGAAAACGAGATAGCAATGTTAAACATTGTTCAACCCGTACTATTATGTATTCTGTGGTTTAACTAAAGCAATGTTACATACCTACATACTGCGTACATTACATATTTAATACTCTTCTTTGATCAGCATTAATAGTGGATTGTACAACAATGTTGTTTCCAAAACTCTAGAAGCCTCTACAATGTCACTGTTTGATTTCCTCGCAATTAAAGTGAAAAGCCATGTGTTTAACTAGTGCATAAAACAAGCAATTTTAGCAAAGACGTTTGTCAGCCGGAGCCGAAGGCGAGGGCGGATATTTAAGACGAGGTTTAAATGAGTTTTAAGCACAAGATTATACACTCGGCTTTTCACTTTAATTGCGCTCTTTGAACAACTTAATTTCAAAGAGGCTCAGTTTACTTTTATGCACTAGTGCAAAAAAGACTTTGTATAACCCATAGAAAAAAAAAATAATGATGAGTACAATGACCTCCTTTCGGCTTGGTACAGTCTATATGCGTAACCCTATATTTTCTATACCGTTTGCAACATTTCAAATGTCCTATTGCAGATGAAGTGGCAATCATAGACGAGATACAAATGATAGGCGACAGAGGCAGAGGGTGGGCGTGGACGAGAGCAATATTAGGTCTGCAGGCGGATGAAATACATTTATGTGGGGAGGCTGGTGCTATAAATCTCATAGAGGAAATTTGCAATACTACAGGCGAGGATATAGAAGTAAGTTTTGCTACGTTACAAGTAATGGTATATATATTTTTAACTCATGATGCAAAATTGGAGTTACGGCCCGGCCACAATGCTTACTTGTGTTACTTGTTACTTGTGTAGCGGGCATTTTCCGCATTTTGCGTCCCCCGGCTGCAGCTAATTCAGCCACCCGGTCTCCTCCAGGAAAGCCAGCAGCCTACGCAGGCTTCCCAGAGCGTCCTCGGTGATCCGAGGATAGTGTTTCGTTGTTCTGCCACGCTGCTGCACTCCAGCAGCATATGTGCGGCCGTTTCTTCAGTCTCCAGACACCCTCTACATAGGGGACTGTCAGAAACCCCAATTTTAAAAAGGTGTTTGTTTAAAAGGCAATTACCTGTGACAACCCCAACAATTTGCCGGAGTTTGTCACGTTTTAGATTCAACAATCTACGGGAGTATCTCGGATTGAGTTCCGGGAAAGCTTCTCTTGATTGTCTACAGTTTTTAGTACTTGCCCAGTTTTCTTTGTGAAGTCTTGTAGTACGTTGACGAATCCAGGGTCTGATTTGGCTAAAAGGTAGGGGGATTATCGGCTCAGGCCCTACCGGTCGTATGCTCGAGCCTCTCCGCGCCAGTTCATCAGCCGCATCATTTCCCCTAGACCCACTGTGCCCCTTGATCCATTGGAGAGTAACATGGCCACCGGCCACGATGCTTTAAAGCAGTCTCCTACAACACAAGTTTATTCTTAGTGTAGGACGTAGGTGCTGTACGACATTGTCAAGTTCCACAAGTCACTTCTTTATTTATTTTGCAAATTAGTTTATACTCTTTATAGTTTTATTTTAGGTAGGCCTCTCCCACTAGATGGACCGACAACATCGTGAGAGTTGCGGGCATCCAGTGGATGCAGAGTGCAGGCTGTTGTTCAGTGTGGAGGTCAAAGGGGCAGGCCTGTGTTCAGCAGAGGACGTCTTCGGGCTGATGATAATGATGATGACAGTTTAGCTTTAGTTTTGCTCTGCTAAATACGGCCCCTTTAATAATATATGATACAGTGAGCCTAATGGTGGACTGCGGTAACATATATGCTCGCATCCCAACTTAAGGCTGGTTTGCACAGCAAATCTGGTTCTTTATCTGGATCTTACAAAAAATTCCATACGATTTGACATTTGAATTTTGGTCGTACAAGTGGGCTTAAAGCTTTATTCTATAATTTTTCCCAGGTGCGGTCATACAAAAGGCTGACTGAGCTAAAAGTGCAGGACTCAGCACTAGGCAGTCTAGACCATGTTCAACCAGGAGACTGCATAGTGTGCTTCAACAAAAACGACATTTACAGTGTGAGCAGAGCGATAGAACAGAGGTCAGTTCCGTGAGGCAGGTATCCAATCATTATACAGGTTGTGCCTGTTTTAGCTCTTACTGGATTAGAAATAAGGAACAAGCAAGGTTACAAAAGCTATTCTTACCCCTAACCCTAATGGGTTCCGTTCCCAAAGGGTGTCAACGAGTTACTAAGCCTGCGCTGTCTGTGTCCTACATTTAAACGGCTGTATCTTTTGAACCGTAATAGAAAGCCAGTTAAAATTTTCACTTAATGTGTAATGTGATGAACATTTGTGTTTGTTCTATATCTGGGTGTTAATATCTATTTAAGTTTGTATTTAAAACTATATTTAAATATTTGGGCTCAGATGACTGTGTGCAAAAATGTTCCGAATATTTATTTATTTATTGTTATGGCAGATTAACTAAGAAATAATAATATAATAAAAAAGTTTAAAAAGAAACCCATATTTTCGTGTTTACTCTAGTGTAAGAGCGGTAACACGTTCAAGCGTCAAACATGGCACGGTACCAAGATATGACCTCTTTGGTCCATTTTTCTTTAGAGGATCTAACCTCATGTCCTTTTTAGTCTCTTGATCTTCCGTGAGACATCTGTCAACCCTGTGGCCTTCCTAATTCTGGTCAGTCTCCACTTGTCCTTCAGCTTAATGTGCAACATGCTTCTCTCCATCCCTTGTTGGCATACCTTAAGTTTTTGGCTGTGCCTTTGTCAGTTTACAGACTTGGCATATAAGTAAGTATTGGTAGAATACACATGTTGTAAATTTTACACTTGGCTGGCATTGGGACTCTTTGATCTTCAGTATTTTTTTAATAACCAGTAACAAGCTCAGGTGTTGTTTACTCCTCTTTGCAGTTCTTTGTCTATCTGCGAGTTTGGTGCAATTGTTTGTCTGAAATACACATATTCATCCACATATTCTGTCTCTTGGTTACTTGCCTTACTAGTCTAATTATGTACCTGTTATTGTTGCAGAGGACACGAAGTGGCTGTGATATATGGTAGTCTACCTCCAGGGACTAAATTGGCACAAGCGAACAAATTTAACGACCCAGACAGTTCATGCAAAGTTATGGTCGCTACTGATGCTATAGGGCTTGGTATCAATTTGTAAGTATTTTCTGACGGATGGTCAAATATAAGACAGTATCTGAGGGGTTGAAGTATCCTTCAAGTTCATGCGAGCCTATCTGCTTGCAGCGATATGAAAACAGCAAACGTCTTATTTTTAAAGTTAGCTGCCTCGCTCTTACCTTTGATTTTTTAGCGCCGAGCCTAATTGAAGTAATGTATAACGCAATCAAAATAGTAAGCTACCGGTAACAAGGGGTCAATAAAGAAAAACATAGAACGTTTTTTGTTGTATAGTTTCCAAACGAACCCAACGATGACGATCCCAAGCTCGATAACAAGCTGCCCACTTAGCTTCCGAAGAGATTGAGTTCCCTCTGTATTTTTTATCACTTGTTTTTCGGGGAATGGTCTGTATTGCTTTTTGATCTCATTCCTGCGTCAGACTTCCACTACCGTACATCTCGACACCGTGTCAAAAAGCTCTCCCCAAGCTTGCTAAGCTGGAAATTCCACACCGTCAGATTTTTCCGCTCCCTTTTTCCATGGACCTGCAAGGTGTGGAATGTCCTTCCCCCAAAGGTCTACCCGCCGAGCTTCAACATGAAGCGTTTTAAAATGGGTGTCTACAACTACCCTTCCGGGCTGGCAATTCACCGTCAACCCCGCTAGTGTTGCAGGTGTCCATAGGCGGTAGTTTCTGCTTACCATCAGGCAGACAGCAAGCTTATTTGCCGCTTTAAAAAAATAAAAAACAACAATTCAAAAAAAATTGGTCACAGTATGGTAAAAAAACTTTTTACATTGCGTCTCTGTTCAACCCCTTCATTTCTATTCATCCGCTTCCCTATTACGTGGTTTTAGCTTAAAGCTGTCAACACCACCGCTGACGCCTTATGCAGGAACAGATAAAGCTCTAACTGATTCATTATTTTAATTGAGTGAATACCGTAGGGCAATTTTGCTTTGGTATTAATTCATACTTTTTGTTTTTAGGAGCATACGAAGGATAATCTTCTACTCGTTAATAAAACCAGTGATAAATGAAGACGGGGATAAAGAAATGGACGTCATCAGTATATCACAAGCTTTACAGATTGCAGGTAAGCCCCAACTGTTTACCCCTGTACACTAGGAGCTAGGTATAAATTTACGACTTACAACAGCGTAACCTTGTATACCGACAAGGTTACGCGGAAAGGGTGTACCTTAATACTCATCATTATAAACTTTTACTAATGGACCATCCCTGAAATAGCAGAAAGAATATCGCCAATGTCACCGTTTAAAAAAAAACTAGATTACATGTGACATTGCTGGGATCATCTACTTCACTTACTTCCCATATTTTATGTCATAGACTGGTTTTATTACTTGAATTCTTCCTAAAGAAATATTTCACCCCAAACTACAAGGAAACATAAATAACGTGACATTTTCTTTGTTGTTATCTTTGCAAAAAAAAACTATGATTGTAATCATAGTATATCGTATTTTTATTTTATATAAATATCCTATTTTGAAGGTCGGGCGGGCAGATATGGTAGCGCTTGGGAAACTGGCTATGTCACAACATTCAAGGCAGAAGATCTGGCAACACTAAAGACTTTACTGTCAAAACCGCCCGACCCAGTGAATCAAGCCGGTCTACATCCCACGGCAGAACAAATGGAGCTTTACGCTTACCACCTACCTCATGCTAGTCTCAGCAGCTTAATGGTGAGTTTAAGTTAGCAAACGTATACTTCGTCCAATTATTTAATTTTGTTTTATTGAATAATAGAATTGGATCACTAATGTGGAGTGTGCAGAGAGGTCAGAACAGCATCTTGAAGATCGAGGCTGAAGATATTCACGCGCCTATCAGGCATTCAGGCATTTTGTGCGGGCGATGACTGCGTAGGATATAATATATTTATTACTGTGACCACAATTAAATGGCTATGGATACGGAACTCTACCGTCTCTGTCTCGACATGCTGTTAGCCAGTTATCCGTATTTTTAACTATAATAATTTATTATAATATACAAACTATGATAAAACCTTAATTATTTAAGTGATGAAGACCTCTTTTTTGTTAAAAAGAGAGACACACAGGCATGTGATCCTGATGGTAAGAGGTAATCGCTGTCTGTGGATACCTACAACTCTCGATCCTTTGTCAGCCCGGAGTGATTCGGAAAAAATATTCGGGACATTTTTTGCACACACGGTCATCTGACCCCAAACTAAGCAAAGCTTGTAATATGGCTCCAGAGACTGATATACATACATATATATTTGTAGACGCCGTTTTTTTAAATGCTCCATAGTTAATCTCTATCTATCTATCATAGAGATAGATGGGCTCAGAGGATCATACAGTGGGTGGGTGAAAATGGACGAAGGAGCCAAGACAGGCCTAGAAAACGCTGGCGCGATGACCTTGACAAGTTTCAGATACAGTGGTCGAGTCTGGCGGGTGATCGCACTGCCTGGAAAGAGATGAGGGAGACCTATGCCCAGAAGTGGGACAGTATAGGTTAATAAATAAAAAATAAAGTTAATCTCAGCTTCCCTCACATACCATTCTCCTTGTTCAGGATATCTTCGTGCACCTGTGCACGGTAGACGACTCTCTCTACTTCATGTGCAACACGGAGGGGTTCAAGTTCCTCGCGGAGATGATTCAGCACGTGCCGCTGCCGCTGCGGGCGCGGTACGTCTTCTGTTGCGCACCCATCAACAACAAGCTGCCTTTCGTCTGCGCTACATTCCTCAAGGTTATCACACTAAATTTTTTATTTATTTTATTTATTTCAGTCTTGGTCTTCCCATTGCTGGACAAAGGCCACGCTTCTTTTCTTCCACACTTCTCAGTTATGTGCTATGGTGGGCCTGTTTTTTTTTACATCGGATTAGGGACACGTTTGACCGCGATCTCGCTTGATGGAAAGCGATGATGCGGTGGAAGATGGAGCACGTTTGCCTTTTGCGTGGGAGTCAAGCTCGTCCCGCCATCTTTTACTTTGTGTTCAAGGCCTGTTCAAGGCCTTTGTGTTCAAGGCCTGTGTTCAAGGCCTAAATAGTTATTTGTGTTACAAAGGGACAAGGCAAAGTAATATTTTGTTCGTCGAAGGCGTTATTTTGAATCCTGAGCGTAGTGAGAAATTCAAAATACGCCACCCGAGAACAAAATGTTTTGGCTACATAGAAAATATAATGCCAGTTCACGCGAGCGTCTCCAATCTACTACGCTAATCTTTCGGAAGCACGAACGCGGACCAATCAGAAGAGCGAAAGACCAAACTCCCATAGGAACAAACTTTATTTTGTTCCCTCTATCGTCCAAAGCCAGATGTCGTTTTTCGAATGGGTGTGATGAAAAAAATATTGCTGTATGACTTCAATACCAAAATTCGTCCTCAGATGGTCCGACAATACAGCCGAAACGAGCCCGTGACCAAGAACTGGCTGTGTAACGCAGTGGACTGGCCTCTACCTACGCCCAAAACTATCATGGACTTGGTACATTTGGAATCCGTCTTTGATATACTCGAGCTTTATCTGTGGCTGAGGTGAGGGATATTTTTATTTATGGTTTTAATTTTAACCCAAATTAAATAATTTATAAACCATTTTAAATGTACCAACAGGGTGTTGGTACATCCATAAAAAATTAAATACATTTTTTTGTGGTATTTTATAAAATATTTTTAGAAATAAAGTAAAGAATGTTAAGTAAACAAACAAAGTGTGTGAGAGGGGGAATTCTCTCCCCCGCACCTTCACACCGTTCCCCTACCAGGCACTCCGAACCTTAGGCATGGCGTCCACGCGCCGTATGATTCACGCTTTTTAGGGTTTCGTACCCAAAGGGTAAAAACGGGACCCTATTCCAAAGCCCACGATATCTGTCTGTCCGTCCGTCTGTCTGTCCTGCCTTTAAACAGCTGTCTCTATCTTTCGAACCGTAATAGATGCTAGTTGAAATTTTTACAAAACAGGTATGTAATGTTACGACTGATTAAATAAGAAATAGTAAAAAAGTCAAAAAGTAAAAACGAAAGGGCTCACATCCAATAAACGTATTTTTTAAGGTTTTTTTGTATTAGTTATAATGTAAAAACGGTAATACCTACAAGCGTCAAACTTGGCATGATTATATATAGTACACACTCTAGAGTATAACAATAAATAATAAATAATGGCCAAGCGTGAGTCGGTGACAAGTTTATGTTGTAATATCAAGTTATAACTGGTAATTTCGTTATTGAATTTTGTGGTGGTACGAAACCATCAGTGTGCGAGCCCGACTCGCACTTGGCCAGTTTATTTGCAATACCGCCAGTTCAGTGGGATCCCGCAAAATTTTCGACCGAGATTAGCCCCGCAAAACGTATGCGGGATTCCGGTATCCCGGGATTGCATGCCCTAAATTCCCACCCTTATGCTCAAGACTGATCTTTTTATGTTTGCTACTTAGATTAACTACACAAAGATGGTAAGTTTCCAAACAACGCCTTCTCAAAACGTAAGCTACAAATCCCCTACGTGTGCTGTGTTTACTTGCCTCGTCACGCACACAGACGCATAAATTATGTGGCCAGTTGAAATGTTTTTTTCCCTAAAAGTTTGGTAATTGGTTGATTGGTAAAGTCGGTTCCATACATTGATTTAAAAGTAAGTATCTAAATAGGTCGTGGCATTTCGAAGTTACTGTGGAATAAAGAAACTCACCCATATAAAAACATAGGTACCTATTTTATAATATACATGAACCCTGAAAAAATAATACTCCTTTTTTGTGCAGTTGTGTAGTAAAAAAAACAAATATCATACCAAAGTAAGCAACGTATACAACTGGAATAATTTCATACAAAGCTGGCAACACTCTGCCGAACTAAGAGTGAATGGAGTTTTGGCGCCAACGCGGAAAAAACATGTCGGCTCGTTGGATTATTTTCCTAAACTTGTGTATTTTCGAGTGTTAATGTGTACTAAATGGTGAATTATTATTCATTGAGTGCTCGTGAACGTGCTCGAGTGAGGGCAAGTGATATAACGAGGTGAAACGTGTCTTTTCGTGTTGTTTCCAAAACTCCATAGGAGCCTCTTGTAAAGTCTTCACCACTTTACAGGGGCATGAGTTCGACTTGACCGTGACTTACTTAGCTTGACTCTGACTGTGACTATGACTTGTTTGACGCTAATAAGACAAAATGAACTGTTTAATATTACGAGTAAAGGACATTGAATCCACGCTCATGAAAATTAAAAAAAAAAAAAAAAAAAAAAACTAAGAATGAATGGAGTTTTGGCGCCAACGCGGAAAAAACGTGTCGGCTCGTTGGATTATTTTCGTAAACTTGTGTATTTTCGAGTGTTAATGTGTACTAAATGGTGAATTATTATTCATTAAGTGCTCGTAAACGTGCTTGAGTGTGGGAAATGATATAACGAAGTGAAACGTGTCTTTTCGTGTTGTTTCCAAAACTCCATAGGAGCCTCTTGTAAAGTCTTCACCACTTTACAGGGGCATGAGTTCGACTTGACCGTGACTTACTTAGCTTGACTCTGACTGTGACTATGACTTGTTTGACGCTATTAAGGCAAAGTAAACTGTTTAATATTACGAGTAAAGGACATTGAATCCACGCTCATGAAGATTTTAACAAAAAAAAAACTAAGAGCAAATAATTTGTTTTCACAATTTTTGATATTTTAGACTATTTAAGCAAGAAAATTAATGGATTACCTGTGGAATGTCAGACCATAACTCTTTTTCTGCTTTTATGATTTGTTGTGGCACGATTTCTCCGCGTAAATTGACATATTTTTTGTTGGGGAGCTCTTAACACTATCTCCTGACTCCCATTTGAACGGCCTACATTTCACGCATGTTTATGGTTTCTGTGTGTAGCTCTTCTAAGGTTTGCTAATCATTTTTCAGTTATCGTTTCTCGGACATGTTTCCCGATGTAAAGCTGGTTCGCGAAATGGAATCAGAACTCGACGCCATCATACAGCAAGGAATATTCCAAATAACTAGGTAAGTCTATGTTCTGTGCTTTTATTCATCTATTATTATACATATTTTATTTTTGATATATATTATATATACATTTATACATATTTTATTTTTGATATGCTTTAAGTACAATGATCGTTCGTGTTCAAATGTCTCCATTTCTATTTTCATACTGATAAACCGTTTTTTTAATGCCATAGTTGGCAAACGAGCAAACGGGCTGCCTGATGGTCAGCGGTCACCGTCGCCTGCCACTTGTAACACCAGAGGCATTACAACTACGTTGCCGACCCTTTAAGAGTCTATTAATTATGCATTATGAAGAACCCCATGTTGTAGCTTCTCGGTAACACCGCGGAAGGTAGCTCATTCCAAATTTGCAGGTGTGATGCAAGAAATATTAACGCAAAAATTGTACGGCTCACTTACTACGCACACCAAGAAACTTGTAGCGACACCAATGTATACTAATAGTGCACATGCAAAAAATGGGCGACAAAGACTCTTAATGAGCCTAATGAGTTCGAATAAAGACATCAATCTTGATTTAGGCTAGATGCGTTCACAGCCGCCACGCCACCTTACCATATCCCCTTGTTTGCCTTATCTGAGTTTAAACCCAAAGATATTTACATACCTTAGCCGGCCAGTCTTTGGATGGCTGACCGTGAGTGGCATTTACAACTAAGCGCTACCGTAATGACATGTTAAAGGCATTTTTTTGTCTTATAACTACAACTGTTAAGCGATGTCAGAGTAGGGTTGCCAACTTTTTAGGAAAATAAAGTATACCTATATAAAATATATATATATAAAGTATAAAAAAAGAATTTGCAATAAAAAAAGTATATACAAATTTCACATCACACAAATTTATTATATTAAAATGTTTGAAAACATAATATTTTCTTGAGCTCAGCACACTAGCATCTGTGCTAGCATAGTGAAATCTTACAACAAGAATATGCATTCCGTTACATTCTATCCATATGTCATAAAAAAAGTATTAGAGGCGCGGGCCGCATTATTGAACGTATCGGTCTTATGAAGTGCCGGATTATTGAGATTATACTGTAAATATTTTCCCAAAATTTTATAGTATAAAGAAGCAAAAGAAAGTAGGAAACAAAGTGTAGGTTTTAAAGTATAGTTGGCAACCCTCCGGGTGGCCTAAAAATCTGACTAGGCCTAGCCACTCCGCCCATACAAAATTTATTCATACCTATTTCAGTAGACACTACCCAAAATATTACTTATATTATAACTACTAGTAAAGTCCTTGTAGCTCTTTTCACAGGTCTGGAATTATATCGAAGACCAGTGAAAAAGATGTCGTTGAAACGGTCCCTTCCAGGCTTTCGTTAGTTATTTATATCTCCTCTATCCCAAAGATTGTTGTAGACATACAGAGAACTGAATAAAGGACATTGTTCATTACACCCATTCAGCACCAACCCGGTTAAAAGCAAAGCATATCCTGTTGCATACAGCAGAATTTCAAATGACGAATATAGAATGAACTATGGTCACCATGTTGTTTATTTGTTTTTCACTGTTCGCCGGATTAGTGTTGAGTTAGTCTAATAAGCTATGACCCTCGGCCCGGAGCTCTGTCATTTTCATTCAAAAACTACTAGTCCAATTTTGATGAAATTTTGTATTTTTAAATTGGCAAAATGCTTGAAAAAATTACTTCCTTGTAAAAGTTAAAAATATTTTTTTAAAATAATTTGTTATAAGTTTTGTTTTTCTTTATATCTATTTTGAGCGGTTATAGGTTTAATTTTAGTTTTATTTTATTCATATAGGTTGTCGTTTGACCGCCAACTCGCCTGATGTAAATATTGTCACTATCGCGGGTCTAACCCGGACTCGATTAACACAGGACCGAGGCAGATGGCATAGCAAGAGAAATGCCTATACCCAGCAGTGGGATAAGGAAGGCTGTGGATGATGATGATGATCCAGTTTTATCAAAAACGGACTAGTAGTTTCCGTAAAAGCATTGTGTAGCACTTGAAATGTATAATGGATGATGTCGGCTTTTATATTAAGTACCTTCTGGTAATCAAGTGGCATGTCCTTAGGTAAACTCAAAATATTTTTTTTTCCACCAGGTTATTAAGAAACTCAGAGCAAATTATGCGCGATGACCAGGAAAAAATGGACTCGGTCAGCGGCAGCAGAAAAGCAACCAAAGCTATGATGAATGCATCTTCCACTGCCAAAGATGACTCTAAGGGGAAACTGTCTGACATGCTTGTAGCTAGAGTAAGTATATAAAAACCAGACAAGTGTGAGTAGGACTCGCATTCTGAGGGTTCCGTATAAACATAATAAATATGTATGTAGATAGTTCATCCAACCCGGGTAGTGAGTCTCGACGAAAAACGGTTAAGGGTCCTATCACATTTTTTGACGACAAAAACACCGAAAAATGTATTTTTGGTATATTTTTTCTTCTACCTAATAAGATCTTAATGATGATGACGTTGATGTATTAAATAGATCTGTATTTTTTATTAAATGTAGTGGCTTCAGATTTTGGTAAAACTCAACATATCCATTTGTTACCTCCAATTTACAATAGTAATTTTTCGTAAAACTTTAGGAGGGAAAGTTGAATGAACTTCGTTAAATTAGTGTCATAAAATAAAAAAAATTATGTTATGGCTTACATATTTTATATTTATCTTTAAAAGTACGCTTTATTTATTCGGTTTATGCCCAAAAATACAAATACTTAAAATTTAACGGTTCATTTTGTATTACGCCTCTTAAAAAGGTTGAAATATTGAGGCCTATTTTGTCATACCACTCACTAAACTAAACCAATCTGACAGGACTAAAATTATCTGCCTCTCTTTTCATTTTAATACGTGAGAGAAGGATGTTAACAATTATGGAGCTGTCACATTTAGTTTAGTTTAGTTTAGAGTGCATCAGAATCGATGCCATTGATTGACAAACTTAAATTTGTAGTTGGCAAACAGGTGTTCTCATACATACCTACTACAAAATGTAAGTTTGTAATAACAAAAACTTTTTTAATATGATGTTACTTGATATTAACAACTTTTGGATTTATTCCTTTATAAAAGTGCTGTGAGACCTTGCTTCTTGCCAAGTTTCATTAATCTAGTTCAACGGAAATTATCGTTTTTGATTCCTTTAGGGGTCGTCCAATAATCACGTGATTTTTTTTTGCATTTTTTTACACTTTAAATAATTTAATATCTTCAAACATGTTGAAATGCGCGAGCGAGACGCAACAAACAAAGACTCTTAATGCCGGAGTGTCAAACTCATAGTTTATGATGTCTACTTAAAAACAATGCTGACTAAAAGGGAAAACATCTAGTTTTCTTTGTCACCATTTTAAGTTGAACCCGGGAAGTGCGAGTGTCAATAATACAGGAGGCTTGTGGATTACATAATTTTAGTCTTTAACATACAATGGGGTTTCTTATTTGTGATCACGTTTTTTTTTTATTGGCTTTCGTTTACCACCATATTGATTTATGTTAAGCGATGATGCTGTCTACGATGGATCACGCTAGCCTAGAAGAAACCGATTTCCTCGCTTGCTTTCGATGCTTTAAACATATTAGTATAAATTTTGATAGTCACTTTTTCATTCCCAGGGATTAATAACTCCACAAATGCTGAGGAAACTCCAACAAGAACTCTCCACAGATAAAAAAGTAGACCGAAGTAAAAAGAACAGAACAAATAGAAGGAAGCCCTGAAGTTATAATAAGTGTTATTTGTTGACTGTTGTGACTGTAAATAGAGTGAATCAGATAGTTTTGTGTAATAAATGCCCCAGTGAATATGGCTCTTTAAATTACTTTTAATTTTTATGTACAAATAAAAACAATTATACTTGTTTCAAGTTTTTTACTCAACAGGTGCAATAACATTGTTTAAAGCTGGAAGAATATAATTTCAAATATTTATTTTTTAATAACTGCAATCAAGGCTGGCAAGTAGGTAACTGGCTGTAAATCGGTTACCATTTTTTTTCTCTCACTGGGCATGGCTATAGCCATTAAGACCATATACCCTCGTCTTACGTGATAGATAATGCTCAAGTAAGACTTTACTAGGGGCAGTATGGGCTTCTGTGGAGATTTGGAAAAACACGAAAATACACGTTTCACTTCATTCTAGCCCACTCGAGGACATTCACGAAAATGAATAAATAATAATCCTTGATTATTACACATTTAACATTCGAAAATACACAAGTTTAGAAAAAAAATACGATTAAGCGACGTGTTTTTTTCACATTGGCTGTAAAACTATCAACTAGCTACCCAGCTACAGTCTTACGGTCAAAAACCTAGCGAAAGTGAGCAGAATTCATGATTTAGGTTCAGATTTTTCACAATGTTATTGCAGCTGTCAGAGCAAATAAATGAACGAAAATAGTGTAGGGCATATTTGAGGAGACACTATGAAACGACTTTGTGATAATAGTTTGTTTACGGAGTAATTTAAGTGTTATTAAAACAAAGATAAACTTCTATCAGGCTGTTTCATTAACAAGTAGGTAAGTTATCATAGGCAAAGATATTTAAAACTTTGCAAAGGGGTGTTATTTTTTTATTACCTCATAAAAAAGCTGATCATAAATAGAGAGCCCATCAACGAAAACAAAATTAAAATTAGTTCAAAAATAAATAAGATATAAGCAGATATATGCATTTAAATTTCATGCTAGACAGAGAGCGCACTATACTGAGCCGTGACGTCACGGCTCAGGAGCGCCATACAAATGCTATACTAACACACGCTTTGCGAGAAAGGGATAGAGCATCCCCTCCCTATCCCCACCTAAAACTTTAAACGCTCATATCCCAAAGATTTATCAGCCAATTTAATTTATTTTTTCAGTATGTGTAATGTATTTAGTTATATTCCTCGCTAAGCCGGTTATTTGTAATAAATTAAACATGAGGACACATGCCTCGTTTCTTTACCGTGGTACCATTCGAATTTACCATTGATGGGTAGGTAGACTAGGTAGTATACTCGTATGTATATACTTCACATCCTCGAAACTTTTAAGATTTTATGTATAAATTAGTGTAATTGTTATTTATGTGTTTAGTCCCATTCTGGAAAACTCTTGCAGTCTAGGACCGAACAGCGGTTTTGTTAGCATGTCGGCCAACTGCAACTCCGAGGAAACTTGATTCACAGTAATGTTTCCATTGATTATACATTCCCTGACGAAGAAAAAAAAAAAGCCTACATTTTTGCACACACGGTCATCTGACCCCAAACTAAGCAAAGCTTGTGATATGGCTGCCAGAGACTGATATACATACATGATTATAAATTTTTAAATACACACTTAAATTGATATTAACACCCAGATATAGAACAAATACAAATGTTCATCACATGAATGTTTGTCCTAGGTGGGAATCGAACCCACGCTCCCAAGCGCAAAAGGCAGGGTATCCAACTAGACCAACGGGCTATAAATGTATTTGGTGCGCTTGAGATACTCGTATTTCGGACAGTGTGCAAGTTTTACAGCTGACTCATTAGCTAATAAAAGTTTAGATAATAAGTTAAAGTTTAACTAGTGCACCGATTACTACAAATTGCAGATAAACACATTAGAAAAATATCTACGGTACCGCCACTTTTATAACTGCTGATAACAAGTCGTAAATTGAGGGACCTCTTGACACTTTATCGCGCAAGAGGGTAGTTCAATATAAACGTCACTAGATCAGTGGGTGTAATGCTGTTGTGCTGACGTGCTAAAACAATCATTTGGAACACCAAACAGTTTTTTTATTTTGAGCTGATAATAATCATTTGAATCGAATCGTATAGAACCAATGATGAAAGTGTTTTTCGTAGTGATTTTAATTATTACAATATCAGCAGGTATGACAGTGTTATTTTGCGTAACTATATAACTATCGGCGGCGATATTGGTGCTTCTTAGAGGTGAAAGCTCATAGTCTCCTAGTGACAGTAAAGTTGGAGCGAAAAAAAGTCCAAAAAGTCGAACGAAGCCCTAAAGATCTCAGCTCACTATGACATACACCAATAGTACCTACCTACTTTATTATAAACTGAAAAAATATACTGACTGCATCTGAAGTATCTGAGCATAACTATATCGGCATTCGCACATGCAATTATTACTTTGTATAAATCGATCGAACGACGAACGAAAAAATTTGGGTTGGTCCCATACTAAAAGTTGTTCCTATTACTTTCATTGTCCTCCATTAGGCCACCATTCCGTGTAAGCGTTACTTAACTTTTGTAATTATTTCTTTATTACTGTTTTCAGCTTTCCGCGTTTTCGAAATTCAGGGAGTGGAAACAATTCTAGCCATGGCGGGTGAAACAATACAAATTCGATGTAAAACGGAGACTCCCATGGCCTACTGTGGTTTCATACATCCAAACGAAACAAGATATTCGTAAGTACACAAAACTAACCAAATTGCAGTTACCGAATTGTTATCAAATGGACGACCAAGGGTTGAGGGGCCATCAGGCGAGTTGGTGACTTAATGTAGTTTCGAATATTAAAACAACCATGACCCTTTAATAGTTTTTCAGGTGCAAGCCTAAGCGCGGGCCAGTGCGCCGTCAAGATCAAAGCCTCCAAAAACGACAGCGGGGTATGGCGCTGCCATATCGGGAGCGAAGGTTCGATCGGCGTGGAAATAATGCAGCACATCAACGTTAGAGTGGTGAAAGAGCTGGCAGCTTTGGAAAAGAACATAACAGCCGTGCATGGCAAATCAGTGACGATTGTCTGCGCGACGGCGAAGGGTCTCAATCCTTTGAAATACTGCCGGTTTGAGCCGCCTAATGACATGCCGTTTAGTATAAACTCTGAAGTGAACGTGACCAAGTAAGTGTTTAGCTTAGATCTACTTGATAGTAGAATTAAACCCTTGCTTGAAATTGCTAGTTTTTGCTAATACATTGTTATCGTCTGAAAAGGATAGCAATTTAATTTAGTTTTTTACTAAGGAACAGTAAACGGCCATATTATAAGATGTACAATAAGGTGGATAGATTACCTAATTAGAATAAACTTAATAATAATACAGCCAACAGCCCTATTCACAGATTACTTACACTGCAATAGCAATGTAAGAGTTATGATGAAAACAAAGATAAAATACCTAGCTGTCTTTGCATTATGATGTTTAACTTTCATTTCATGAATGTTTTCAGGCCAATCCTCGGGCGCTACTATTTCCCAAACAACAAGAGTCTGGACCGCGGCGACTGTGCGGTCACCATTCGAAAAGTCAAGTACGAAGACGTGGGTAAATGGACATGTGGCGTTGGGATGGATAACGGGAAAGGGTACAGCGATACTGTGAAACTGGATGTAGAAGGTTAGAATCATCAGCCTGTTTATGGCTTTTATCCGACTGCCCAAGAAGTAGGGTAATGTTTTTCGGGAGTAGTACTTTTTTATTACGATTTTGATGTGTGAGGCGTCGCTTTAGATTCATCTCAAAGATAATTTATATTGTCATCTTCGTGCTCGGAAAAATATAGGTAACGTTTTGCAGTCGGGTTAAAGTTCACGTTCGCGTGATTTTCCGCACTGCGCTGTTTACAGCCCGCGGTAAGAGGTAGCAGTAAGGTGCTATTAAAGGAAATACAAGGAGTAATAGTAAAAATATAAACCTGTATTTGACCGAGCGAAGAAGGGTCTTAGATTCTAATGGGACCAGTCGGCGTTTCTATGTATGTTTGTTTATTTGTTCGACGGTAACTTGCGTATGGTTGATCCGAGCTTCATGAAATTTCCTAGGCAAGTTAGCTAGCTAGTTAATTCAAATACAATTCAAGTTCGGTTATGAGCAAAATCGGTCCAAGGGTTGCAGAGATATAGGGATCGCGAGGCCACCGTTCGGGGCGAACTAATTAGTAGATATATTTTATTTATATTACACGGGAATTACTCACGTAAGAATAAGCCTGTCACTCCGACTATAGTTTCAACCGCATTAGTTACCGGATTAATCTTACGTGAGTAATTCTCGTGTAATATAAGTAAATAATATGTGTGAAAACCATGTTAGTTTTCATAATAAAATACCTAATATCATGATAATTATTATACTTATTTGTGGGTTCCTTTTTTCCCTCGACGCAAACAAGGGCCTTACGGACAACAGCTATTGCGGCACCAAACTAACGTTAGATCCGCTCAGTTGGAAAATCACGCGACCGTGAACCTTAACGCGCCCAGATACGGTTTGCGGTCGCGTGATTTTTCAACTGAGCGGATCTAACGTTAGTTTGGTGCCGCAATAGCTGTTGTCCGTAAGGCCCCAGAACTGTCGTTCATATTTGGCAAACTTGTCAACGAGGTTATTTACTTTCTTACTTACTTTCATTCCCTGTATTCTGTAAATACCCCATCATCAACTAATCTTCTCTTGCTCAGGCCTTTACACGATGTCTACAGCATCGGCGACGGGCATCACCTTCGGTGCGATCGCAGTGTTCCTCGCGATACTCGGCTTCATTGTGTGGAAGAAGCGAAGGTAGTTACATTTCTTATTCGAGACTAGTAGTTAGTATAAAATATTCCACATAGGGATAAAGCAGCTTTCTGTGAAAGAATTTTCAAAATTGGTTAGTAGTTCCAGAATGTTCCAGATACTTCTTACCTCCTTACAAAGATTGCCAACTTTTTGCACAAGATATGAAGTACCTACTTATACCAAGTTATATCTATTAAGCTGGTAGAAAGAAAATGAACAGTGTTAAATTTTTGGACCCAATGAAAACTTCATTTTAGAGCCTATAAACTACCAAAATTTTAACTGTAAAAAAAACCACTCAGATTTTTTAAAGAGGTTTAAAGTGATTATGAAATAAACTGTATTTTTTAACAGTAAACAGTATTATGGAGCTAAAAACAGTCTCTCAGCTCTTTTTAACAGCTGTGCTTTAAATGTTCTTTCTTCCTCGGACCTGCAAGGTGTGGAATGTTTCCAAAGGTCTTCCCGCCGAGCTTCAACATGAAGCATTTTAAAAAGAATTTAGTGTGGTGTCAATTTGTAGTTTTCTACTTTTTGATACCCATATTAACAAGGTCGACAAAAAATTACACCACCCGCCATCTTGCGGCAGCGGCTATTTTAAAAATATTCCAATATTGGGTATTGCATATGCACCTACCAAAGGTGTATGCAGAATTTCAAGAAAATCTGTTATTAGGAACTGGTTCTAATTCAGCTTACAAGGTTTGACCTAAACAAACAAACATACAAACAAGGCAAGTTAAATAAAAACTTGTAAAAAAAATTACTTTCGGTGCGAAAATTTCTGTTTTGTTATATTTATTTCCCGGACCCGGGTATGTCCTAAAACTGCGACTAGAACCACCTGAGGATGTGCAGCAGCGTCCTATTAGTACACGGTGAACGTACTGCGATCCCCAAGCCGCCTGCCAAGCGTGGGGATTATGGCAACACCCCTCTCCAATAGGGAGGCCTTTGTTCAGCAGTGGACGTTTTTTGGCTGATGATGTGATGTGTATATTTATTTACAGGTTCCTTGGTAGCGTTCCCCCGGAAGGAGAAGGACAAGAATTGCGGCACGTGAGACGTGGAGGGTCCCCGCGAACTTCCCCCACGAACTTCCCATACGTTACCCCGACCGCGTCCCCACGCGTTACCCCGGCCGCGTCCCCACGCGTCAGCCCAGCCGCGTCCCCACATGTTTCGGCACCACAGTCCCCTCACTGCACGCGTGCGTTGCTCACTGGTGTAATCCCAGTAATAACTCTGCAATCTCCGAGTGAGAGAGGATCGATTTTTAGTACATAAGATTTTAACACTGGATGTGCCGCGCGGCTCCCTCTGTCCTTATAATGGCAAATGATAGACCTTATAACGGCATGTTTGTTTTGCCACACCGCAGCGAAGTACCAATATATTAAGGGTGTGAAATACGTATCGATTTCCATACAAAGGGCTATGAAGATTTTGACCCTAAAATGAGTGCACAATTAAAGTTTTATATTTGGATAGGGGGACACTTACAAACAAAAAATGTGAACTAACATAATGTCCTAAAGTGTCAGGTTTTTAAGATGTTAAAGGTAAAGTAACTTGCTTTTAAAATAGTTTCTTTTTTATAACCATTGACGCAAATTCTATCCATCCAATGGTTGCCTGGAAGGGGTCGCTTTTATGGCACTAGCTCTTAAGTTTCTTTATCTGTAACTTTTATTTCTAGTGTGCACAATGAAGGGTTTCTCATCTATCATAATTATTAAATACATTTTTTTTTTGAATTTTTTTGTGTAACTGACAACTCTATAAAGTTATATGATTATATACGAGATATTTACCGTGGTAAGGTTGTGGAACCGTGATAGTTTAAAACAGTGTTTTGCCAAATAAATGCCTTTAGCATTTTTTCGTAAACCAAAATTCGACCAATACAGGATCAAAAATAAAATAAAAAATGTGTCTTCTATCCAAATGTATAATATTCATTGTGCACAGCGAATTAAAAAAAGGCGGCCAATGTTACGGCCACCCTCTATACAAAAATATTTAAAGCCCTTTTGAAACAGCTTAAGTCACACAGTCGAGCTTTCAAACAGAGATTAAAGACAGAATCTGTTAAGTGGTACTTAGGAAGATATGGAGCGGCTGGCTGGTGGTGGTCTTTACGCCATTTTATTCCGTGTCCGTCGTTTCCGTTAAGGTGAAGAGAAAGTAGGAGTGGCGCCCCCATCAAAAAAACATAACAGGCAGTGAAAGTCCCGTTAAAATCGGTCCAGCCGTTTTGGAGTCCATAGGGAACATACACACAAACATCGCCTTTTATTACAAGTAGATAAATTAGCATTGGTATTAACTGCACCAGCATGGTTAGATTATGGCCCATCCTCTCTCTCTCTGAGAGAAGGCCTGTGTCCCAGCAGTGGGAACATGATAGGCTGATAATAAAAATGATGATGATTAACTGCACCCTGCAGTTTCACCCGCGGAAACAAACTGCCAGCAACAATTTATTTTCTTGCGTAAAAAGTTCTCGACACGACATCTCTTATGTAATTTTTATCTCGGTAAATAATAGAAGAAATACAAAAACCGTGTTAACCCGTGGGATGCAGCTAGTTCTCATTGTAACAGAAAATTTAATTAATTTTAACAATTTAAATTTAATGATGAGTAGGGCACATAATTATGTATTATTATTTTTTATTTAATTGATTGTTATACATATTTTAAGCATTCGTTAACTAATTGAATTTTATAATTATGTAAGCATAGGTGTGAAATGAGCGGGTTAGAAATAAAAATTCTGAATTTATTTTTATGTACACCTTTTTTATTGCACTGAATTACTTCTACAATCGTTTTGTAAGATGAATTCAGTAAGTACAAACTATACATAAATAACTTAGTTGAAGCTGTCTAAACTGGGATTTAATTACTAGGATGGTTCAACATAAGTGCTAACCTCTCCATGTTGACAGCGTACACTGAATGGCATGCGATGACATTACGATCCGTCTGCAGTGTGTGGTAGAACTCGTCTATCGAGAGTTTTTCATCATTTGGTTCTTTTGTTGGCACACTGGAAGGAAAAACATACCTACAGTCACAAAAAATCGTTTTTGTTTAAATTAGAACGGCTGTCAATGCATTTTTGTAAGAAATTTGTTGTAGGCTGTTGCACCCATATAAACGAAACATCAGTTTTTAGAAATCAGTTAGCAACTATGATGCGGAGTTCGACGGGTTGATCTAAATAAGAATGTTCAACCAAGGTTCACTCATATGCCTGGTAACAGATTTTCCTTCTCTTTTCTGCCCTACAGTTAGACCTAGAGCTGTATTTCCTACCAACAAGGTATGTATTATAGAATTATTTTAACTACTTACTAATTTTAACTGTCCCAATAGCCACATCCACCCATTTATTTAAATTCATTTCTCTTTGAGTATTTTGGCGTCACATTTCGTGTGCATTTGCCACTGTCATTGTATTAAAATATTATCAAATTAAATATCGTCAAACAAGTCACGGACGTAGCCAGAGCCAATGTAAGTCACGGTCAAGTCAAAGTCATGCCCTAATAAAGTCGCGGAGGCTTTCCAAGAGGCTTCACGATAATACATGTTTCACCGCGTTATATCACATTTCCCACACTCTGGGATATCCATGAACACTTCATGGATATTCCCGAGTGAGTCAACGATCAACGATGTGTTCGAGTGGATCAACACTGGAAAATACACAAGTTTAGGAAAATAATACAATGAGGCGACATATTATTTTCACATTGGCGTCAAAACTCCATACACCCATTCTACACCGGCGACACACGTCATTCTGACAGATCGACCGACTTATCCGTGGAGGTGGCTAAATGTCGGAGCGACCACTGATACTCTAGCCCCCTTATTAATAAACGTGGAGTAGTCTTGGAATAGTTACGCAGTGTTTTGTCTATTTCTCTCTTTCAAAATTTGAACTCGATCGAAAAAGACAAAAGATAGAGTAACTATTCCAAGGCTACTCCAAGTTTATTTATAGGGGTAAGCGTGCTGTCCGGGCTATTGTAAGGGTCAAATGGGATGTCTCTGAATAACCTTATTATATTGAATTAGGAATATTAACGGTACCGCCGATCTTAATATCCCAGGTTTGTCATTTCTTCGGACTGAACCTGGTCATCATCATCATTAGGGAGTCCAATCTCGCATCAAAACCTCTGCCAAAATTGCGGGAAAATTAGAAAATCACTGGCCCCAGGGCATAGCTATAGTTTTGAATAAATTAGTGTCCAGATTACCTGCAAGCAATTTCAAAAGCAGCGGAATGCTCCATCTCGTCTATGGTAGGGGGACACCTTGGCCCGAGCCCGTCTGGAGTATCGTCCACATTGACGCGTCCCTCGGCCTGAGGGTCATACAGCTTGGCCGTATTCCGCAGCCACATGTTCGGCATGTCCCCTCCGATATCGTGCATGAAGTGTTTGTTGTGCATCTTGTAACCTTTGTAACAAATAAACAATCGTTATAAAACACAAATAAATAAAAAGTACCACAAGTTTCCTATTACAAATAATGTTATCTGATATCCGAGGCATATTATTTGGTATTTGTGCCTAAGTAAGCTTAGGCATAAATATGTACCAAATAATATTCCTCGAACCACTAATAAATAAGAAATAGCTTTATTACTTATTTTACTTTATTGTTTTATACTTAATAGGCTACTGGAAAGTTTTTTTTTTTAGTAAAAATAGAGCTGATTATTAAATGTTGTAAATGTTTTCTTGTCACATATTAGTTTTAACCTGCAGTTTTCAGTCAGCTCCTGACCATGGCCATTGTAATATGGTCGAAACGTCGAGTGAAAGGTAAATACTTTTACCTAAATAAAATAATACGTGATAAGTCCCGATAAACATTTAAGACAATGTGTTCAAATCGCGAAAGTTTAAAATGATTATTAATTAACTAAATCAAAATCGGATCAGTTGTTTAGGAGCTATGATGCCACAGACAAACACACAGATACACACGTTAACCTTATGAAACCCCTCTTATTGCGTCTGGGATTGAAAATAGAGAGGGAAAAAATAGTTTAAAATATAATTTTTATTATTTTTTTAATTTTTTTTTTTTATTATTTTTATTTGGTTTTGTTTTGTATAATGAAACGGGCGAGAATTTTTCCACAACCCACCTGATGGAAAGTAATGATGTGGTCTAAAATGGAGCATGCTTGCCCACGATGTGCCTATTCACTCTTGTCTTGAAGAGTCCCAGGTAGTATTTTAAAGGGAACACTGAGCCAGGGAGCGCATTCCATTTCTTTTCAATGTGTATTATGATTTTAGAAAATTTGTGCACCAGTTTCATGATTAGGTTTTCCTTCCTGGACATAAGCCTCCTCTAGAAGTCGCCATTGTTCTCTATCACTGGCTTTTCTGCGCCACCGTTTTGGTAGATCATCCTCTTACCTTCTCTGTGGCCTTTCCGATTGTTTTCTTCACACCTCAGGGGTACCAAGATATGAACCTCTGGTGTGACAGATGTCTGATTATTTGACAGATGACAAAAAGAATCTAATGCCTGGATTAATTAATTTAATTTATTTTTGCAATATCAATGATGCAATGACTTTATTGGTCTGTGAAACTAGATAATTATACTAGTTAATTATATTATGGTACATCAGTGACAAAACGGTTGTATCTGCTCTAGCTTCTACCTAGAAATAGTATACATACAGAAATGGTGACTACTGACTGCTATATAAATTAATTGCTAGCTGTACAATATTGATATTTAAATTTATATTATTATTTACGGGATATTTACCGTGGTAAGGTTGTGGAATGAGCTCCCAGAAATGAATGAATGAGGCTGCTAGATGAGCTGGATATTGATATTTATTTTTAATTGAGTAATGTTATAGAATTATGTAATTTAACCTTTAATTTGTAACATATAGATATTGTCTGATATAAATAAATATTATTATTATAAGGCATTTACCTAAAAAACCCTATAAAGCAAAAACAAAATTATGTTACCTTTACGCTGTGAGACGACACTACTGATTACATTCTTGAGGAAGTTCTGTACAGCAACAACGATGATGTCTGCTGCATCATCGTCCACACCTTCCAGGCCGAGCTCCCAGGCTGCCAGCATGAAGCGCCCCACTACTAACGCATGATCAGGGAGGAAAATTTCCTGGAACAGACATTGCAGTGCAAACTAAGGAGGCTGAATAATGTTTGTATTGTTTAATTTTATTAGACCTGCCCTTAACACATCTCTCTTCTACCCCCGCCTCTGACTTCGAATCCGACAAGATATATTTGAAAACTCTGACACCAACTTCGGCCTAATCCTGTCAAGTGTAGAGGCCAAAAGGCCAATAGTATAAGTCAATATCATATATAATTTTTTTTTAAACGACTTCAGCTTTGGTAAAACCACCTCCGTAGCATCCCTATTATAAACCCATGTCGAAGCTCTTTAAGCTATCCACTACAGTCTATACAAACTACTTTTCACCAAAATTACCTGCACTTAGCCTGTAATAACATAACAAATTATTAAGTTATATGTACTTTTAGTTGCACATTTGGTAGACTATGAACATACCTGTGCAGCATATTTTACACCATCACTGCCCGCACCTGGAGGCGAACTTGGCGGCAAATAGTCCACCAGTTCCACAGCATCAAAGCTAGACTTCTCAGACGTACGTGAACTTCTTTTGTGCCTTCTGACATTCTTGTTATGCGAACTATTTCGTTCCTGAGCGATAGTAAGCGAAGTCTCCGCCAAACCCTCTACTTTATTTAGGAGCGCTAGCAAAAATTCGTTATGATAATGCACTTGATCTGGAGTCAGGAGTTTTCGAGCCTCCATATCGAATTCTTCCTTCGTAAATTTCATTCGAAACCACTGCTTCATGTGGCCGAAATATTTTGTAGATTTATCATCTAAAACCTCGTTCAGTTTCCGTCGTGCGACGTTGAGAGCGTCTGAACTCATTTTAAGAAGGTTTTAATTACACCGTTGCACGTTTTTGTCTCTAGCTATAATTATAATTTGTAGTTGTCTTGTTTACTCGTTTTATATTGTTCTCAGTTCTGATTATTTATTTTATTTTATTTGTTATTATTATTTTTTTTCTTCTTCCCCGAGTTGGGGCTTTTGGCTCCGCATGATTGATGCAGTTGCCATATTCAAGTCGTATGAGTTTAGTTTTAGAATTTAAAGGTAGGGAAACGATACGCGAAAATTAGGATATAGGAAGGATTAGGATGGACGGAACTCATGCCCCTGTAAAGTGGTGGAGACTTTACAAGAGGCTCCTATGGAGTTTTGGAAACAACACGAAAAGACACGTTTCACCTCGTTATATCACTTCCCCACACTCGGGCACGTTTACGAGCACTTAATGAATAATAATTCACCATTTAGTACACATTAACACTCGAAAATACACAAGTTTAGGAAAATAATCCAACGAGCCGACATGTTTTTTCCGCGTTGGCGCCAAAACTCATTTGTTATTATTTTCAACTACTTCACTTCTCATGACACTTCATGACTTTTTTTTTTATTCGCCCTTCGTGCAGGCTAAAGCTTTTAAGGCCATACCGCCTATGACGGACATTAAGTAAACAGTCATCTCATTCATGTTTTTTTCCTCATGATTTTTTTGGCATTCCCTCAGACCTCCCTCTACGCCTCAGACTAATCTTAACCCTTTGAATGTGTTACGCACCGCATGTTGGCGTAAGCGAAAAGTGCTAGACGCGCGTTAGGCACCGGAGCGGTGCGTAAGGAAATTACCGCTATTCGTCAATTTATTCCCGCTCGAATGAACGTTCCAAAGACAATGTAAGTTCTTTCGCCTCTAGCTTACTTCAATCACTAGAGAATCGATGCATCCTTACCGTGTCAGGGGGGACCTATACTTTGTGAGTGGGTTTTCCCCGTTTAGACAGTGTTTGACAAACCGACATGGCGGAAACATAACGTAAAAATAGTTCGCGATAAAGTTTTAGTTTTTGATGTGAATATTGCCTATTAGTGTCAAGTAGTTAGTGTAAAAGTTGCGGAAATAGTGCTCCCTTGTTGTGAAAGTGGTGTGATAGTAATTTAATGTGAAAAATAGCATATTATTATCAACAAGTGCGTGATGGCGCAAGAAAATTCAAGAATAATAATTGCATCACGAGATTCTGTGAGTATTTAATTTTTTTAAATTAATGGTGAGTACTTAGATATATAATCAATTGAAAATATCATAGAACAATTCAAGACAATGAATAATATATATAATATATGAACATACAATGTCAAATTGATAGGAAAAAAATAATTTTTTATTTTACATCCAGTCAGTTTTCGAAAATTCGGTTGGACTCTCGCATTTCTGGCAACCGCGGCTACTCAGCCTCTTGCGCGGTACGGGTTAATGGGCATTCCAGATCTTGTGCGATTTCTAGTGTCAAATATTAAGACATAATTTTTTTATTATATAATTATCGCCAAAGCCTTCAAACAAGTCAGAGGCAAGCCAAAGAGAATATAAATACTGAGGCAAGCAAAGTTAGTGGTAAATCGCAGAATAATGCGCCCAAATAAAAAAAAGATTCTAGAAGTCTCGCCCAAGACGCCGGCTTGTGCTAAAACCGGCACTATATTGTTCGATAATGTATGGAGTAGGTGAGTAGGTACTGTTCGCACCTTTGGATGCATTGCGGATTGCACTTTAGATTCCATTGAGAAACATGTTAAAAACTCATCAGCAGTGAATCCATAGTTCAGTCAGACTAAACTATAAAAATTTGTCAGTCACTAAGTTGTAAATAATTCTGTAAAAATTTCAACTGGCTATCTATTACGGTTTGAGAGATACAGCCGTCAGACGTACGGATGGACGGACAGACAAACAGACATCGTAGGCTTAGTAATAGGGTCCCGTTTTTACCCTTTGGGCACGGAACCTTAAAAACATTCAAATATACTTCCAACATCAATTTACGTGTTTCTTTTTTTATCATGTAGTTAGAAGAAACTCTCGAAGTGGTCCCACAAAAATTTCAAGTAGTTTTTTTAACCAACTAGAATATTATTATGGATAATTTTGCTTAAGCGCCTACAAATTTTACGATAGCAAATAACTATAACTACACTACTTTTGTTCAGGCGTTGTTTTCGAGTCACGCATGGTGGTGTAATCCTATTTTTATATAAACTAGTAGCACGCTCCGAACATAGTTAAAGGGGGTTTTAAGCATTTCACAGTCATGGTAGTCGTTTCACTTCAAATTTTAAAAAAAACCCGACTTCATGTAATTAGGTAGCATGCTGGGTACGCTGCTAATTGATAGTGGGCTTGAGCATTTGGATTGTCTTTAGAATGGGCACCCTAACTGTATTTGTAGTGTTCTAGTATTAGCTTGTATTTTGTTTATTTAAACATATTTGATTCAGGTAACTGAATATCTAAAGCACATATCTAATATTATTATATAAATACCAAATAGTTACCTACAATATATTGTATTTGTTTTTCTGGTTAATAACAATCAAAATTAATGATACAACAAATAGGTACATCACTTACATATTTTATTGCCCATAAAGTACCTGACGTTCCTTGAAATTTTCTAATTTGTACTTAATTTCTACCGCAATTCTACCGCAACAATGCTCATATAAATGTATCTACTTTAAAGTAAGTAAGTACATGTTATATTTTATATAAATAGACAATATTAAGTTATCTAATGACTAATACACTAACAGTTATTTTCTCGGAAGAAAACCAACGTGTACTCCGTTTTTCGAGCGCAATATAAGATCCGCGCAAAGAATAGGCTCTTTTTCAGAAGGCACGAGATTGAAGTTTCGGATGATAGCCGATAAAGTCACTTTCATTTCCATCATTGCAAATTTCTGACCTGCAATAAAAATGATGTTCTTATATTATAACAAACAAAAAAACCGGTCAAGTGCACGCACTGAGGGTTCCCTACCACCACAAAATACAATAAAAAATATCAATTCAACAACATAGTACCTATACCTAATCACGCAAGTTTGATGATTGAACGTATTGTTGTATTACCGTTTTTACGTTAGAGCTAATACAAAAATACCTAAAAAATACGTTTGTCGTTTTACTTTTTGACTATTTCTTATTTAATCCGTCGTAACATTACATAATCTGTTAAAATTTCAACTGGCTATCTATTACGGTTCGAACAGACGGACGGACAGACAGACAGACAGATAGTGTAGGCTTAGTAATAGGGCTTCGTTTACACCCTTTGGATAAGGAACCCAAAAACATGCAATAAAAACTAAAACTAACCACGTAACCACAATATAAAAACTACGAGGAAAAACTTCCATAAATTAGGATGGATAGGTATTTATAGTTACGAAAGACGATTTTACATTGAACAACAGGTTTTACTAGCATAAAACATTATTTAACTATTACAATTATGCGTTTTTTAAATGTAATTAGGTATCTTTGTTTACGCTCAACATACTAAAAGATAAACGGAATAAAATAGATGAATGTATATAAAAACAAGTAGTATTGTTAAAAAAAAAAAAAAAAAAAAAACTGAAATTTGAATCAGCTACTCATTTACGATTTTTCCGAGCAGAAACGGGCAGAAACTTGACACTGGCGGCCCTCACCATGGGCACAGCCAAGTTTTAGTATCATGTACAAATATGTAGGTAAATGTATGCATGTAATGCGTCGTAGTCACTGATTTATGATTCTTCTCTTGCAGATCCTGAATTTCAAACACATGAATTTGGCGCCCTCTTATATATATGCCGCCCGGGACACGTACCCCTGTTTACTACCCCCCAGGGCTGGTGGGCATACGACCACCAGTGGGAATGGTTCTCAAAATACTGGCCCCATTATCACGTATAGCATTGCTCACCCTTTGAGCAAAGTAGAGGTAGGCATTTTAGTCATGAGTTGCATCGACAAGAAGTGATGAGAAATCTTAAAAAAAAATGTCTCTGCCGATCCCCACGGCCTATGGTTTCGACCCCTCAAAAATTTACCCACTGTCTGTCCAGGGTATATATAGGTATATTTGACTATTAGGATATTTATACATAGGCTCTGTAAGTCGGTAAGCTAAAAATGGCAGGTACCTTTTAGAAATATTGGTTGAATAGCATTTTCTACTACGAACCTATGCAATTCCTCGGTCCTGCGCTAAAGAACATCCAATTGAAGGGTTTGTTTCCACCACTCTCGATTCGCTCGGGTCGAAATGTTAGAGGATCTTCGTGCACATCGGGGTTCCGTTGCATTTGGAGGATGTTTATAATAATTGCTGTGTCTTTAGGGACCATAAGCTCACCAATTTCTGAAAATATTATACGTTTTTAGGACAATAAAGGAAGATCATACATGATGCTCAGCTAGACATCGAGCATACCTTCAGATTTATTTAAATTGACATACTTAATATTATTGCATAAAATACATTTGACACAGTCGACCTAACTATGGTTTATGGTTTCATATTATGCAGTTTTATAGGTGTAATTTTTTCAAGATTTACGATCTTAAAAATATTTTCTAAGAAACAAACACACATGTACGTATCATGTAAACATTATCATCATTTCAGCCATAGGACGTCCACTGCTGGATATAAGCACTATAAGAACTCCAAAAGGGCCAGTTGGAAGCGGCCTGCATCCAGTGTTTCCCTGCGGTCTCTTTTAGGTCGACTGTACATTTTGTGGGTGTACGCTGCGTTTTCTGGTCCGTGGTCTCCATTCGAGAACCTTTCGGCCCCATCGGCCATCTGTTCTACGTACTATGTGCCTGCCCACTGCCACTTCAACTTGCTAATCCGGTGAGCTATGTCTGTAACTTTCGTTCGTCTACGGATCTCCTCATTTTTTATTCGATCTCGTAGAGAAACCCCGAGCATAGCCCACTCCATAGCTCGTTGTGCAACTTTGAGCTTTCTTAATGAGACCCATAGTGAGAGACCACGTTTCAGTGCCGTAACATGTAGGTATATTGATTCTTTTAAATATCAAATTTAAACAATCAATTGTCTACGTACGTACCTGCTAGGTATTAAGCAATTTAAATGTAGTGTACAATTTTATTTGTAGTACAGATGGAACATAAAAAAAAGACTTTAACAGTCATTACTATTTATACAGATGGAACATAAATAAAAAGCTTTTACAGTCATTACTATTTATACAGATGGAACATAAATAAACAGCTTTTACAGTCATTACTATTTATACAGATGGAACATAAATAAACAGCTTTTACAGTCATCACTATTTACTTACGCCAGATTCTAACTACATAGCAATTTTCTGTAAGGATTATGATCCTATACCCAGGTAAGTACTAAAATACGATGCGATTACGATTTTATTGTCAAAACAAAATAATAATGTTCTAATCCACAGAAACACATTATTTCCACTTACAGGTTCTTGAATCTAGTATACCTACCTATACCTAGCACGGACCGCACACGGCCAAAGTTTTTGCTGAAGTTTTTCCACCGTTTTTATTCACGCTTTGGCGTGAAAAGCTATAAAATTGAAAATAATAAATAAATAATGAATATTCGGGACATTTTTACACACACGGTCATCTGACTCCAAACTAAGCAAAGCTTGTAGGTACTATGTCTGACAAAGACTGATGAAGACTGACTGATGGCCATACACATATATTTTTATATACATATTTAAATAGATATTAACACTCAGATATAGAACAAACACAAATGTTCATCACATGAATGTTTGTCCTCTGACTGACCGTGAGAATCGAACCGCCCCCAAGCGCAGAAAGCAGGTTCAATACCAACTGGGCCACCGAGTCAGTCTTTATAGGTACGTCTGTGTTTTTCTGGCGGGATATCTACGGTGGAAAGACAATTTTTCCACTGTCCACGACTCGTGCTAGGCCTGCATTGCAGGTACCTAGATAGTGAGACGGAAACATGGTAGAGTGAACACTAACAATTGAAATTCCTCTTGTGTAACTGCCACTAACTGGTTGCACTACACAATGCTTTGGGGCAAATTGATATCAACCACATGAAAATTGCAGATAAGTATAGGTACCAATGATTTTCTAAATGACGTCATTGGTACCTACATAAGTCACGCAAATATATCACCTTGAGAATTGCATTGCGCTATTGTAATGTGTTATTGGACCTGGGTATGTCCTAAAACTGCGACCAGAACCACCGGAGGATGGGCAGCAGCGTCCTATTAGTACACGGTGAACGTACTGCGATCCCCAAGCCGCCTGCCAAGCGTGGGGATTATGGCAACACCCCTCTCTACGAGGGAGGCCTTTGTTCAGCAGTGGACGTTTACAGGCTGATGATGATGATGATGATGATGATTGTAATGTTTTGTATTGATTATTTTATGTATATTTAAGTGTAGTTGTGCAAACCGCTTCCTTAAATGACAATGTCATTTTAATCAAGGTCTGAAATATTTAATTAAGTATTTTAACTATAACAGCAATTAAGTGGTTATAGTAAATCAAAGGAAAAAAAAAACCGGACAAGTACGAGTAGGACTCGCGCTCTGAGGGTTCCGTCTAACGGAACCCTCAGAGCGCGAGACCAAAAAAAAAACTAACTGAAGTTAAAATATTGAAAGACAAACTTAAGTTTGTAGTTTTTTTTTACTGGGCAAGTGACTTTAATAACTAAACAAAATACAAGCTAAAACTAACACTACAAATACAGTTAGACTGCCCATAGACCGTTGAAGGTCTAAAGACAATCCAAATGCTCAAGCCCACTACCAGTTGGCAGCGTACCCAACATGCTGGCGGCATTACCACGTTGAATGGCAATGCTAATGCGTTGAGCCAGAAACACGCCAGCATTTTGGTCACGCGTCGCATTAACCAGGCGCTCTGAAAGATTTTTGAAAATGAGGTGAGCTCCCGGTCCCCAAGGGCCCAATGTCTCGACCCCAAACGCCTCAAATATGTAACCACTGCCGAGGTTAGCATATTTGCGACGCTTGTGCTGCTCTGCCGAATTAGCAGCCGCGCCAGCCCTACCCTGTGTCTCAGGAAGATGTGACGGCGCCAAAGTATCGACACAAGTTGCGTCCCATACAAGGGGCCGCCCCAACCTCCAGGGCACAAGTGTCATACCGTCAGGCCTCTTTCCATCGTCACGCGCAAGACCACTCGGTTTGAGCACAGCTGCGACATTGGCGGTGGAAAGTGCCCTGCGTATGATGTCGTTCAGGCTAGCGTGTCGGCCAATACGACCATGCAGCGCTTCTCGAGCAAGAGAGACCATGGTGACCGAGCTGGTCAACAGCAGTACCACACTGACAGCGATGGGCCTCACAGCACCTTGCACCCAAGCGTAAGCTGACAGCTAGACGAAATGCGGTTGGATCTAAAAGGCTACCTGTGTTAAAAGAGGGCATGGCTTGCAACCAAAGTCCCGATTCCCAAACAGAGACAGCAAGAATACGAGCGCGATCTGCAATACTAGGACACGTATCTAGTAGCGATTTCCATGCTAGTTCGCAGATCGGCCGATCCCACAGTCTCTGGGAAGACAACTTTGAAGTTTGTAGTTGACAATAAGGTTCTTCCATACATCCCAACTACAAAATGTAAGTTTGTAATAGCAAAATAATTATTTATAAATACCTTCAAATTTATAACTTTCGGATTTATTCCTATATATGTACTATGAGACCTTGCCTCTTGCCAAATTTCATGATTCTAGGTCAACGGGAAGTACCCTATAGGTTTTGATACCCCTGTGAAATCGCAAAATATACGACATAAAGGAACCCTAAGAGCGCGAGACCAAAAAAAAAACTAACTGAAGTTAAAATATTGAAAGACAAACTTAAGTTTGTAGTTAACAATAAGGTTCTTCCATACATTCCAACTACAAAATGTAAGTTTGTAATAGCAAAATAATTATTTTTAAATGATATACCTTCATATTTATAACTTTCAGATTTATTCCTATATATGTGCTATGAGACCTTGCTTTTTGCCAAATTTCATGATTCTAGGTCAACGGGAAGTACCCTATAGGTTTTGGTTCCCCTGTGAAATCGCAAAATATGCGACATAAACGTTCATATCTTTTGATTGCGTTGACTTACAACTTTTATTTTTTTACAGCCGAAAGAAACCGTAGACCCAAGTATTTAGTATAAATTTCAACTTGCTACCTTTACGCGTTCTTGAGAAAAAGGGTCTTGACAGACGGACAGACAGACAGACAGACAGACGGACAACGAAGTGATCCTATAAGGGTTCCGTTTTTTCCTTTTGAGGTACGGAACCCTAAAAAACACATATTGTGCGGTAAAAGAATGCGCTTGTGCAGTTGCCTTTGCATTGAAAAACAGTAAATTCAGCAGTGCAAGTATACTTACCGTTCTTTATCGATCGTCAAATACGCTCAAATGCCATAGAATCGATCACAGCGAGTACTGAAAAAATGGTATATTATCGAATTTGACGACCTCAACTGTCAATTTGACGATCGTTAAAAGAACGGTACTTGCACTGCTGATCACTTTCGCTAGGTTTTTAACCGTAAGACAGTACAGTAGTAGGTAGGTACCTAATCTACCCGATAGGTATACTAAAATCATAAATAAAATGTTTTTATTCAGCCTTTTACAAGTTTTACAATGTTTTTGCTGTTAGAGCAAACATTAAGTATGTTTGGACCGAGTTTAGTTCACAAATGAGTTTAGTTACAATCACATGGCTATTTTTCTCCATAATCAGGTAAATGGTAATGGCCCCTACGTGACCTTTGTGTCTTGGAATGCCATACATGGGGCCTTACGGTTATCTGTTTCAAGCGATTCAGCAGTGAAGTATAGATAAATGATAAGACGATCGATAAAGAACGGTACTTGCACTGCAGTTTAGGTGATGAAAAAAGTTGAGCGACCGCAAACTGTATCTCGGCGCATTCACGCGATTTTCCAAACTGCGCTGTTTTAGCGCTAATTTGAGACCGCGTAAGGAGTTGGCCGTAAGGAGTTGGCGAAGTATATTATTATACCATGGTCTCAGAGCAAATAAAAATACAGAGTCCCTACGGCGCACTGCAAAAGTGACGCCAAAATCGCTTCCAAAACTACGTGAATTCCCAATAAATACACGACTCACGCACACATACACATTCAAAACTACGTGAATTTCTTGTCAGAACGTCGTACTGAAAACATCCGTTTTAAAAAGAAACAATGACTTCTTGCAGTGTTAAGAACTGTAATAACAACACAAAAGTAAATAAGAAGCAGGATGGAATATTTCCACACTTAAGTACTTAACACTGATTTTGATGAATTGCAACGCACTCGTCACTACTTGTTATGTTTTCCAGGAACTGTCTAGGTAAAGTAGTACCTACTAATTAAATCTATAATTGGCCGTTGTTCACCTTTACCAACATACTAAGGAACCTGCACAGTCATAAATTGTGTGATGACTTAACGATAAATTTAATAGGTTTCTAATTGTACTTACTTGAGTTTCGAGTTGTATACCTCTCAATAAATGGAACTGAGGGATATAAACGCAGCGACTCCTTAATTACTTGCTCCAAGTACTGCATTTGTTGAAGATCACTGGGGATGAATAGCCACGTTTTTTAAAGTTGTTATACAGGGTTACCGTTAATCAGTTAGCATCATTTTATAAGAGCGGCCTCAGTCAGATGTAGGTACATCAAAACAACAACTTTTGTGCTACGACATTACGAACTTCGCGGAAAAAAAACCAGCTGTTCCATACAAAAAATCATTTACCTACTTCAGAGAAAATGTATGAAACTTCTGTTTTTTTTTTGCGAATTTTGACAAGTCGAAGAACAAACGGTAATAATAAAATAATAATAAATATTCGGGACATTGTTGCAGACACGGTATTCTGACCCCAAATTAAGAAAAGCTTGTAATATGTCTGCCAGAGACATAATACATAATAACATATATACATACATAATAAATTATGTATTTTTAAAAACACACCTACTCAATCAACCAACTTAAAATTAATCATACTTAAATAGATATTAACACCCAGATATTGAAATAACACAAACGTTCATCACATGAATGTTTGTCCTAGGTGGGAATCGAACCCACGCCCCCAAGCGCAGTAGGCGGGTTCAGTACCAACTGGACCAACGGGGCTATCAGTTGTTGTTCGTTGCGTTGTTTGTTTTGACGTATTGAATGCGTCCTTATGACATAGACATAGACATAGACATCATTGAGGATGCCAACAGATTACCATTAACCCTGTATACGGTTGACAACATTGAAGTACCTATTTGTAAACCTGCAGACTATACCTGAATGTAACTTCCCGATTCCAGTCATCACCAAAAATTCTTTTCTGCTCTTGGAGAATTTTAGTTTGTACATCGTCGTGTTTTGAAATACAACGAAGACAGAAAACTATACCAGATGTCGTAGTATCGTGACCCTGGAACAATGATGTTAATTTTTGCAGACTAATACAAATGTATTTTTTATTTGGGGTTGGCATTATAGCTAGAATACCTACAAACCAGTATTACATCATGATCCGTACCAATAATTTTAGCGTTACATGTAACCTATGTGACTACCGAATTAATCAATTAAGTACCTGGCGATTTAAATAGGGTCATTAGTCTGGGTCATTGTAAAACTTAGAGTCATCATCACCATATCTATTAAGTAGATAGATAGATAGATAGATAGATAGATAGATAGATAGATAGAAACTCTTTATTGTGTACACCAGAAATAAAAATTACAACACGATAGAAAACGCTTACGAGCTAGTGCCACAAGTGGCGGCCTTATCGCTAAAAGCGATCTCTTCCAGGCAACCATTGGATGGAAAGAATTTACGTAACAGAAACGACCAGTGAAGTAAAACCTAGTGAATTAAAGAGGGTCATCTGTCATTGTAAAACTTAGAGTCATCATTACCATATCTATTAAGTACCTAGTGAATTAAAGAGGGTCATCTGTCATTGTAAAACTTAGAGTCATCATCACCATATCTATTAAGTACCTAGTGAATTAAAGAGGGTCATCTGTCATTGTCAAACTTAGAGTCATCATCACCATATCTATTAAGTACCTAGTGAATTAAAGAGGGTCATCTGTCATTGTAAAACTTAGAGTCATCATCACCATATCTATTAAGTACCTAGTGAATTAAAGAGGGTCATCTGTCATTGTAAAATTTAGAGTCATCATCACCATCAGCCATAAGACATCCACTGCTGAACATAGATATAATATCATCGTTTCCTCTAGTGGGAGGCCTACCTATACGCTGCGTCTTCCGGTTCGTGGTATGCCGGAGATTCTTTGCGCCTTTTGCCCCACCATTACCTGACCCTCTACCTTTGCCAGGGATAGACGAGCTGCTGGGGACTGGAGGCCGTATGCAGCGCTTATCTGTTATGGGAGGGTTGCCATAATCTCCACGCTTGGTAGGTGGCTTGGCGATCACAAAGTGTTCACCGTACAGTAGGAGGATGCTGCTGTCCATCATCTGTGGTCGCATTTTTAGGACATGTCCGGGTTCAAATTCCAGAGTGCGACTAATGAATAAATACGTTTGTTTATTCATTAGTGCGACTAATGAATAAACAAAAAGGTTTATCGCCCCAATAGATAATTTTTTTTTTATTTTTTTATGAGTGACTTTTACTGTTGGCCTTTTGGCCTCTACAGCTTGACCGGACTAGTTAGCGAACGCTGAGTGCGTTCGGCATAACTTGGTGGTTGAGTTTATAGGCGACTAGCACAAGGGCACCTCGATGGTACGAACCTCGGCTTGGGCCGTCGCCGGGAGTGGGAATCAGACTTGCCCAGGCACCCCAGAGGGGGTGTGCCCTGGAGCCCTAACGGTTTGTTGAACTGAATGATTATTTGGAGAGAATCTAACCGATCTTCTAACAGATCCTGTGGGATAATTTTGTTATTCTCAATGTTTATTTATGGACAGTAATAAGTGTTTTTGTGGTTTATACTGATAATGAAATGTTTTTTTTTGTTTATAGACAAAAAAGTACGACTACGTAGAAGGTAGTTACAAAGTAGGTACGAATAGATACAGGTGAACACGGCTGATTATGTGGATGATGGCGCTGTTATTTCGATCTTCTAAATAAGACAGCGTGGAGGTTCTGTGTGGAGGTTAAAGGCCTATGTTCAGCAGTGGACGTCTTCTGACTGATGATTATGAAATAAGACAGCATTATGTCCACTTTTGACCATGTTCATTACAAACCGTGTCACATAGTGGCACCGTCTTTGTTTTGGAACCACAGTATTTAAAAAATAAACCATGCAAACCTCAAACATAAATGTATCCACTTCTTCTCTAATTGCTAAGTCGTCAATCTTTTCCCCTTCTATTTCAGAAAGCAGTAGCAAATCCAAGAAAGCTTGTTTGTTTTTGATACCTAAAAAAAAAAAAAAATTTATTTGAAAGCGTTTCGGTACCAATTATAGTGGGCATTGGTAAAACAAAATTGTAGGTATAGGTACATAAAAATAAGTAAATTAAAAATGAGCGAAATATTACTAAATATTTTTCGTGTAAATAAATAACTTAATATAGGTTTTTTTTTAATAATTCTCAAAATTACCGAAAGGTATTTAAAACACATAGGTAGGTATTATCAATTTAAAACACTGCCTTCACAAAATAAGTAAGTACCTATAAAGGAGTTAAATAAAAACTAGTACTACAAATACGCAATTTCGGTTACTTGGATGACCATTATTAGGTATTGTTACAAGTAACCGAATTTTCCAGTTACTTTGATTGGCACAAACTAATAAACCAATTTTGATGAAATTTTCAATGGGACCAATCTAAATATCCTTTAATTTTTTCCCTAATCGGTACATAAATGGCGGAGATCTGTGGTAAAAAATTTGAATTTCCCACCTAGTTCCGATACAGGAGACAAGCTGGTGATGCCGTTTCTTTCCAACTCTTCTCGCCTGGCAGCAATCACTTTGTTAGATTGGCCATACAAAACAGCAAGAGCTTTGTCTTGCCGCAGTTTGTAGAATAAATTAAAACAAAAATCATTCCATATGAAAGGGTTCCGCATACGCGCAGACGCGATTTCTGAAATACTGCAACAAACAAGAAATCCGTAAATTAAAAATCAAGAAATTCGTATGTATATAAGTGTACAGGTGCAGGGCTACTGGTAATGGTAATCAGTTAGCATCCTCATAAGTGCGGCCTCAATACATCAAAACAAAGAATTTTTGTTCTACGAAATAAGGAAATTCGCAAAAAAAAAACCGTAGTTCCATACAACAAAATCATTCACTCCCGACAAAATATATGAAACAGCTGATATTTTTTGGCGAATTTTGATAAGTCGTGGAACCAAATTTGTTTGTTTTGACCACAGAAAATTCCACGACCACGACGACCATGACCACGATGACATTGTGAGAGTCGCGGGCATCCAGTGGATGCAAAAGGCAGGCTGTCGTTCAGTGTGGAGGTTAAAGGGGGAGGCCTATGTTCAGCAGTGCACGTCTTCCGGCTGATGATGATGATGATGACCACAGAAAATATACCTATATGTTTTTTTTTTTTAATTAGAACGGCTGACTAGGCATTATTGTAAGAAATTAGATTTTCCTTCTCATTTCCGTTATATTTTGGTACTTCTCTTTTCTGTGGTTTTGACCACGGAAAAGAGAACGTTCGTCACGTATGCGTATAAATCGCTGCTTAAAAAGGAAAGAGCCACAAAACAAAATTATCCAAAATTACTTTTATTTGAAAAATGAGAGCAATATCACCCTTATTTTCATATACCACAAAGACACACGTCGAAATCAGCCTTTAAATTACAAATTAACGCATACGCCCTTTTGGCATTTTCACGGATGAAAACTAAACGTAAATTTTCAAATTAGACTCCTGAAAAAAAATTTGTGGCTATGTAGTTTTAAAGCAGCGAAATGTAACTTAGACATATCCTTGTAATTAGTTAGTAAAATAAAGGTTAAGAATTTGTAGATCATTTATAATTTGGTTGACATAACTAAGTCAATTCATGATAGTAAATATTTACATAACTTACTCTTCAATAGCTTTTACATAGTTGGAATGATTGTCTTCCTGAGCATTAATTGAAACACCCATTATAGATTCTGAAAAATCAGAATTACAAAATTAATACTGTCCTAAAATATTACAGAAGGAGAGTAAGAATCTCAATGTTTTAGTTTTCATACTATAACAAGTATATATTGAATATTTTTTTACAACCCTCGTTAAAATATCTAATAATCTTCAAACGGCATAGGCATGATGACTAATATTTTTTTATTACCTCATAAAAAAGGTGATCATAAATAGAGCACATCAACGAAAACAAAATTAAAATATGTTCAAGAATAAATAAGTTATAAGCATTTTAATTGCATGCTAGACAAAGAACGCACTATACTGAGCCGTGACGTCACGGCTCAGGAGCGCCATACAAATGCTATACTAACACACGCTTTGTGAGAAAGGGATAGAGCACCCCCTCTCTATCCCCACCTAAAACTTTAAACGCTCATATCACAGAGATTTATCAGCCGATTTAAATAATTTTTTCACTATGTGTAATGTATTTAGTTATATTCATCGCTAAGCCGGTTATTTGTACTAAATTAAACATGAGGACACATGCCTATTAAAATAACAACTTTTACAAGCTTTTAGGCGTCCGCTCATCATCTAGAAACAAAGTGCTTGAGACGACAAATCCAACGAGCCCAAACGCGACGGGCTTAGGTCGTTTTTAGAAATTCGTATGGCAACCTTCTGTCTTCATCATCAGTCCAGCTCGATAGTATCATAACATTGCATTGTCACCGAACTTACATAGTTATATTTGCCAAATTTCAGCTCAATCGGTTGCGGATAACTGGTTTATTAATTCAGTTGGAAGATTTGACCCACCTTAACAAGGCAAGTTAAATAAAAGCTTATAAAATACTCTCGATCAAGTCACTTTTGATGGAGAATAACTAAATCAAAATCTGTGCAGCCGTTCGCGAGCTACGATGCCACAGACAGGCATACCTACCTACAGACATACAGAAACACGAGTTAAACTTATAACACCCCTCTTTTGCGTCGGGGGTCAAAATATGGTAGGCTGGTAGTACCTATTGATTTTTACCTGTCACGTTATCAAGAGCAGCCAAAGCAATGATAGGGAATAAGTCAAAGGGCTGCCCGTTGGCTAAACTAAACAGCTTTTTGACAAGAACTTTTTCATTTTTGCAGAATACTGGTAGAAATGTTTGCAAAATGTTAAAATGAAAAGCTGGAGTAAGAAGTTTTCTATGTTTCTTCCACCTTCGACCTGCAAATAAATAAAAATAAAATTGTTATATTTTAAAAGTAAAATAGTTCTCACGAACTATTTAACTTTTATTTTTATATGATTCGTTCAGTTGTAAATCTATATTGGCGCCAACATGAAAAGACATGTCGTCTCGTTGCATTATTTTCCTAAACATGTGTATTTGCGAGTGTTAATGCGTATAGTAATGGTAGATTACTTGCTTGAGTGTGGGCAAAGATATAACGTGGTGAAACATGTAATTTCGTGTTGTTACCATGACTTTGACTTGACCGTGACTTATTTTGCTTGACTTTGACTGACTGGCTTGTTTGACTGAGTACATTTTATCAAACTTGATTCTGGACACTGGCAAATGCACAGGGAGTGCGACGCCGAAAACTTGACTAAGGAAATCTTAAAAAAAAAATTTTTTTTTACATGCTTCATGCATATGTTAATTTAGTAATGATTACTTTTGAACTAACCTGAAGAGGTCAAAAGCCCATTGCCTAACCATGGCTTAATATAGTCATACGATCTTCCTTTAGTTATAAGTTCTGTGCTGGAGCATACAGGCTAAAAATAAAGTAACAATTTTATAAAATCCGAAAAAGAATAACTAAATTAAAAATACACCTACCAGATCACAATAAATTTCATTACCTCAACGTATTTTGGGTGAGCCACTACGATGTACCGTGCAGTAAGTAAATGAACTCGAACAGCGTCTCCATATTTGACATTTAAATTTACGAGTGTAGTGACAAGATCTGAAACAAAATTATTAATTTAAATAACTTTTTAGATCCACGCTTTTTCGTATTCTTCTTCAGCAAACCCTTTCATTTGATACCCATATCATGCGGGTGCATCAAAATAACTGGTCCGCCATCTTTGCAAAAATTACTAAAAATCAATTTAGGAACTATTGAGTTCCCAAAGAAAAATCGCAAATTGCTCAAAATCTATTCAAATAAAACTCTTTCGAAGGGCCAGATGATAATTTTGAGCCAGTTTCATCGATTTATTTTAATAAGTCATTTAAAAAAAAACAATTGCTTGCATTCTCGTAAAGATGGAGAAAAGAGAAAATCATTGAGAGAAAATTGACATTTCGTGTTGTTTATATATATATTTTTGCTTTTTTTTACTGAAACTAAACAAAGCCCTTACATTGCTCACTGCTGCGGAATGCACGTTACACACAGATAGGGTGCTAATGACATTTTATGTAAATATATTTTAAAATTGATTAGATTTTTATTTTTATGTATTTATAATGATTATTATTTTGAAATTTGAATGAATTAAAAGTAGTGTTGTAACTAATTATATATGTATATTGCTATTTTTGTAATGTGGCTGTATTAATTTGAATTTGAATTGTGAAACTATGAGTTAATTTACTTGAAATAAATAATATTATATAATAATTATTAAAAGCTTGAAAAATATTATGGGCACTCCACTTCGTTGATTAAAACGATCCACAAATTGTTTACTGATGTCAAAAACGGTGAAAAAACACTAGGTATTAGTTAGCCATGTTGAAAAAAAAAAAAAAAAAACAGGGCTATACTCAATGATCTTACAGTATAATGTAAAACTCTTTGGGGCTACTGGTATAGCCTTAGCATCCTCTTAAAAGCAGCCTCAGTACATAAAAACAAACAACTTTTGTTGTACAACTTTTCAAAATTCGCGACAAAAATCTGCCGTTGCACAAAAAATTATGAAACAGCAGATTTTTTTTCACGACCTTTGATTATTTGTAGAGCAAAAGTTGTTTGTTTTGACGTATTGAAGCCACCATAGGAGGGTGCTAACCGTCTGAATCTATGGTGCTAACTGATTACCATTAATAAATAGTAAATTAGTCAATAAGTAAAAACGAAAGGGAAACCCTATACAACAATATTATATAAAACTATATTATGCAATTAGTGAATAAATGACGAATTTAAACCGAGGGCCATAGGTAGAAGAATCCTGAGCGACGCGAGTGATTCATTGGCCTCGAACTCGATATAAATCCGTTTTATTCAAGAGTTGCATACTATACCTTATACCAAGACTACGAGAAAAATAAAGATTTAAGGAGTTGGTATCGAATATTTTTTGCACAAGGAGGTTTTATAACATTGAGATGGAGGTCGAATATAAATTGTTGTGTTCTAAATTCAAACACCAAAATAGTTTACTTTTTATTTCAGTAAATAAAATAAGCTTTTTAGAGGGGGAATGGTATAATCGTATTTTTGTATTAGCTCTAATGTAAAAATTTTAATACGTACAAGCGTCAAACTTGGCATGATTATAGTAGCAGCTTCAAGCAGCCTTTGAAATTAAAATAAATTTGGTAGTATGCATTCTGCTGACCGCAAAACCTTGACAACTATACTACATAATACTAAATACTTTTCCACCTTGAAAATTATTTCAAGGTAGTTATGTACCTAAGTATAGGTCTGCTAAAATAATTATGTACGTGAATGTCAATGTCAGAATTTCTTATAGTGACCGTAAACATCTTGAGCTAAAAGCGGCCTACTCTACACGCGGACTCAGGCAGTCGAAATTGCTTCGGTCCGCCAAGAAGACCTCATCATCATCATTTCAGCCGTAGGACGTCCACTGCCGGATATAGGCCTCCCCATCGATCTCCAAAAGGGCCGGTCGGAAGCGGAAACTATCAACTATTGTGCATTCAATTCAGTTTCAAAGTTATTTGCCTGTACCTACATATCTATAGTAAAAGTATCAAATGTTAGAATCTCACATTAATTCATTATTATCGATAATGTTATAGGTATGTCATATTGAAGCCCAGGCAATCGGTCCTTCAACAATCCATTCATTTATCGTACTTAGGTAAATAACATACAACAATAATCGTTGAACAAGGAATGTCTCCAATATTTTCTTGCGATACAAATAAAGGATATACTTAGATACCTACCAACCTAACAAAGGTCAATGTTTCTATGTGCGTTTCTTTTTCCATTTATTAGTCATCACTACACCAAAATAATGTTTGTTTCTTTACGTAGGTATACTGGATGACTGGTTACAGGTAAAATATCATTGTACCTCGTTATTATTATGAACACCTTTTACTATGGGACCACCCTAATATCACGGAATAAAAAATCAGCTGTCCCCAGGCTGCTCCATATAAAAATGTCCTTGTCACTCGAAAAGGGGGTCCTACTTGTCATTATGAACAACTTTTACTATATGGGTAACTATTTATATTATTACTCACATTCCCAAAATGCTTTCATTCGACAAAATGTACGGAACAGCTGATATTTTTTCGCGATTTCAGGGTTGGTCCCATAGTACAAGTTGTTCATAACGATGAGTACAATGATATCCCCGAATGTTTTCACTGTCCAACCGCTAACCGCAATCACCCGGTATAAATCATATATTTCCGAAAGAACAGCACATAAAATTCCTAAAAGACATATAATATAGAAAAACACAAAAAAAGAAGTCTGCAGTGGGCCCCAAACTAGGCTAGGCCTATATCTTGGGTACCCGGAAAGATCAGGGGCCTTACGGACAACTGCTATTACAGGCACCTAATCCGCTCAGTTGGAAAATCACGCCACCGCAAACCTTATCGCGCCCAGATACGGTTTGCGGTCGCGTGATTATCCAACTGAGCGGATTAGGTGCCGTAATAGCAGTTGTCCGTAAGGCCCCTGAGCATACCTATACGTAATTCCAGATTAGCGCTGACAGTATTTAACAGATTCCAAATATTAGTGATTAGTGATTATAAATTATTAAAATTATTAAAGTAGTAGTATAGGTATACCAGTAGATTTTATTTTTATTTTTATAGTAGGTTTCTGCGGAAGGCATCGTGCGGAAGGCTTCTGCACTGGTCTAGTAGGTATATCGATATATGAAACGAAAAGAGTTTTATTCCAGATTTACATCTTATTAGAAACTAAACGACAAATTCAAAATTAAGCGTGTAGTAAGTACGCTCTCCATATTGTAGGTACCTTCGTGTTGTATAATACCTAACAGATATTTTTTTGTATATAAAGGAAGGTAGGTACTTACGTGCGGCATCTCCTAAGAATATGAGAGCGTTTCCCAGTAATGGTAGTGGAAAAGGACCTACAATATCTAATCGTTTACAATCAGTCAATAAATAAGCCCAAGAAATTATCGCTATTAGTAAAATAGCCACTAACAATATTATTAAAACCATTATTAAACAATTAAAATGTAGCACTGTTGGCAATTTTTTGTTTATCTATTATAAAAAGGTAATTTAATATTTAGTTACATCGATTTAAAAAAACGTGATCACTCTAACAGTTGTGGATGTGAACTGAACTGAGCAAAAACATTATCTGCTCGATATTTTTTCTTATTCACTTTGGTAGGTAGGTACCTACTACCTACACAGGTAAAGAATTCATCGGTATATTACATATAGGTACCTATTTTTTATTGACATTGTGATTCAAAGCCTACAAAATTTAATTTATAGAATTTATAATGACATGCCACTTGTACATATTTAATAAGGTGTAGTCACAGAACAGGGGCCTTACGGACAACTGCTAATACAGGCACCAAATCCGCTCAGTTGGAAAATCACGCGACCGCAAACCTTATCGCGCCCAGATACGGTTTGCGGTCGCGTGATTTTCCAATTGAGCGGATTAGGTGCCTGTAATAGCAGTTGTCCGGAAGGCCCCAGTTGTAACTTGGCAATGAAAAGAAATTTGTCTCCGACTCGCACTTGGCTATTATTTATTATTTGTTTGTTATACTTTAGTTTAGAGTATGTCGCTACTATAATTATGCCAAGTTTGACGCAAAAACAAGAGCTCATATAAAAATACTTTATAAATAGATGCGAACGGGACGACATGCAATCTCGATCCCGATCAAAGAACCATAATAAGGCAGCGGATTAGGTGCCTGTAATAGCAGTTGTCCGTAAGGCCCCTGAGCAGGGCTTTTCTTTTCTTTTCTGAGGGTGTAGTGTAGATTTTTGGAAATAAAATGTAGGTTAGTAAATTATTCTGTGTTACGTAGTAACCTATCTCCTAATTAATTAGTTTGTGAATTATATCAATGTGTCAAACGATGTAGATAAATACCTTGTTACTGTTGTTATATGATTATTTACGGGATATTTACCGTGGTAAGGTTGTGGAATGAGCTCCCGCTCTTGTTACTGTTATCAGACAATCGGTTACGATTTTGAAAGAAGAGGAAAAGAGGGCGGTTCTGAAGAGAGGCAGTATAAAAAAACAGTAGGTAACTACGCTATTTTATAGTACCTAGCTCAGATCATTCAAACAATGGAGATATGGTATGGTGGCGTGGCGGGTGCGAACCTGCGAACTCATCTAGATGACAGACGGCAGCAAGGCAGAAGACCTTGCTGCCCTTTTTTCATGTGGGGTATTAGTTAGTTCATTAGTGTCGCTGCAAGTTTCTTAATGTGTGTGAAAAATGAGTAAGTGACGCAAGTAGGTACTTACAGTTTTTTGCGTTAAGCTGTATAGCAGTATAGTGTTTTTTTTAAATGAAAAATTATCTTATTTGACCACGAACGATAATTGTACTACGGCATATTTCCCTTGTTTGTCTGATCTGAGGGAAAACTTATGATCTGCCAGCGAGGTATATAAAGAAGTTAGTATATGAACCTTAAACTAAGAGACCGAGTACATAACACACTGATTAGGAAAAGAAAAGCTAGGTAAAGAAAAAAGGTAAAACTCAAACTAAAACTATATATTTATCTATGGTAAAATTCAAGTAGAAGTGGACCGGTCACATCCAATAAAGGGTAGAATCCATGGAAGTAGTATTTAGGGTATAAACGTCCTTGGTAGAATCGGATAGGTGGGCACAGAGTGAGTATAGTTACCTATAGAGACAGAAAACGTATGTCAGGCAGACCTTTCCAAAGATGGCACGACGATATAGTAGGTAGGTATCTAAAAGTTGCGGGTAAGGTATGGTCCAGAACTGCCAGAAATACCTAGAAAATTATGAAAAAATTAGGGTTTTACCGCTACCTTACCGGTCCTTATATGCCGAATTAATATTACAAGATATAAAAAAAATAAGAAACTATTACACAATTTAAGTAGGTACCATTGATCATGTATACCTAATTTTTCGTAGGTAGGTACCTAAATACCGACTACTGATAAAACTCTGCTTAAATTTAGTAAAGGAACTATTAAAATCCTTTTTATATAGTATGCCTCAAACCAAAACAAAACAATTAATAGGACTTTCACCTTAGACTTTATTTACAAACCTCTTTTGACCTCCCTTAGTTCGTTTCTGTCAGTTAACACTGACACAGCGTACACCTAGCATATGTTATTTTACACAGATCTACTACCTATAGATTTTCAATGAGCGTGGCTAGCTCAGTGCCTCTCGCTTCAACAAGGTGTGTTGCCACATTAAAATGATTTGCTATAAGTTAGGGTAATTTACCTACTATGATGGGTAGTGAATCTTCAATGAGTACTTTGGAAACAATACTACCTTTTAAATATTTATATTTTATACACTATCTGCTGCAACCCACGGAGCTACCTGCAATGTTCTGGGAAGAAAAGTACGTTGTCTGTCCTCATGACACACCCTATCGTCCTGACAAAATTTGACTTAGCCCATGATCTAAGAAAACAAGGTCTAGCAATCTGGGAGTGGTCCCGCAATGACGTCACTGTCCAGTTGCCACTTTATTCAATCAGCTGTTACGTGGTGTATCGTCATCTCTCTCGAACCTGTTGTAAATTGACATCATGACATCATTGCGGGACGCCTACGTATACATTTTTTCTCGAATTGCTATACCTGGCGGAGTATATTATTATACCATGACTTAGCCGTTTCCTCGTAAAAAAACAGACAGAAAGTTACAAACTTACTTGCGTTTTTATTATAATTATTTGTTAGGATTAGAATATAGTACTAGAAAAAAGGTTGTAAAGTAACCATAGCATGATTTTTTATGATTAATTAAAAATAATAAAAAAGTTAAAACGGAAGGGCAAAGGAAGGGCCCCCATGCAACAAACGTTAAACGTATTTTTGGATTTGTTCTAGTGTAAAAACGGTAATCCGTACAAGCGTCAAATTTAGCGGATTATAGTGAACATAAGTAAAACAACAAATAATAAACACTGGCCAAGTGCGAGTCAGTGACAAATTTCTGTTTACCACTAAGCTAAGCAACGTCGGGCGCGGTCGGTACTTGGATGGGTGACAGCCTGGGCGTGATGTTGTCTTTTTGCACAACTTTTTGTATTTTGTGATTGTAAAGAACTCTCAGCACGCGAGCCCGACTCGCGCTTGGTCAGTTTAGTTTTTTCATGAATGGAATTATGTATAACATTCCAAATAATTAGATAAATAGACTCTTTAATGTTTACAGTACAAATTTCACGAACAGCGCGTAGCTTTTTGAATCGGTTCGCCGAAATCGCCTTTTGCTTTTCCAGCTTCATAACTGTGGCCTCATTAATATATATTTAATATTAACATTCACCATATTCATATGGGCATAAAAGGGTCGGTATTTTGCACTTCTTGCAATGTGCCAGCTTTTTTCAGCAATGTGACAGGATCAGTTGGAAACCTGCAGAACGAATAATTTATGTTAGTTGCGGTGGGTAATTTCTTTCATAAACTGGCAACATTCATAATTTATTTTCTAAGTGAATAATTTGATAAAATTCATAGAATTAGACCACAAATCGACCTAAAAACTGACTAATTATGAATAAAATATTTGCGAATTGATATCCTGAATTTATTTAGGTGATCGTTACAAGCTTTATATGTTTACTTACGTGTGAAATGATATTTCATCGTATTTTCGCTCACTGCGCTTCTTGCAGCCCAAAATGCTACAACCAACCATTGTAAAATACCTTTTACAATTATTTCTCAGAGGAAACACCCATTTATCACATTTAATCACCAAAAAAAGGCAATAAATATAATTCAGACCCGTTTTGTTTGTCACTGATTATTACAGATTTTGACACTTGAGGTACCAAAAACAGGTCACGCCGATAAGGACAACAAAATCTATTTATGTCCTTTTCGTACTTGTGCTGAGCCATATCAAGTTGTCTCTTTCACTAAAATATATTGCCGATCTGGTTGTGTATATCTGTGTTATTTTACAATAAAACATAATGATCATCTGACTTTTTTATGGTTCCGTACCTACCCAAAGAGTGTAAACTGGACCCTCAGAATACAGAAAAAACCAGAAGGCGTAAACGCACCCAATAGTGAAGCGACAAAAACTAATCTAGTAGAGAGTAGTTTTACGCGAACGTGATTAGTTTACTTTGTGACTTTAATCACGCGTGACGTGTTTTACCGTTGCAATATTATTTAAGTTACGCCATCCAGTGTCGTCCCAACGTGTAAAAATTCAGCTGGGCTACAAAAAAAACAAGATGGGATCACATTCCATACGTAAGTAGCGCATTTAGATGTTGTATTATTTGATAATTGAATAAATTGTTCAGTCTTTAATTGTCGTAAGTAATGATACCTCCATTTTGTCGGTGTTACCAAATATCGAGAGTTGCAATTTTCCTTAGAATGAAAACTTTTGTTGGTGGGTAGTTAATATTAAATAATTATTTTCAAAAAATCTTTACAGCTTACAAATAGTTATACAGGGTTACTGGTAATCACTTAGTCAGCGTGCTTTAAAGGGAATGTTGTCTGTACAACTTTTGTTCAGCTACTTTTGAAAATTCTACTGAAGAAAAAATCTACTGTCCCATACATTTTGTCGGATATCGGTGAACTTTTTGTTTGGTACAACGGTTTTTTACCGATTTCCAAAAGGAGGAGGTACTATTGTAGAACAACTTTAGTTTAATCATTTAATGGATAGATGAACTAACAACACCATTATAATGAAACTGTATTGGCGAAGTTCACACGTGTTCGTTGACAGTTGACAGTCTTTTGTCGACTGCCAACGAACACAGTATATAAGTGGCGGTTGCATTGCAATCACTCTCTTTCTTTGCTCGAACCTCGAAGCGATAACAAGTGTAAACGAATTGTGTGTAAAACAGTTTAAAAGGTGATTTCTTGGCTGAAAAGCTAACAAATCAGAATCGGGATTAATAAGTTACAGATGTCTTCTTATTTTCCCATGTCCACAGAGTGTAATTTGTCTTTTGTTAAGTGGTTCAAAACCTGTTTGCTAGTCATGTTTTTTTTAGAGCCCTAATTAATAGTTATTTTACAAAGTGGCTGTTTTATTCCTTGCGTTTTCTTGATTATAATTTATTTACTAATGATTAATTTAATACTAATTACTAAATAACTGTGCTCATGTTAAAAGTTCTTCAGATTATATATCCGATTAGTGTACTTATTGTTATATATGCAAATTTCTGCCGCCGATTCTGCGGCTGAGCCTGCTGTCGAGCCTGCGGCTGAGCCTGCTGTCGAGCCTGCGGTCGAGTCTGCGGCGAAGCATACAGTGGAGCCTGCAGTGGAGCCTGCCGCGAAGTCTGCGGCTGAGCCTGCTGTCGAGCCTGCGGCTGAGCCTGCCGTCGAGCCTGCGGCTGAGCCTGCTGTCGAGCCTGCCGTCGAGCCTGCGGCTGAGCCTGCTGTCGAGCCTGCGGTCGAGTCTGCAGCGGAGCATACAGCGGAGCCTGCAGTGGAGCCTGCCGCGGAGTCTGCGGCTGAGCCTGCTGTCGAGCCTGCGGCTGAGCCTGCCGTCGAGCCTGCGGCTGAGCCTGCTGTCGAGTCTGCCGTCGAGCCTGCGGCTGAGCCTGCTGTCGAGCCTGCGGTCGAGTCTGCGGCGGAGCATACAGCGGAGCCTGCAGTGGAGCCTGCCGCGGAGTCTGCGGCTGAGCCTGCTGTCGAGCCTGCGGCTGAGCCTGCGGCTGAGCCTGCCGTCGAACCTGCCAGCTGAGCCTGCAGCGGAGCCTCCAGTACGCAGTTACGTAAGAGACATTGTACGCAGTTGCGTAAGATCCGGTGTACGTAGTCGCGTAAGAGCCGATGTACGCAGTTGCGTAAGAGACATTGTACGCAGTTGCGTAAGATCCGGTGTACGTAGTCGCGTAAGAGCCGATGTACGCAGTTGCGTAAGAGACATTGTACGCAGTTGCGTAAGATCCGGTGTACGTAGTCGCGTAAGAGCCGATGTACGCAGTTGCGTAAGAGACATTGTACGCAGTTGCGTAAGATCCGGTGTACGTAGTCGCGTAAGAGCCGATGTACGCAGTTGCGTAAGAGACAGTGTACGCAGTTGCGTACTGACTTAACTAAACCAGATTCGGTTTTAGTCTGATATGATGTGCTTTTCAGTATGCAGTTGCATTCTGATATTATGTAACATAAAACGATAGTATAAGACTTCAAAATAAGATTGTAAAGTACACATTTAATTAACACGTATAACGTCTATTATCATATAATACATGACACGTATACACGAGGACGTGTAATTGAGTCGGATGGCCGAATGTAGAACAACTTTAGTTTAATCATTTAATGGATAGATGAACTAACAACACCATTATAATGAAACTGTATTGGCGAAGTTCACACGTGTTCGTTGACAGTTGACAGTCTTTTGTCGACTGCCAACGAACACAGTATATAAGTGGCGGTTGCATTGCAATCACTCTCGAGTCTCGCTTGCAACGCCGTACCGTACGGACGTGTTGCCCGCCCGCCGCTCGCTGCTCCCCACCTCAGTTGCCGCCGGAGGCCCTGCCCCCGCGCGGACCGCATTCCGCCGACGCGACCTTATCGCGTCATCGTAGTGTTGTGTTGTTTTTCTTCGTTCGTCTTATCTTATCTGTCACGTTGACCGACCGCTCGTCTTGCGTCCTCAGTCGCAGATCGGGTTAAGCTGGGCCTTCTCTCAGGAGAACTCACCCGGCTGACCCTGTATCGCCGCTGACGCGGGCGAGCAGTCGCTGACAGAGTGGCCATACCATCTGGCCACCCCCCCGTTGTGCCGCCGCGTGTGTCTTGAGTGTCGTGCACGTGCTGTTTAGTTCCGTTTTTGTTCGTTCCCGTTGCCGTTTCGTGGATATCAGGTACTCACCCCACCTTATCACTCATTGCTATTTTTTGTACTCACCTCACTTTGTTTGTGTACTCTCTCACTCGGTACTCATCTCCCTACCCCGGTAGGGAGACTACATTCACCTTAACCTGTTGGGGGGTCCATTCCCCCCAACCCTATTTTTGTGTTACTGTGTTCTCATATAAAGCCTTCCGCTAACATGGCGTCCGGGAAGGAACTTGAGACCGCCCTCGGTGCCCTCTCAGGCCCCTTCCTGGCTCAGCTCAGAGCCAATCCGGCTGACGCGGAGGCCTTTCTCCGCTCCCCGGAGACCTTCGCGGCCTCTTTTTTCAGCAGGAAAGCTTCCAAAGCCTCCCCTTCCTCCTCCCTTACCCGTAAGGCACCCCCCAAGACAAAGCCTGGTCAGGACCGCACCGCGGCAGCCAAGCTGACGCCTTCGTTCAAAGGCCCAGCCTCTGCTGCCAAGCCCCTGGCCCCCTTAGTTAGCCGCTCTCGCTCCCGCTCTCCCAGGCGCACCCGTTCACGCTCCCCTAGAGTTCGCTCGCGCACCGTGGCCCGCCAGACTAAGCCTGACCACAGGAGCACCTCGCGTGCCTCCCTGAAGGCCAAGCAAACATTTGGCCCCCTTGACAGCCCTCTCTCTCCCGATCCCATTCCCCCGCAGGAGGAGATGGACACCGCCGGCTTCACCGTCGTGGGGAAAGGCAAGAAGCGTCCCGCTCCTCTTGCCTCTCCTCCTCCTCCGCCCAAGGCCCCGTGCCCTCCCTCTGGAACCATGCCTCCGACCGACACTCCCGACGCTCCTCCAGCGCTTACCCCTAAATCCGCTAAGCCCCCTCGTCCTATTGTCATTCGACAAAGGGAAGACTGGGGCCGCGTCTCTCAAATATTAGACGACCATGAAATTCTCTTTGTGGCCAAAACTGTCAGTGACGGCATCAGCGTCAAGGTGAACACCTCCGACGACTACCGTCTCCTCACTAAACTCCTTCGGGCTCAGCAGATATTCTTTCACCATCACCCGCTTGAGGAGGAGCAAGTTCTCCGCGTTGTTTTACGCGGCCTCCCCAAGGAGCTCCCTACCGACTCCATCCTCGAGGACCTTAAGTCCCAAGGCCTCCCCGTCCGTGAGACCCACCGCATGCACAGCGGCAGGGCTAAAACCCCCTTAGATCTTGTGTTGGTCATCCTAGACAAGACCCAAGAGGCTAAGGCCATCTTCAACGTAAAGACGGTTCTCAGCCTCTCGGGCCTCAAAGTAGAGCCCCCTCACCGTAAGGGCATCCCAGGCCAGTGCCATCGCTGCCAGCTCTACGGCCATGCCGCCCGCTATTGTCACGCTGCTCCTCGTTGCGTGAAGTGCGCAGGGGAGCACGCCACCTCCGAGTGCTCACGTCAAAAAGGGGACCCCACCCCGCCCACTTGCGTTCTCTGTAGCCAGCAGGGACACACCGCGAACTATCGTGGTTGCCCCAAGGCCCCAAAGGCCGCAAAGGGTCAGGGTAGGACCCCTCCTCCCCGCCATCCGCCCCGCTCTAAAGTAGCCGGCCCTAAGCCGAAGCTCCAAGTCACCCAAGCTCCCCAATACGTGGATGCCCCTCCCCCCAAAATTAATGCATGGGCCAAGCCCCAGAAAGCCCCTCAGGCTAGTCAGCTGCCTTCTGCTACCACCTCGGCCCCCACTTATGCTCGCGCTCCCGCGAAGCAAACCCGCCCTGTCAACCCGCCTCAGCCAGCTCGTTCCTCCCCAAGCCACTCTGGCCAGTCTAGCTTAAAAGCCGACTTCGCCCTTCTGGCGCACATTGCCAACTCCCTCGACTTAGAGGAAGTGCGGTTAGTTGCTCAATTAGTCAGAGAGAAGCACGACCTCTATTCCATCTTGGAGGATCACGTGGGTCTTTTTGATGCTATTAAGCAACTATCCTCCAGTAGTAAAAATTTTGACAACTCTCATGGATAGTACACCAAAACGTACTAAACCTCGTTCATTATCGTTGGCATGGTTCAATGCCAACGGCCTTTCCACTGAATCAAGGGACCAGCGCCCCCTGATTCATCATTTTCTCACGACCCATCAGGTCGATGTCATGCTTGTGAATGAAACCTTTCTAAAACCTAGCAAGAGGGATCCCAGGATCGCAAACTACCTGCTGGTTCGTAATGATAGGACTACTTCCGCGTTAGGCGGTACTCTTATCTATCACAAAAGGTCCCTTCACTGCATTCCTATTCCCACTCCTCCTCTATTAACTTTGGAAGCATCCTGTTGCCGTCTCTCGATGACCGGTCATCAATCCATCACCCTCGTATCTTGTTACCTCTCCGGTAACAAGACACTCCACAGGAGTGACATCGAGGCTCTCCTGTCTCTCGGTAGCGCCGTCATTTTGGCTGGCGACTTTAATAGCAAGCACCTCATATGGGGCTGCAATACTTCCAATGTAAAGGGTAACCTTCTGAACTCCCTCTCCGACGAACTCAATTTTGATATCATCCCTCCAAGTACCCCGACTATCTTTCCCTCCAACCTGCAATATAGGCCAGACGTGCTCGACATAGCACTTCTGAAAGGCGTAACACTTCAGTTGCGCTCTTTGGAAGTGCTACACGAGCTCGAATCTGATCACCGTCCAGTTTTGATGCGGCTAGGCCCCGACCCGACTGACAGACCTCCTGTAACCAAGACCGTGGTGAATTGGCAGCAATTAGGCGAAGCCCTGAAGGCGGTCAATTCACCCGACTTGGACAGGATCCCCGAGGATATCGTGACCCCTCACGACGTGACCACTTCCGTTGACGCTCTCACTTGTCACCTTCGCACCGTTATAGGTGAATCCTCCAAGCAGGTCCCAGCCGAGGATGACCGACGCTGGGCTCTGCCGGAGGACGTGAAGGAGCTCCTGAGAGCGAAACACGCTGCCGCTAGGGCCTTTGACTGGTATCGCACCGAAGATAACAGAGCCACTCTGCGGTATTACGAGCGTGCCGTAAAGAACCGCATTAGTGAGCTCCGTAATCAGAGGTGGGATAACCTACTCTCAGAGATTCAGCCAACCCACCAGGCATACTGGCGGTTGGTTAGATCTCTGAAATCTGACACTGTGACTGCTATGCCCCCGCTCTCCCGACCAAACCTCCCCCCCGCTTTCGAAGACGAGGAAAAGGCCGAATGTCTGGCCGACAGCCTCGAACATCAGTGTAGTCCTTCCTTAGATCAGGTCGACCCTGCCCACCGCGAAGCGGTGGACAGCGAGGTCGAACATAGAACCTCCACTCCCCCCGTTGATACCCTCGAGCCAGTCACGGCCTCTGAGGTCGAGTCGATCATCAAGGGCCTCCAGGTCAGGAAAGCCCCTGGTGCCGATGGCATCTCAAACAAAGTGCTCAAGCACTTCTCTGTCTCACTTGTGTACCTCCTTGTCAGCATCTTCAATGCAGCCATAAACAATTCTATCTTTCCCGACGCCTGGAAGTCTGCCGACGTCATCGGCATTCACAAACCAGGCAAAAAGGCCTCTGAGCCCTCCAGCTATCGTCCCATTAGCCTTCTCAACACCCTGGGGAAGATCTATGAGCGCATCCTTCTGAAGCGTATCTGGTCCCATGTAAATGAACACAATCTTCTACCCGACGAGCAGTTCGGCTTTAGAGCCAGACACTCTTGCGTCCAACAAGTGCACCGCTTCACGGAGTACGTTCTCGAAGGTTTCAATAAGAAACCATCCCATGGTTACACCCACAAGCCCTTCTGCCAAGGCACCGTCGCGGTATTCCTCGACGTTGCGAAAGCGTTCGACAAAGTCTGGCATAACGGGTTGATATACAAGTTATATCACATCGGAATGCCGGACCGTCTGGTACTCATCATACATGACTACCTCACGTCTCGTAGCTTTCGCTATCGCGTCGATGGAATTCTGTCTTCACCTCATCCTATAGGTAGCGGAGTCCCTCAGGGCTCCGTCATAGCTCCCGCCCTCTTCACGCTTTACGCTAGTGACATTCCTAGATCTCCCCACGTAGAAATAGCTCTCTTCGCTGACGACACCGCTCTCTACTCCAGAGGGTGGAATAAAGTCATCCAACGGGCCCACGTTCAACGAGCCCTCACTCATCTAGGTGATTGGTTCAAGAAGTGGGCCATCACGGTCAATCCCGAAAAAAGTGCAGCAATGTACCTCCACCCGTCCAAGAACCCCCCGTCAAGGCCTATCACGCTTAACGGGAAGCCCATCCCTTGGACCATCTCGACCAAGTATCTCGGTGTGACTCTCGATCGCCGACTCACTTTCTCCAAACACATTCAGTTAGTCCGCAATCGAGCGGCGTTCTTCCTAGGCCGCCTCAGCCCCCTCCTCGGCGAGCGTAGTAAATTGTCACTTAGAAATAAGCTGACAATTTACAAAACTTGCATCCGCCCCGTCATGACTTACGCCTCTGTGGCATTCGCCCACGCCTCCCGCATCGATCTGGACAAGTTGCAGGTCATTCAAAATCGCTTCATACGCAGAGCGGTCGGCGCTAGCTGGTATATGCGAAACGCCGATCTGCACTGCGATGTTGAACTCCCATCCATGATTCAATACCTTAAGTATACCTCCCGCCGCTACTTTGACGCGGCGCCTCACCACCCCAATCCTCTTGTAGTAAAATCCTCCGACTACTCGACAGACGTGACTGACCCTCCTCCTCTCCGTAGACGCCCTAGAAACATCTTGGGCGACCCGGACGACCCCATCGCCGTCGTCACCGCGGCGGCGCTGGGCTCGCCCGATCCGACTGCTCCTAGCAATAGGAAATATTCAGTTTTTGGTACAGGCGTCGGTTACCAGAGGCACACACACACACAGCGATCCCGCCGGCAGGATCGTAGACCCACAGGATCTGTTAGAAGATCGGTTAGATTCTCTCCAAATAATCATTCAGTTCAACAAACCGTTAGGGCTCCAGGGCACACCCCCTCTGGGGTGCCTGGGCAAGTCTGATTCCCACTCCCGGCGACGGCCCAAGCCGAGGTTCGTACCATCGAGGTGCCCTTGTGCTAGTCGCCTATAAACTTAACCACCAAGTTATGCCGAACGCACTCTGCGTTCGCTAACTAGTCCGGTCAAGCTGTAGAGGCCAAAAGGCCAACAGTAAAAGTCAATCATAAAAAAAAAAAAAAAAGCAATCACTCTCTTTCTTTGCTCGAACCTCGAAGCGATAACAAGTGTAAACGAATTGTGTGTAAAACAGTTTAAAAGGTGATTTCTTGGCTGAAAAGCTAACACTATGTTCGTCTGTATGTATGTTTTTTTTTGTATTTTCAAGATATTTTCGCCAATTGTGAACTGATAAAAAAAAAAAAATTAATTCGAAAGGCATGACATGGCTGCCGCATCCAGGGTTGACTTCCGGCGAGGGAACTCTTCAACAGTGAATAGTACAGACACAAAATTTTGTAAATGAATTAAACCATAATAGCCTGTTCTAAATTCTATCATTACATGGCTCATGCACCCAGGGTTGACTTCCGATGAGGGAACTCCTAAACAGTGAATAGGACAGACATAATATTTTTGGCACATGGATTTAATTATGATAGCCCGTTTTAAATTTAAACAAGAAACTTACGAAGCAGAAAGGTAATTAAATGTTTTCATCGAAACCTTGTTTTATTTTAAAACCATTGAAATTAATAGGTAAGTAACAATAACTAAGTTAGTTTTACGTTTAATTTGCAGTACACGGGTTGTCTGTTTGGGGCACCCCAAACAGACAACCCGTAGTGCACACTAAGCCACCAAAAAAGAGGTACCATTGTGCTCACCATTATGAACAACTGTTTTTTTTTTCTATGAACAGCTGTTTTTCCCGCAATTTCAAGTACCATACTAAAAGTCGTTCATAAAGATGAGTACAATGATGATGATAATGATGAGTACTTTTTCAGCTTTGTACACCCCAAACATAATATTAACCCTGTATATGTATAAAAAGTAGTAGCTAGTAATAGGGTATTTGACACTGGTGGAAATAAAATATGAAACTGGGTATATTGAAAGGTTTTGATTAAAGAGATTTTTTAAATATTTTTTTAATCATAATAATAGCTCCTACATTTAATTATTTAGATTTTAAAATCACGATTTTTAATCTATGTGTCACGTGACTTGAAAATCCAATCACAGTGCGTGACGTCAATATGGTTATGACAGCACAACCAAAACAAAACAAAGTAAACAGAAACATTTTATTAAACTACTCTTTGCAGTTTACTATAGTTGAAATACTTCATAATCTTGAAATTATTTGAACGAAGACCTATTTATTTCTATCTACTAAGTATTTACTTCATTTGCAACCATGGAAGCAGGGTACGCGAAAGCTGATAGTGCAAATTTCCCCAATATCGATGCCGTAATGGTAGCAAGCTTTTTCGCATCAAACTCAGATTTTAATGCAGCTGAATTTCGAAATATCAAGACAACTGCGTAAGTATTTGTTTAGACAAGAATTAAAACCTCAACTGTGCATTGGCAATGTGTTTTTAGTTTTAGTTTCCAGTAAGATATTTGCATCATATTTCAGGTTATAATGGGTATTTACTTGCATGTAAGACCTCTATGCCTAATGTGTACAAAATATTTGTTTTTTTGCAGATCATCAAGACAGTCTTACGGCGATCATGCGATTGGATATGTACAGTTGCAACGAGACTCGAATGTGTGTACACTTAGGTAAATGCAAAGTTTGTCCAGAACATCGAGTACGGTCAAAATCCTATGCAGCAACTATGACAGTGGATGAGAAGGAGGGTAAAGTAGTCAGTGTACAGTGTCACGATTGTGCTGGATCCCAGGGTGGATGTAAGCATGCTGTTGCATTCCTGATGAAGAAGTGAAGAACCATCAAGTACTTCTGTAGAGTGTTATTTGAAGAAATCTACATTGGCCCAAGTAGGGACTACTTTAAAATGTATAACTAGCAAAGAACTTTCAAAAGCAGTACCTACTCGCTCACAGAACACATCAGGAAATTTGTTATTTACGGAATTTGTACAAGAAGCTGGAAATAGACATATTAATTCTTGCCTAATACTAAAACATCAATCAAATTTTCAGGTTCCAGATTTGCAAAAACTGTCATTACATTATTTAATTAATAAATACAGTAACCGTGATTGCAATATTTTTTTAAATGAAATATTGCATGTATTTACCCAGTCAAATATAGACAAACTTGAAGAAGATACACGGGGTCAACATGAAAGTAATTTGTGGCTTGAAATGAGGTATGGCAGAATAACTGGTTCTATTGCGTATAGTGTCAGCAGATTCAAAACTGTGGATGGAACATTAGTAGCGACTATTATGGGAGCTAGGACACCAGAGACAAAAGCTATGAAAAGGGGACGTGCTTTAGAAGTAAAAAAATGTGTCTCTAAGCAACTAGGCAAGAAAATAGAACAGTGTGGGTTGATAATATCACGACAATATCCCTACATTGCTGCAACTCCAGATGGAATTTGTTGATAAAACCATAGTAATAGAAATAAAATGCCAATCTACAGTTTTTTTATTTTTTTATTATATAAAAGAAGATAATACCATTAGCGAGAGATGTCTGACTCAAATGCAACTACAAATGTTTGTATCTAATTTTAAAAAATGTTACTTTTGTGTAGCTAACTGGAACTTTGAAAATAATGGAGTTTTTCACACATTAGTAATTGATTATTATGATCAAGCCTATGTCAAAAATACTATCCAGGATCTAACATCCTTTTGGATTAATAATATATAACCTTTGTTGTATGAAAGCACGAAATAAATAAAACAAATATGTATTGCTATTATTTTTATTTGTAAATTCCTATTTTTTTTATAAGACTGTCTTGGAGGTTAATAAGTGCACATGAAATTGTTACACAGTAGTCTATTACACGAATTATATTGTTATTTATATCGTTCAGAAGATACGCCCGAGCGCAATCAGATTATATATATATTCTTTTTTTTATATAAATATTCGGGTCATTTTTGCACACACGGTCATCTGACCCCAAACTAAGCTATGCTTGTGATATGGCTGCCAGATACTGATATACGTACATAATATAGTTTTTAATATATATACTTAAATAGATATTAACAACCAGATATAGAACAAACACAAATGCTCATCACATAAATGTTAGTCCTAGGTGGGAATCGAACCCACGCCCCCAAGCTTAGAAGGCAGGTTCACTACCAACTGGACTAACGGGCTATCTAAATTGTACCTTGCCAGTAGTAACATCAGTGTGAAAATTAAGACAAATACACTTCAGTGTTTTAACCATCGATTTCGACGGTTTACCTAAAACTGAGGTATAGCTACACTCAAATGTTGGGAACAGCCAAGTTGTGTTACGGTTGTTCTTCACACGGATGATGACGTTATGAATGGCGAAGTCGCACCCAGACGTATCTCTTAAACGCAAACCAGTACTTGACTTTTGTTCACAAGCGGTATGGCTTTGAAGGCTTTAGCCTGCCCGAGGGGCGAATAAAATAAAATAAAAAATTACTTTTGTTCTGTCATAGTACTGATTATTGACATCACAAAATGGCGATCGTTGTTTTGGCGCCTTTTGGTGCACCATTTAAAATTTGAAATAAAAACAGCTTATAATTATTTACTACGTACACTAATGAAGATAATAAAATATTTTCTAGTAAATATGGACCATATTCTTTAATTTTAAGGCCTTTGTAAAATTTTGTCAATATCCCTATTATATTTTTATTTACTTATGTTTGTTTTTGTGTCAATCCGATCAGTATATTGATTTCATTAAAAGTGTGTGTGAATAGTATCTGACCTAAAACATTTAACCAAAAACGGGTAAGTAATGTCTAAGCTGGCAACATTACGCGGGTGGAGGTGAGACAGGCGCGGGACGTGGGTTTTGTTTTTTGGACTCAGCGTGCGGCTTGCAATCACAGCTTAAGGCAGTTTCTGGTTCTTTCTCTATTCTGAGACTGGACCCTATTACTAAAAACTACGCTGTCTGTCCTTCCGTCCGTCCGTCCTAGTATATACCTTGTAATGTAACGGCGGCTGTATCTTTCAAACCGTAACAGCCAGTTAGAATAAACTTGGCATGATTATAGTACACACTCTAAAGTAAAACAACAAATAATAAATACTGGGCAAGTATGAGTCATTGACAAATTTATGTTCACCACCCAGTTACGCAATGTCGGGCGTGGTCGGTACTTGGATGGGTGACCGTTTAGGCGTGATGTTGTCTTTTTGCACCACTTGTATTTTGTGATGGTACGGAACCCTCAATGTGTGAGCCCGCCTTGCCCCCGGTTTATTTCAATATTATATTTTAATTACATTCGTGCCGTTCGTTTAATCATTTCGACCTGACTTGATAATAAACACAGCTAAATAAATACCACAAACCTCCACACACATGATTTGACTTTAATTAAATATATTTAAAGATAATCTACGTTTTATTTTAATTATAACATACCTACCTATACATGAAAATAAATAAAATACGCTTATACTCCAGTACCTATTTTTTTTTGGCAGGGCGTCATTTACTTGTTGCCTTTAGTAATTATAGGCCTCAAAACTCACTGCAGACGACCTTTTCGCCCTTTTTTTTGTATGTGAACTATTACGTCGCTGTAAGTTTCATAATGTGAATGAAATACAAGTAAGTGATCATTCTGTCTATCATTATGTCAGTAAAATACGCAAAATGTGCAGTATGGCCTTAATGGCTGTAGCCTGCCCTGTAATGGCTGAAAAAAGAAAACTGAATATTGAACTCACTACACTGAGGGAGTTTTGGCGCCAACGTTGAAAAAACATGTCGGCTTGTGCTATTATTTACCTAAACTTGTGTAATTTTCGAGTGTTAATGTCTGTTAATGTCTATTAAAAGGTGAATTATTATTCATTAAGAGCTCGTAAACGTGCTCGAGTGTGGGAAAGTGATATAACGAGGTGAAACGTGTCTTTTCGTGTTGTTTCCAAAACTCCATAGGAGCCTCTTGTAAAGTCCCACCACTTTACATGGGCATGAGTTTGACTTGACCGTGACTTACTTAGCTTGAATCTGACTGTGACTATGACTTTTTTGACGATATTAAGACTATACAAAACAGATGAACAGGCGGTATGGCCTTAAAAGCTTTAGACTGCCCGATGGTAGAATAAAAAAAAAAAAAACTATACTGCCAGTGTCAGAACATCCAAAAAGTTCCGACAAGTTCCAAAACACAAAACATAACCTCGTCTCAAAAATCTCAATCATCTTATCTTTCGTAAAGTAGAACTGTTTCGTTTGTTTATACGTAACTTGGATGAAGGATTAGCTATTGATATAATGTCGTTCAACTTTATATTTACTGTAGCAAGGACTAGTTCAGTCGTAAAAGGTAAGGTTATGAAAAATACACTCGTTCTAATAATGTAAATAAATGCCTGCTCTACCTTGATCTGTTTAATTGGCTCCAATAATGATAAACCAATAACCAGTCCTAGTTACGCGTGGTACGTTGCTGGTCTTATTTTTATGTCAATATCACAGAATTCTTCCTAATATTACATACTTACATTTGATCAACATTGTACTCCCCTGTTTTAATATTGACAAAGAACTCCAAAATAAGATGTTCTAGAAAGTAGATGGATCACAATCGACAATGGACATCGGCACGAGTATGCTTGGTCGACCCGAGAAATCCATCCTGGTACAAAAAATCTGGTGCACGTCAAGAATAGTTAGGCCTCAATGTTAACTGATAAGAGAAGAAAAGTATGAAGGCTCAAGATAATATGGTCATACCCACAGAAAAAATATTTTTTTTGTTTAAATTAGAATGGCTGTCGAGGCATTTTTGTAAGAAATTTGTTGTAGCCAGTTGCACCCACATAAACGAAACGTCATTCATTCGAAAACTGAGTTGCGGAGTTCGACGCGTTGATCTAAATAAGAATGTTCAATCAAGGTTCACTCATAATGCCTGGTAACAAATATTCTTTCTCATTTCCGTTCTATTTACTTCTCTTTTCTGTGGTCATAGCTGCTTCATTTGACAACAGACTTGAAGCTTCAACAGTATTATTAAATTCGTGGGTCCAACTTGGACCATATTGGCTCAGGACTGAGGCAGATGGCATAGCAAGAGACTATACCCAGTAGTGGGATAAAGAAGGCAGTAGATGATGTTGATGATTATTATTCAGACTAGGTTATTTGGTAAAGTCTTAAAATTTCAGAATTCATCCGTAATGCAAGTAAAAAGACAGGTGGCAGTACACAGAACACCAATTGCAAAGTAAAGCCAAAGCGGCGAGGGTGGAAGGTACAGGACGGACACAATGTTCAAGCGGGACACATGCTGGTCACTCAGAGAGTCACCCGCTTCCATCCAGGAATGAATGTGAGTTGAACACAGTGATTAAAGGAACGTCTCTTAACTCCAATACACACTTATAAGAAACTTATGTGGTTTTCAGACATTTTATTTATATTACAATGGAAATACTCACGTAAGATTAAGCCGGTCACTCCGACTATAGTTTCAACCGCATAAGGCGGTCTTGCGGCTTGCGGCGGCTAGTGTCTCCAGTCGGAGTGACCGGCTTAATCTTACGTGAGTAATTCCTGTGTAATATAAATAAAAAGATCTCCCGAAAAAATCCTGAAATCGAAATCCGATAAAATCGAAAATCGAAATCTGATAGAGATCCTGAAATTGTGATAAAAACAACTATCCCACAAAAATTTCATTCGCTTCTCATCAAAAGTATGGTTAAGCTAGTATTATTGTGCAAACCAATATATTGTGGAATGCGCTGTATGAATGGGTGTCTTCAAGGCGCAAGTGAATCGGTTTCTTCTAGGCAAACATGCTCCGTTGTGGGCTTAACATCAGGTGAAGTGGCAAATAAGTATAAGCCTATTATTCAATAATACAGACTCACCACTCGTTCACCAGTTTCATTGTTTTGCTACTAGAGCAGGAGTGGCCACAGAAATTAAATTAATATACGTAAACATCTTAACCACCCAACTCTCAATATCTCTCTATTTGATACTTGAGAAGTTGTAAGTTGTAATTTTCTATAACAAGGCCAGTCATTTGCCTGTTTTGTGTTGCTTGGCTGCATCTACCGGGCATCAGCCACCTGGTCTCCTCCAGGAAGGCCAACAGCTTGCTGACGCCTGCGCAGGCTTCCCAAAGCATTCTTGTTGGATGAAGCCATTACTTAGATGTAATCTCAATCGCAACTAATTCATTTTGCAGGTGGGGTTGGGTCGCAATGGTACCCTCTTCGCCATGGAATCAGGCAGAGTAGTAGTCACATGTGAGAAGTTTGACCCTAACTGGGACCACACTTGGGTCCAACGTCACTATGGAGGACGCTCCGACCAGACCATCCTGAAGAAATATTTCAATGTTATACCGGAACCTCAGCATCAGAAGTTCAAGCTGGTCGATGAAGTATGATTTGTCATAATTATTTTGTAAATAGTTCTAATTTAGAGTAGGAATAGTTATTAAAATGTTTAGTTGAATTTTAAGAATGTTTGATTGACATGTTATTGTGAATGTAGATAATGTAGATGGTAATAGCTGCTACTAGGATGATTACGTTAGTCACTCGCAATTGCTATCGTTTCACACACATAGCGCAAGTAATGCCATGTAAAGACCTGCATCTTTTTTCAATTCGCCTGTGTTTTTCAAACAAGCTGGTTTTATTTGAATAAGACCTTCACAGGGCCTTCTTCCGGCAAGCTTAACTAGATAGCACCATGATCCAATAATAATGGTCTGACATTCCGGGAGTGACGCATGCCTATGTCACTGTCCAGTTGCAACTTCATTGCAACAAATAGAGAAATTGGGAAATAAATCTGTTAGTAATCTATGAAATAATAATACAAAAAGCACTTCAATAGTCATTTTATTTGTCTGCTCAATATATATTAAACATCGGTGACAGGCTTGTGTCACCCATGTGAGATTTGCGTCTCGGAATGTCATACCTGGCAGAGTATATTATTATACCATGGATGCCTCATGCCACAATGTTTTTTGTGTGAATAATCACCTAAAATACGCGCAACAGAACGTGCAAGATGCTAAAACATTGCTAACCCTTTCCGAATTAGCTGGCCTAGATTTAAATCAGCGCGGTGGCGCTACTTTCTTTGCATTGTCAAAGGAAGTTCCGTAGTTTCTCGAAGTGGCCGATGCCGATACCTATAATTGAGGGTTAGTTTAGGTATCGACTTTGCTGAACATGTTTGAAATGTCTCCAAAAAGTTCTGATTGAAATAAATCGAGACGCAGCGACAGCGCATTCGCGTTTGTACGGTTCGTTAGATCTATACCTATATGGCATAAGTTGGCACAACACGGGACAGCACTATTGCAATCACGAGTGTCAGCTATATAAAAAGGTACTCTTTAGTGTCAGCTAACTGAACCTGGCTGCAATTTACCTGCGATTTTCCCACACGTGTTCGGGGTCGACATTTCAACCTTATGATTTCCATCAAGTTTAGTTCCAGCTGATCAGCCATGAAGAAAACGACGCCAGAGGGAGTTTCTGTTGTAATTTTTTTATTTTACCGAGATCATTTTTTTGTCGCCTTTGTCGCTCGTTGTTTGTCGTTGAAAGGACATCTGTTGAAATTAGTACACTATAGGTACGCGTATAAGGCTTGGTGCAGAAAGGTTTAAATTTTAACATCAATGTTCAGTATTTTCTAGAGAGGGCGCTGTTAATAAACATGGACGTTTACCTTTGGCTTCATACATGGTAGCATAGATAAATGTACTATGGTAGTAACCTTACTGAATTCCCTAACAACTATTATAGGCAACTAGCTGCACCCCACGGTTTCACCCGCGTGGATTACTCCTTATAATATCAGCTATCGGCTAGTGCAAGTCCCGTCAAAATCGGCCTAGCCGTCTTCCATAAGATTCCATAGGTTTTCCATATATACACACATTGCCTTTTATATATAAGAAGTTTTAGTTTCTTTTTAGGGTTCCGTACCCAAAGGGTAAAAACCGGACCCTATTAGGTACTTAACCTACGCTATATGACATGTTAGTCCGTCCTACCTTTAAACGACTGTAACTTTCGAAGCCATAACCGTAAGACAGACGGACAGACAGACAGCGTAGCCTTAGTACCTAGAGGGTCCCGTTTTCATCCTTTGGGTACGGAACCCTAAAAAGCAATGTCGAGACTTTCTCAGTTATTTTAAAATTCATACATTTCACACTTGCACAGAGAAGAGGTGGGAAACAGGCAGCTAAGGACAAATTTTATTAGTCCAATAAATATGTTGGCGCGATAAATCATGAGTTATTGCCTACTCGGAAACGGATACGGACTTAAAAAGAAAAATATTTACGTAACAGCTATTTTCTTGTTATAAAAATGTTACTTTGATTTAGGAAGAAAAAATACTCAACCACAGTTACGAACCACGGTTCAGAAGGTATTAGCCGTATTAGGTAGGAATAGACTCAGAAGTTTACCTTTTTATAGCATAAATAATTGTGTTTTAAACTATCACAGTTGTTCACTAAAGTTATATGATTATTTACGGGATATTTACTGTGGTAAGGTTGGTCGGGATATTTATCGTCTTAAGGTCAACAAGTTCCACAACCTTACCACGGTAAATATCCCGTAAATAATCATATAACTTCAATGAATAATTGTATTAACAAAATATACAGAAATAGATGCAGATGCCACCACCAAAAATCACCCATTGCTGGAATTACAATACAATACAATACAATACTATACTTACAAAACTCTTTATTAAAATACCACAATACAAGGATAACATAAACATTACAAAAACAATATTATCTAGGCTTTTAACAGGCGGCCTTATCGCTTAAAGCGACCTCTTCCAGGCAACCGTGCACGGAAAGGAATTATATTAAAAAATGTGTGGCCTTAACTAAAAATAAAAAATAGAAAGTAAATACCTATGCAAATAACAACAAACAATCAATAGACTACAAATAAATATTACATACTAATATATACATATACATAGACTACATAATATAAACAACATACTATATACCTACCTACATAATTAATAAACTACATAAAAAAATATTAACATACCTACTGTTATCAAAGATACATACACATGTTGATACTTACATACATTATTGGATGATGATGATTTATACAAAAGAAGAAACTTCGCTTCGATTCAATACCATCACTTATCAATTAGGCCAATTGGTAGTCAAACTACAGAATATAGTACGTACATTGAAATATTATAAATGTTCAACTAAGTAATAAAACGCACTTCAATATAAAATTACCTTTGAGAACCATACTAATAATATTAATGTTAGTTTGTTTCTAAAGTAGGTACGTACCAAGTCCTTTTTGTTACCTACTGTATTTTTTTGTAATGGCGTTTGACCTCCAACGCGCCTGATGTTAAGCCATGATGCGGTCTACGATGGAGCACATCTGATTTGAAGAAATTCCAGGGACCTACCACGACCAACTGCTTACGCGTTATCAAACTAACGTTAAAACCACGCAGTTTGACAAATCACGCGAACGTGAACCTTAACGCGCCCAGATACGGTTTGCGGTCGTGCAACATTTTTTCATCACCTTAACTGGACAGCTAGCCGTAAGCCCCCAGATTGTAACTATCGGGGAACACACATTCAGGCAACGCATTCCACAGACTAGCAGTTCCCATAATAAAAGTGGAATCAAAGCGCATCGTACGGATTTTCGGAATATCAACAATGCATTGGTGTCGATTTTTCGTACCCGCTCTGGTAGTCCGATAGAAAAATGGGCAGGAAGGAATTAGGTCATGTAGATTACTATTAGATCTAGGTATGTATGTATGTTCCTTTTTCACGAAGCACGCTCGCGGACCTAAGATACTGAAAGCTCAAACTCCCCGAAATTAAAGTACTTGATAACCTCAGAGCAAATAAAAAGAAATTTTTATTTGTTCTCAGCTTATAACTTATTTCTACTCTGGGTTTATAACTTATTTATTTTTGAACTAATTTTAATTATGTTTTCGTTGATGGGCTATTTATGATCAGCTTTTTTATGAGGTAATTAAAAAAATATCATCACGCCTATTCGAAAAACGACAATAGACAAAACACCTTATCTTAACCCAACCAAAAGGTAAAAATTTAATTAAGGTCGTTCAAAAGTGCCACATAACCCTAAACAACATTATGACGTTAATAAGGGCAACGACAGCTTAAAAGATTAAAACAATAAGTAAGTTCATAAAAAAGGCCTCGTTACACTGATGTTTATTGCAACAGGCTCTGTGTCGAAACTTTTTATACGGGGAAAGTTGACGCTCGTAAAACAGGTTCAGGTGGATTAAAAAAGGGAGAAGGGGCTCATTTTGGAAAGCTATTTAATAGAACACCAAAAAATCCATAATAAAAAAAAAACACAATGAAAAATGACATTGACAATGACATTAGCTTGAGAGAAATTATCTCAAGCTAATGGCATTTTCATACAATTTCATCTTTCCGCAGGCGTGAACGCTAACAGAAAGTGGCTCTTGTCTATATCCCCTGGTATCCATCATATTTGGACTATTATGAACATTTAAAAACAAATTGGTCCAGCCGTTCTCAAGTGATTGATTGATTAACTCTTTATTGTTCACACCATAAAATTTTATACACAGGACAAAAAAACTCTTAAAAACTAGTGTAACAACTGGCGGCATTATCGCTAAAAGCGATCTCTTCCAGACAACCTTAGAATGGAAAGGATTTGTAGAAGAAGTAGATGACGGGGTGTGCAATAGAGGATAAACTATGAAATTGTTTTATTATATCTACCATACACATACATTCTAATAGTAATACACACTAGCACTTGCAATTCTTTAAAATAATTTTACTAATATATGAATAAATAAGAATATATATTATGTAATAATGATACAAATATTTTGAGATGAGACAGGATAAGGCAGGTGCCGTTTCCCACCTATAGATCTATTCTCCCGTCCATAAGTCGTTCAACTCAATAGCCCAGATTTTTTAATCCCATACTGTACAATTAGTTCCATTTTCCATTTTATACACATTCCATAATTGTATTTTATATTTAACGCCTCAAAAGGCCTCATTGTGTTGGCTTCGGCCCCACCAGTGCCATAGAGGACCGGGCTAGACCCGTGAAGAAAGTGAAACACAAATAATACGAATAAATTGACATAACGATATTAACAAGGCTGCAACATTGACAAATAAAATTAATTAATAGTACCAAAGTCGTCATGCGCACCAACGAACAGATTTTCACACTATAAATAATATAATTTCACTGATAGGCTAGCTGCGCCCCACGGTTTCACTTGAGTGGACTTTTCCTGAGAAACCTAAAGTAGGTATCATATTTTATGTCTCTTTTGTCCTGTATCTTTAATTGATGGACAAATTTTGATGCACGTTAGTTATTTCAGATGTGCCATTAAACATTTCCCCTCGCTTTGGGACTGCCGGCTGTTGTCTAATAAGCGTTTTACTTGTCATAACTTTCTTTGTGAGTTTATGGAACGGAAGAAAATTAGGGGTCGATATCTAGGTATCGCTAGTAAAATTAGGGGTCGATATCTAGGTATCGCTAGTAAAATTACCGTGACATACAGACGGACAGCTGAAACAGCTTAAGAACAACAAGGCACCGGGTGATGACGGAATCACGACAGAACTACTGCGAGCGGGTGGAAAACCGGTACTGTTAGTCCTCCAGAAGTTATTTAATTCCGTCATACTCGATGGTACTACGCCTGAAGCATGGCACAGGAGTGTGGTGGTGCTCTTCTTCAAAAAAGGTGATAACACCTTATTGAAGAATTATAGACCCATCTCACTCCTGAGCCATGTGTACAAGTTGTTCTCTAGAGTCATTACGAACCGTCTCGAAAGCAGGTTTGATGACTTTCAGCCTCCCGAACAAGCCGGTTTCCGTAAAGGCTGGAGCACCATAGACCACATACACACCCTCCGCCAGATTATACAGAAGACCGAGGAGTATAATCGGCCATTATGCCTGGCGTTTGTGGACTATGAGAAAGCCTTTGATTCCATCGAGACCTGGGCAGTATTACAGTCCCTCCAGCGTTGTCATATCGACTATAGGTATATCGAAGTGTTGAAGTGTTTGTATAGAAACGCCACCATGTCGATCCGATTACAGGACGAGAGCACGGAACCAATCCAATTGCAGAAAGGCGTGAGACAGGGAGATGTTATCTCTCCGAAACTGTTCACAAACGCATTGGAGGACGTTTTCAAGCTCTTGGACTGGAACGGATTAGGCATCAACATCAATGGCGAATACATCACTCACCTTCGTTTTGCCGATGATATAGTCATCATGGCAGAGTCGCTGGAGGACCTAAATACGATGCTCAGCGACCTCAGTAGCCTTTCCCAACAGGTGGGTCTTAAAATGAACATGGACAAGACAAAAATCATGTCCAATGTCCATGTTGAACCCGTGCCGGTAGTCGTTGGGAACGATACTCTCGAAGTTGTTGACCATTACACCTATCTTGGACAGATTGTTCAGTTAGGTAAGTCCAACTTAGGCAAAGAGGTCGCCCGAAGAATCCAACTCGGATGGGCAGCGTTCGGGAAATTGCGTGACATCTTCTCGTCCAAGATACCACAGTGCCTAAAGACAAGGGTCTTTGACCAGTGTGTGTTGCCAGTGATGACATATGGTACTGAGACGTGGTCCTTAACTGTTGGCCTTTTGGAAAAACTCAGAGTCACACAGCGGGCAATGGAGAGAGCTATGCTCGGAGTTTCTTTGCGCGATAGAATCCGAAACGTGGATATTCGCCAAAGAACCAAAGTCACCGACATAGCTGTTAAAATTTGCAAGTTGAAGTGGCAATGGGCAGGCCACATCGCTCGGAGAACCGATAACCGATGGGGAAGAAAGGTTCTTGAGTGGAGACCACGAACCGGAAGACGCAGCGTAGGTAGACCTCCCACTAGATGGACCGACGACATAGTAAGAGTCGCTGGCATCCAGTGGATGCAAAAGGCAGGCTGTCGTTCAGTGTGGAGGTTAAAGGGGGAGGCCTATGTTCAGCAGTGGACGTCTTCTGGCTGATGATGATGATGATGATGACAGACGGACACGGGAAATCACAAGTCAATTTTGCTAGGAACACTAAAAGTTAACAGGGGCCTTACGGCTAGCTGTTTTAAACGATTATGTTTAGGTGATGAAAAAGTTGCGCACCCGCAAACCGTATCTGGGCGCATTAAGGTTCAAGCTCACGTGATTTTCCGAACTGCGCTGTTTTAGCGCTAATTTGAGATCGCGTAAGGAGTTGGCCGTAAAGCCCCAGGAGTGACGACCATGGGTCTGGTCTGCAATGGTATACCAGGTGATTAGAACGAGATGGTCGTGCTTGGCGAACTTTTTTATATCGTGTCTTACCACTAACTTGCCTGTTGGAAAGCGACGATGTGGTGGATACCAATATTATCTAGAGGATGAAGTGGACTGAAATAAAGCAGTTTATTATTCTTATTCGAGGTGGGGGCGATGATAAATCCTGCACTGACGTCCCAGCACCTACCCGAGCCAACCCAATAACTCCTTGAAATATCGGAGTGAGGCTCTAGGGCGCTGGCAAAGTTGCTACAGTGGCGTGGCGAGCTCCAGTTGCAAGCAGCTTGTTATATTGATTAAATCAATTATTAAAGTACATTTTACACCGCACTGCGCACTAGCGGACTCATTTTACAATGCTGTAAGTCATCAAAAAGTCTACATAATGTGAATTTCAACTATCGTATAGACATTAATTTCTTTTGCCCCATTGTAAAATGTGCATCTACACGCCCCGGTCGTACGGTGTAAATAGCCCCTTAGTTGTCACTATAGGTGGTCCGACGACATTAGAAAGGCAGCAGGATATATTAGATGCGATTGGCAAAACAAAAGAGAATATTATCCACAAAGGGAGAATTTGTTAAGATTTTTAGATTATGAAGAACTACTTTAGAGCCATCTTTCTACCTTGATATCGGTAGAATCATGAGCTTCATAATCTAAAAATCTTAACAAATTCTCCCTTTGTGGATAATATTCTCTTGGAGTTAATATATTGGAAATATATTTTTACGCCGTAAATTGCAATTCATTTTAAAATAATTTATAAATCTTTTGACAACCCATATAGCGTTGGACAATCCATTTTAGTTGTTCCAGAAAGTGCCTAAGATAGAACATGCAAATCTACAAGGAAGAAAACTCCTTCAGATTTTCTTTGACATTTACCTTCTAGGGGCAAAAATAATAACATATTGTTATACATACATACATACAGTCGCGCCTCTTTCCCACTGAGGTAGGCAGAGACCACATGTCTCCAATTGCTACAACCCTGAAATCAATCTTTCGCTTCTACTTTCATGAGTGTGTTCATACAAGTGGGTACGGGTACCTACTTTTGACGAGGCATTTTCTCCAAAGGTCTTCAATTTGGTCGTGATATGTTCGCCTACATCGACCCTTACCAGCTTGCCCATTCACGGTCGTCACATAAATTTCTTTCGTCAATCATCTTTAACAATTTTGATAATCATGATCGTTATTATAAACAACAGTTGCACGTGACGGCTATAAAAAACATCAAACCCCCCGTATGCCGGGTGTCAGTCGTAGAGCATTGCACTGCTGAAAAATTGCCGCCGGGAAAATCTTGAGAACCCTTGAAGATGCAGCGAGGGCGGGGCCTACCATGATTGGCAAAGAGTTTTAGGTTATTCTCAATCTCTCCCACTGACGTCTTATCACTAGCAGAAATAGAGTTCTGCTAGTGATAAAATCTTTAGGGATCCTCAAAGATCATCATTAAAACATAAAGGTTTTAAAAAAATTATAGTTTCTTTTGATCACACTGGTGTCACTAGAGCTAGTCCTAGGCTATAGTATGGTTACCTGGAAGAGATCGCTCTTAGCGATAAGACCGCCGATTGTTGCACTAGTTTTTAAGCTGTTTTATCGTGTGTATGAAATTTGTGGTGTGAACAATTATAAAGAGTTTATCTATCTATCTATGGATAAACTATTTAAACGTCGCGGCAGTTCATACTAATGACGAAGTAAACGTAGTTCAAAAATTTCCGGTAATAAAGAAGGTATTTGTAAATCTAAACAAGTTTTCATTGTAACGGAATCCAAAAACAAAAAAATTACTAAACAGATTTTTATAGATATATGAAAACATGTTTTTTTTATTATTTATGCCATATGTGGCAAACAAGCAGACGGGCTGCCTGATGGCAAGCAGTCACCGTCGCCTATGGATACTTGTAACACCAGAGGCATCACAAATACGTTGCCGACCCTTTAGAACTCTATTAACTCGCCTTTTGAAGAACCCCATGTTGTAACTTCTCGGAAACACCGTAGAAGGTAGCTCATTCCACATTTTGCAAGTATGAGGCAAGAAGGATCGTGTGAATCGCAGTTTGCACCAATATAACATTTTAGTTGAATATTTTGTACTAATGTTATTCTTAAGGTCTTATATTTCTAAGATATCATAAGCTCTTAACAAACAAGTGGAAACAGTTAGTATTGCAGTTGCCATTTTACAGGATAAGGGATTTTCCATCCAGATTGTACAGCCAAAGTGAAGTAATCAAAAAAGCGGATCCACGTTACCGTAAAACGGAAATCTGATCATTGGTATAAAAGCGGAGTCTATCTAGTAGCGATATTTCATTCTAAATTTGCACGCCCCTCCACCACACTACGCATACAAAATACTACAAAAATACGGTGGATGGGCGTTAGAATGAAAGATCTCTACCTAGATACTTCGCCTACTTTCTCGATCGTGAATCCGTAGTAGCACCTGAAGTGCTCCCTGCGATCATCGTCTCACATAATGCGAGAGAGTATTCTCGGTTAATGCCTTTGCTTATGGTATCATTATTAGGCGCATTTGTTTAACTTATGAAGTTACACTTTTGGCTACCTAAATGATAACTTAAGCTACATATTGGATGTAGCTAACATGTATTTTTCCGGGATAAAAACACAAAATAAACAGGTACAGGCCGGCGAGGTGGAGGTCACTTAAATTATCTCATTTATAATATTAGTAGGTATAATATTAGTACTAATTGATTAGTAAGGATAAGTGCCATCATTTCAGCCCTTATTGAACCATTGCAAGACATATGTCTTTTTTATGGTTGACTATTTAGGTGGCTTATACATATGGTTAAACGCCTAGCCTGGAACAACACTGGCTAACTAAAGCTCACCTGATATTGTCACAGTGTGGTCAAAGATGGTAAACACGCCTAGCCTGGAATGGGAACTGGCCCTCAAGTAGAACGACGAGCTGTGAGGCTAAAAAGCGATGAACAACTGCAGGGCAATCGCGCTATAATATTACAGACGAATCGTTGACGAAACGCAAACGCTCCACAACTTTTGGTCGATTTCGTATCAGCGCGAAAAAGTTGATATTTTCTAGCTTTATCACAAACGTTCGTTTGACAGCGTCAACGTTCCAACTGTGATCGGGTTGCGTTTAGTTTTTGGTTAAAATCATTAACGCGATACGAAATCGACCAAAAGTACTGGAGCGGTTGCGATTCGTCAACGATTCGTCTGCAATTTTTTTGCGCGATTGCCCTGCTGGTTTCTTTAAAGCTGCATAGCCTTTAGTATTGGCGTAAGGTAGCGAGCTTGGCAATTTTTTACAGTCTGCTTTTTGATTGTGTCTCTTGCGCTACACGACCTTTAATATCTCCTTCTCTCTTCTACAACAGGACAAGTCGGAGAACACATAAATACCATCCCTACATAGCCATCGGCTCCCATTGCAAATCCTTTTTTAGTAGACGTCCATACCCCATAAGAAATCATTATCATAATTTCAGCCATAGGACGTCCACTGCTGGAAATAGGCCTCCCCCATCGATCTCCAAAAGGACCGGTTGGAAGCGGCCTGCATCCAGCGGTCTCTTTTAGGTCGCCTGTCCATCTAAAAGATACCGCATCGAATCAAAAACGAGGAGATCCGTAGACGAAAGTTACCGACATAGCCCACCGGATTAGCAAGTTGAAGTGGCAGTGGGCAAGGCACATTGCACGCATAACAGATAGCCGATGGGGCCGAAAGGTTCTCGAACGGAGACCACAGACCGGTAAGTACAGCGTAGGATGTCTACCCATAAGAAATGCTACCTGCCAAATTTCAGCTTCGTATAGGTCAAACAGTTTTTGATTTTTCGTTATGAGTTTGTAAGTGAGTTAGTGAGTATTTAGCTTTTAGATACATAATATACAGACAGATATAATTATACTATGCACACAAAATGTGAATTTCAAGATATAAAAAAATCCAGCTGCATTCTAAAATTTCCCTTTATCTGATCAAAACTGAGTAACCCAATTCAAAGGCGACGGTTCCTTTATTCACTGGTGAATGTCGACACTGTCCGTAGTCCGGTTAGTCCGGTACCTGCTGGTCAACATCCGGGCCGGCCGGACGTCATTTCAACTCCGGAAAATCGGCAATCTCCTTTTGGAGGTAGCTATTTTTATTTCACACACTCCCGTTCCATGCATCTGTGCTGATTGCATTAGTACCTAAACAGGGTTACTCGAAACGGGAGCATTAAACCGAAATGAGGTCATTGTACTAATCATTACAACTTTTAGTATGGGATTTTGAACTCATTAGTATAACTTACTTTTACTATGGGATCAACCCTGAGGTAATATGAATAAAAATCAGCTCTTCCATATAAAAAATTCATTCCCATCATACCCAACGAAACGTATGGCAACAGCTGTTTTTTTTCGTGATTTCAGGGTTGGTTCCATGGTAAAAGTTTTTCATACTAATAATTATAATGACCTCTTATCGGCTTAGTACTACCGTTCTGTGTAATCCTGTTGAATAATTTGTTATGCTTATACCTAAACCAAAGTATGATTAAGATAGCGGTAAGATTTTCTAAAATTAATAAAATGAATGTGTCAATCTTCATAGCCTAGTGGTACATATGGTAATTCCAGTAAGATTCACTAGTACTTAGTACTACGATTTTTTAATCACGTTTTTATTCGTATTTGACGACCTACTCGCCTGTTGGTAAGTGACGTTATAGAAGATGCAACATAAAGCAGACTGCAGACCTATACCTACCTAGAAGGTATCTAATCTAATCTAAAAATCTAATCTAATCTAATTACCTTTTTTTTTTTTTAATCTTTAATTTTTAAACCTATAATCTTATTATTCCATTGAACTGATATATTCCGACAGGGTCTAAAAAAGTAATTTTTAAACTTTCGCGATTTGAATGTAATAATTAATACGTGATAAGTCCCGATAAACATTTAAAACAACGGTCTAAAAATTTAACTAAAATACCTACTTTTCTACCACCTAAGAAACATTGTGGAATGCTAAAAGAAATGAATATGAATAACCGGGTGTATCTCTAGATGACGGAAATATTCAAGGATATAATTTTACTTATCATTATAAACAACTTTTACTATTCAACGTAGGGACTCTGCTCCCTTTTGATTGTGTATGATGTATGATGCTTTGAAAAACGGGGCTGGCATAATCGCATAGCGACTAAAGCCCCAAACAAAAAATTAGATTAAAAAAAAAAAAAAAAACTTTTACTATGAGACTAATGCGAAAAAAATCTGTTTTTATAGAAAAAAAAACATTGTCATAACACTCAACGAAGTGTATGGAACAGCTGATTTTTATTTCGAGATTTCAGTGTTGGTCCCAAAGTTGTTCACAATGATGAGTAAAATGATGTCGATCACCTGTAAATACCTAGGTGATGAAACTTGAAACTCTTGCACTGCCACTATCGAGATAAATGTTCGTTGCTCTACCATCATTCCAACTCGCGATCCTCGAGATGTATCGATTCGAATCCTATACCTACACGTAGGTGAGGTGATTTACATCGCTGCTCAGTAATTCGTCGGCTGACTGACGCCCGGTATAAATCAACGCTGGACCCCCGCTAACCGGAAATTTATCTTGGCTCTACGATAAAAAACTACGGCCGGCAAGGGAGACTTTGGAAACGTATGCACGGCTGCACTGCACAGATTATTCGGTTCCACCTGATTAATGTGCAGATTACGGGGGTGATCTTTCGGTATATCTACGTAAAACACGTAAAAAGCCTTTTTTTCAAACATGGCATATTCCCAAAACCACTTTAAGGTTTCTACTTTCGCGATTAAAGGATTGATCCCATAGTAAAAGTTGTTCATAATCATGATGATAACGGACCCCTTTCGGCTTAATACACCCCTTTCTGCGTAACCCATGTATAGACAACAAGTACTTATAACCTATTTTGATACAAATAATCATAAAGATCCATTGAGAATTCAGTTTCTGTATTAAATTGATCTGTATTTTCTATTGAAAATAACGGCTTTAAATTAACTTATTACCTCCAATTTATAAAAGTTGGTTTTTTCGTAAAACTCTGGGAGAGAATGTTTGAGAGTGGATTTCGTTAAATTACTGACATATAATAAACTTGTTTTATATTATATCTAGACAATTACGGCTTTTTTGTTTTATGCGTAAAAATCCAAGCAGTACATATACATACATACCTATCTGAAATTGAACGATGCAATTTGATTACGGCTCTATTGTATTACGATTCATTGTGTCATTTTCACAGTTATGTAATACTAGCGGTCCGCCCCAGCTTCGCACGGGTATAAATTATTGCCTATGTTACCGGGGGATATTGAGGCTTCCCAACAGTGAAAGAATTTTTCAAATCGGTTCAGTAGTTTCGGAGCCTATTCAATGCAAACAAACAAACAAACAATCAAATCTTTCTTCTTTATAATATCACTAGCTGACCTGACAGACGTTGTCCTGTCTTAGAAATGTCAAACACGCAAAGTCAAAATTGTAAATCTTATTTTTTTACACCTTGGGTTACATTAATGGAATTTTAGTAAGGATCCCTATTTTTTGTTGAAAATATAATTAGCCTATTTTACCCGTGGATAGTGTAGCTGCCCAACAGTGAAATAATTTTTCAAATCGGTTCAGTAGTTTCGGAGCCTATTCAATGCAAACAAACAAACAATAAAATCTTTCCTCTTTATAATATTAGTAAAGTATAGACTAGCAGACCTGACAGACGTTGTCCTGTCTTAGAACTGTCAAACACGTAAAGTCAAAATTGGAAATATTTTTTTTACACCTTGGGTTTTTTTATTGGAGTTTTAGTAAGGATCCCTATTTTTTTTTAAATATAATATATCCTATGCTACCCGGGGATAATATAGCTTCCCAACAGTGAAAGAATTTTTCAAATCGGTTCTGTAGTTTCGGAGCCTATTCAATGCAAACAAACAAACAATCAAATCTTTCCTCTTTATAATATTAGTATATATAGTATAGACAAAGAAGAGACTCCGAATATAATATTCATGGAAAGGCGTAATTTAATTTGCCGAGACAAGATTGGTGTCAGCACGCCAGAGATTAGTCTTGGTTTTCTTAAAAAATGCGTAGAGACATACCTACTTAGTTCTTGGATAAAACAGCCGCCATTACAATATAATACGCAGATTAAAATTTATGGACCCACTGGTGATATTTCTGTGTTATTTGGTGATGTAATATTCATATTTTGTTTTAGGGTTGGGTGCTTTGAGAATTCGGCTAGGATTTAGGTTTTTGATTGTGATACTCTTTTACAAAACTGCGTGACAGGTGAATGGCGCTTGACTGGGGCTCTATTTATTGAATAGCTCGTATGGTATTGGTATTTCGCACGAAAATATCATGCGAAATCATGCAAAATTACCGACGTTTGTGATTTTGACGAAATCACCAAACAAAAGTCGCAGTTTTCGCAGTCATACCCTAATAAAGTGGTGGAGAGTTTACTGTGGAGTTTTGGTGTTTCCAAAACTAAACTTTGGTGTTTACGAAAATACGATTCACGTCGTTATACGAGTAGGTATCACTTGCCCACCATCGAGAATACAATAAAAGATCCACCATAGTTATTCTAAGATCCACCATTATTAGGTACCTACATATTCCAACTTGATTCCTTCCAATACACGAAAATACACAATTTTAGGAAAATAATACAAGTGTATTTTTCAAAGCTTTCATGTTGCCGGCCAAACTCCTACATAAGTCTAATTATTGTTCGTACCAAAAATGAAAATAATGACACAATGATAAATATTCGGGACACTTTTTCACACACGGTCATCTGACCCCAAACTAAGCAAAGCTTGTGATATGGCTGCCAGAGACTTATATACATACATATATAGTTTTAAATACAACAATGTTTGGACTACTGGGTACGTACGATATTTTACTGGCTGTGGCAGACTCTGGAAGATTTCTTTACCACCACTACAAGGAGGTAGGGATACTTTTGTTACCTAGGTACCTATTTCCCATAGTTGGTTGCGAAATCTTATTCTAAGCCTTTGAGATTTATGCTAATCTCTAGTCGTTCGCACGGAAACTCCATTTAAAGTTGAAAGAAATAAATGTCTTAAACCGCTTCAATTTACCTAAACTGACTGAGCAAAATTGCGTCAAACTCAGCGGCTTCAATATTAAATACAGTAAGGGTTTTATAAACATAGATATTGTATGTATCTCTTTCAGGGTTACGTATTCAGAGTGCACTATCGCCGCCACTGCCGTCCGTCCGTCCGAGTAGAGTAGTAGAGTCCGAGTCCTTCAACAGGTCTCTAGTGCCTAAACGGAACAAGTTACAAATCTGAAGTTTTGGTATAATGTTGACCCGAAACCGAAGATGCATTATAAATTTAAAAAAGAATCAAGGATGTTTCCCATAGAAAAAGCACCGATTATTTTTCTGGCCATGGCATGGTAGAGCCTCGGCATGGTAGGGTCTAGAGTTTGGTAAGTTAGAGTAAATAATATATAATTTTTATTTATTTAAATCTTCAATAATTCTAAAATTTAAAATACGCATTTTCGTTTACTTCCGTGACATCCAAATATTATGTCATCCAAGTAAAAAAAAAACAAAACAGAATGATTTAAAATAAACTGATAAACTACTGAACCGATTTTGATGAAATTTCTATGTTTTTTTTTCCAAATCATTATCAACAAACATTTAAAAAAACCATCTGATTTGAAAACCGCTCTTTTTTAGGACGGTAAAAAATTAAGAAATGAGGTGCTTAGGTGAGATGAGGTGAGGTATAGACCATAACTACCATAAGATTTTTTTAAACGCTTACAACAATATTTAATCTGACTGCGTATAATTATATAGGTACATAATATAAAATATGAATATATACCTATATCTTTCCGATTCTTTTGACTAAACTAAAACATTTGACGCTGACCTATGCATGCTTTGCATTTCCATCATAGTCATCGATTTAGAAAACCAAATTTCGTTGATCATAGTCATGTATTTTTTTACAACCAACCCCTTCAGTGGATTTCAAATCTTTACTTTGTGTTAAAACCAAGGACGTTTTGGTTAAAACAGACCCCTTACTGTCTGTATTGTAAAGGGTTGACTGACTAGAACATGGCATTTACAGGTTAACTCAATTAAATTGTTTGTTAGTCTCGCCCGGTTAATTTCGTCAGCCCTTTGTTGGGCCAACTTTGGATTTTGTTGGAAATTCTTCAAGATAATGTAAAGAGTTTTATTGTTCGCTTGTTGTTAAATGTGTGTGTGGACTTTTTAGAAAAGTTATGTTGATAGGGTAAGATCCTTTTTGCTGTTATCTTCATTTTTATAAAGAACTCAGATACTTTCCGTCTTACCACAAAAGATTTAAGAACGCTTTAGACACGTGTTTAGCAATAGGGATATTGACAAAATTTTACAAAGGCCTTAAAATGAAAGAATATGGTCCATATTTACTAGAAAATATTTTTTTATCTTCATTAGTGTACGTAGTAAATAATTATAAGCTATTTTTATTTCAAATTTTAAATGATGCACCAAAAGGCGCCAAAACGACAATCGCCATTTTGTGACGTCAATAATCAGTACTATGACAGAACAAAAGTCATTTTTTATTTTATTTTATTCGCCCCTCGGGCAGGCTAAAGCCTTCAAGGCCATACCGCTTGTGAACAAAAGTCAAGTACTGGTTTGCGTTTAAGAGATACGTCTGGGTGCGACTTCGCCATTCATAACGTCATCATCCGTGTGAAGAACAACCGTAACACAATTTGGCTGTTCCCAACATTTGAGTGTACCTATACCTCAGTTTTAGGTAAACCGTCGAAATCGATGGATAAAACACTGAAGTGTATTTGTCTTAATTTTCACACTGATGTTACTACCGGCAAGGTACCATTTAGATAGCCCGTTGGTCCAGTTGGTAGTGAACCTGCCTTCTGAGCTTCCGGGCGTGGGTTCGATTCCCACCTAGGACTAACATTTATGTGATGAACATTTGTGTTTGTTCTATATCTGGTTGTTAATATCTATTTAAGTATATATTAAAAAAACTATATTATGTACGTATATCAGTATCTGGCATCCATATCACAAGCATAGCTTAGTTTGGGGTCAGATGACCGTGTGTGCAAAAATGCCCCGAATATATATAAAAAAAAAGAATATATATATAATCTGATTGCGCTCGGACGTATCTCCTGAACGATATAAATAACAATATAATTCGTGTAATGGACGACTGTGTAACAATTTCATGTGCACTTATTAACCTCCAAGACAGTCTTATAAAAAAATAGGGATTTACAAATAAAAATAATTAATAGCAATACATATTTGTTTTATTTATTTCGTGCTTTCATACAACAAAGGTTATATATTATTAATCCAAAAGGATGTTAGATCCTGGATAGTATTTTTGACATAGGCTTGAACATAATCAATTACTAATGTGTGAACAACTCCATTATTTTCAAAGTTCCAGTTAGCTACACAAAAGTAACATTTTTTTAAATTAGATACAAACATTTGTAGTTGTATTTGAGTCATACATCTCTCGCTAATGGTATTATCTTCTTTTATATAATTAAAAAAAAAAGAATGTAGATGGGCATTTTATTTCTATTACTATGGTTTTATCACAAATTCCATCTGGAGTTGCAGCAATGTAGGGATATTGTCGTGATATTATCAACCCACACTGTTCTATTTTCTTGCCTAGTTACTTAGAGACACATTTTTTTACTTCTTCTTCTAAAGCACGTCCCCTTTTCATAGCTTTTGTCTCTGGTGTCCTAGCTCCCATAATAGTCGCTACTAATGTTCCATCCACAGTTTTGCATCTGCTGACACTATACGCAATAGAACCAGTTATTCTCCAATACCTCATTTCATGCCACAAATTACTTTCATGTTGACTCCGAGTATCTTCTTCAAGTTTGTCTATATTTGACTGGGTAAATACATGCAATATTTCATTTTAAAAAATATTGCAATCACGGTTACTGTATTTATTAATTAAATAATGTAATGTCAGTTTTTGCAAATCTGGAACCTGAAAATTTGATTGATGTTTTAGTATTAGGCAAGAATTAATATGTCTATTTCCAGCTTCTTGTACAAATTCCGTAAATAACAAATTTCCTGATGTGTTCTGTGAACGAGTAGGTACCGCTTTTAAAAGTTCTTTGCTAGTTATACATTTTAAAGTAGTCCCTACTTGGGCCAATGTAGATTTCTTCAAATAACACTCTACAGAAGTACTTGATGGTTCTTCACTTCTTCGGTGAACCCACATCAGGAATGCAACAGCATGCTTACATCCACCCTGGGATCCAGCACAATCGTGACACTGTACACTGACTACTTTACCCTCCTTCTCATCCACTGTCATAGTTGCTGCATAGGATTTTGACCGTACTCGATGTTCTGGACAAACTTTGCATTTACCTAAGTGTACACACATTCGAGTCTCGTTGCAACTGTACATATCCAATCGCATCATCGCCGTAAGACTGTCTTGATGATCTGCAAAAAAACAAATATTTAGTACACATTAGGCATAGAGGTCATACATGCAAGTAAATACCCATTATAACCTAAAATATGATGCAAATATCTTACTGGAAACTAAAACTAAAAACACATTGCCAATGCACAGTTGAGGTTTTAATTCTTGTCTAAACAAATACTTACGCAGTTGTCTTGATATTTCGAAATTCAGCTGCATTAAAATCTGAGTTTGATGCGAAAAAGCTTGCTACCATTACGGCATCGATATTGGGGCTATCAGCTTTCGCGTACCCTGCTTCCATGGTTGCAAATGAAGTAAATACTTAGTAGATAGAAAGAAATAGGTCTTCGTTCAAATAATTTCAAGATTATGAAGTATTTCAACTATAGTAAACTGCAAAGAGTAGTTTAATAAAATGTTTCTGTTTACTTTGTTTTGTTTTGGTTGTGCTGTCATAACCATATTGACGTCACGCACTGTGATTGGATTTTCAAGTCACGTGACACATAGATTAAAAATCGTGATTTTTAAATCTAAATAATTAAATGTAGGAGCTATTATTATTATTAAAAAAATATTTAAAAAATATCTTTAAACAAAACCTTTCAATATAGTTAGGTTTCATATTTTATTTCCACCAGTGTCAAATACCCTATTGTTTCACTGCGAAAAATATGCTAAACACCTGTCTAAAGCGTGCTTAAATCTTTTGTGGTAAGATGGTTAGATTTTTAATAATAGGGTGTGGCTTCAAATCCCAAATAAAATAAATAAAAATAAATCGAATAAAGAAACCAAAAAATAAAATAAATAAATAATATTCATGACATTTTTGCACACACGGTCATCTGACCCCAAACTAAGCAAAGCTTGTGATATGGTTGCCAGACTGATATACTCGTACATACAATATAATCATGTATTTTTAAATAGGTACATACTTAAATAGATATTAACACCCAGATATAGAACATACACAAATGCTCATCACATAAATGTTTGTCCTAGGTGGGAATCGAACCCACGCCCCCAAGCTCAGAAGGTAGGTCCACTACCAACTGAACCAACGGGCTATCCAAACCACGGCTGTACCTAGGTACAGCCCGGTACAGCTTCTACGATTTTAATCCGTATAACAGCTAAGTAACTGAACAACCTACAGGCTTCCTTGTTTTCTTAGAGATAATACTTAATCTAGTATTTTCATGGTTGTGAATACCTACACATCTTCTAAATCTGCGCGTTTCATCTTTGACCACATTCATCTTTGACCAAAGGCAGGCTGTCGTTCAGTGTGGAGGTTAAAGGGGGAGGCCTATGTTCAGCAGTGGACGTCTTCTGCTGATGATGACATGATGATATTTAATTTATGCAATGGAATCCTAGTCTTCAAAACCAGGACTGAACTTAGACTGGAAATAAAAGCTCAAGAGTTTAAAATTGGGGCGCAAGCACTCGTACTATAAATTTAAAGAGTAGCGGAAAATTAAAACAGCACCCGCGGTGCCGGCGACGCCTAAAATAATGGAAACACCTATAGATACATGTGGACGAATTCAGACTAGGGGTAAACACGGTAAGAAGGTGAATACAAATATTTTATATAATATTAAAATATTTAACACGTTCAGTTCAGTTCGTCTTTAAATAGTTACATGCTACTAATATTATAAACGCGAAAGTTTGTATGTATGGATGTATGGATGTTTGTTCCTCTTTCACGCTGCAACGGAACAACGGATCGACCTGATTTTTGCATGGGTATAGTTCAAGAGCCAGAGAGTGACATAGGCTACTTTACAACATCATGATCACCATTTTTCATCACTACGCTGGTAAAACCGCGGGGCGCAGCTAGTCTTACATAAGTTAAATAAAAAATCTACGTTATAATATATTTTAAAATTGTATAAAGTAATGATTTCACGATAATAAACATATTAGTAATATGGTCTTATCGCTTTCATGTCATGTCGTTGTTTGTCATTGCTTTAGTACATATTGGTTATCTCAGTTATCAGAGATTGAATAGATTGGTTCACATTTTTTGAAGTCAGGCCTCTAAAATGATATTCTGATTACGTCCACCTTAGCTTATGAGTACATACGGCACAATGTTACCGTGAAAAACACAATATCCCACTGAAATATCGCACCAGGAGCTTACCAATTTATCACATACAATATTGGCCCTTAAAATTGTGGTCCTTGTTTATTGTAATAATGCGTTCTTCCGGTTCTTCGTCAGAAACAAATGCATATGTGGTTACTTGATATGGTTTCATTATTGAATTTTTACAAATTTACCTACTCAGCATTGGCGTAGCCAGGTTTTAATTTAGGCTGGGGCAAAAAATAAAAATCTAGGATAGTTACCGAAAATATCACATAATTCTATACTTATATCTTAATATTGAAACCTTTTGAAACCATGCAGCCCACGCTGGCTAAATCTTGTCAGAATATCAGTTTTAAATTCAATCTATAAATATCTAATATAATCGCAAGTTTGCGCGTTCACCGCTAAAAAAGCCCCATTTGTTGTAGCTCCTCATTTTCAAAACACTCCCCTCAAGGTTTCAGAAAGCATTGGAATCCTTGGAGTCGACATTTCTACGAATGTACAGTTCCGCGGTCACATCGCAAGTAAGGCCAAGCTCGTATCTAAGAAACTTGGTGTGCTCAACAAGGCGAAGCGGTACTTCACGTCGAGACAAAGACTCTTGCTTTACAAAGCGCAAGTCCGACCTCACATGGAGTACTGCTCCCATCTATGGAATGGAGCACCCAAGTATCAGCTTGACCCACTCGATGCATTACAGCGTAGAGCTGTCAGAATTGTCAACGATCCCAAGCTCGCTGAACACCTTGAGCCACTCAGCATGCGCAGAGACGTTGGGTCTCTTTGTATCTTTTATCGCATTTACAACGGGGAGTGTTCTGAAGAACTGTTTGATCTGATGCCGGCGTCGCGGTTTTACCATCGCACTAGCCGCCACCGCCTGAAGGCTCATCCACACATCATAGATCAGTGGAAATCGCACACTGTGCGATTCACACGATCCTTCTTGCCTCATACCTGCAAAATGTGGAATGAGCTACCTTCTACGGTGTTTCCGAGAAGTTACAACATGGGGTTCTTCAAAAGGCGAGTTAATAGAGTTCTAAAGGGTCGGCAACGTATTTGTGATGCCTCTGGTGTTACAAGTATCCATAGGCGACGGTGACTGCTTACCATCAGGCAGCCCGTCTGCTTGTTTGCCACCTATGGCATAAAAAAAATAATATATCTTTGTATTCATATTATAAAAGCCTACTTTTTGAGAATTCCATAATAGCAGACAGTTTGGTAATTACAAAAAAAGCAGGCTTCAATAATACAATGATTACACCAAACTTGGTTACGGTTAACGATAGAAAGCAGGCTTGTGCATAAAAAAAGATTCTAGAAGCGAAAAATTTAATTTATTTATTCAATAAACATTACAAGTAAAATAAAAACTATCTTAAATTTAAATTTATAACCAAAACTAATCTATATTTAAAGACCTATCAGGGCGACTGGTCGAAGCAACTCGTGACCATAATGCTGGCCTTTATTTTGCTCAAAGATTAAGCATTGCCATACAACGTGGCAATGCTGCCAGCATTTTGGGAACGCTGCCCACTGGTAGCGGCTTGTTAGATTATTTATTTATTTATTTTATTTATTTTTATTATCTTAGAGAAACTAACGGTCTTAATTAACAGAGTTAATAATTAGCTAGAGACAAAGAGGCCATTTAGTTTTAGCTTTAGAGTAATTTTAGTTTTAGATTAGTATTAGCGAAAAAAATAATTTAAAACTAAAATTCTGACATAATATAGCCAGCGTGGTCTAATTCTAAAAGAAAGTTTTAGGTTAGGTTTAGGTTACGTTGTTATGATAACAACGTATCGAACGTACGTACGTGAGCGTCGTTGTTAGGTAGTTATATGTTTAACCAAAAAAAGTTGATACCTACTATAGATTTTAATTTTTTGCCCCACCAAATTAACTTCCGGCTGCGCCTATGGCCGGGACGGAATCCACTTTTCCTATACATAATTATCAGCCTAGCTTATCATGTTCCCACTGCTGGGTAATACGCCTGCTCTGAGAGAGAAAAAAAAAGAGAAAAGAGAGAAAAGAAAAGAAAAAAGGTGAAAGGTTGAGAGAGAAAAGGTGTGCTCCAATCCACTATGTTAGCCCTAGTGAATGTCATATCTTTGAACTTTTGAAGTTCTAAGACATACCGAACAGCGTGAGGAAATTCTTCGCTCATAAACGATGATATCAAAACTGCACTAATTAATACGCCGTTGGTCTGTACCAATGGTCGATGACCCAACCGGGTGTCGTCAAATTGTAAAGCGCACATGCTACCGTACCATAATCATCGGTCATGTGCGTCGTTTACCTATACCTAACTAATTGCTTACCGATAAAAATTGTCCTGCTACGAAGTTCTGATGCATCATAAAATTATACATACGTACCTAAGTTATAGAAAATATAATTTATTTGTTTATTGGTGTAGTTTGAAGCGGTCACAGAATCATACCAATATTATAATGCAAAATTGTGTTTGTTTGTTTCTCTCTCACGCAGAAACAGAGCAACAGATTGACGTAATTTTTTGGGTAGAGTTAGTTGGAGAGCCGGAAACTTAGAATAACTACTCAGAGAAAGTAGGTTTCCAAACAACGCCTTCTCAAAAGGTGAGCTACAAATTCGCTTTGTAGCTTACGTTTCGATTGGTATTTTAAACGATTTAAGCAAGAAAATTAATGGATTACCTGTGGAATGTCACACCATAACTCTTATGCTGCTTTTCTGATTTGTTGTGGTACGAATTCACTGCGTAAATTGTCATAGTAAATTATTTTTTTGGAGCCATATATGACTCCATTTCAATGGCTTAAATTTTGCGAATGTAAGTACTTGGTTTCTATGTGTAGTTATTCTAAGGCCGGAAACTAAACTTTTTGGAGATTTAAACTTTTTTTTATTCATTTTTTTATTGTATAATTGGTTTGCGTTTGACGCGATAAAACGGTCTAGGATGGAGCACGCTTGCCTAGAAAAAACCGTTTCACTCGCGACTTGGAGACACCGTGTGGCAGCGTATTCCACAGTGTAGCGATTCGCATAATAAAAGTGGAATCAAAGCGCTCCGTACGAGTTTTCGGAACATCAACTATGAAACGGTGTCATCTTTTCGTGCCCGTCCTGGCCGTCCGATCGAAAAAACTTTTTCATCCCATCTATTGGAAAAGGACGACTTGGTTCGCCTTTAAGTGCACCCAAAGGCCCTCACTTCGCTCTGGATTCAAAAAAGCGCCCTCGCCGTAAAAATATTATTTTGCGCCCTTATGTTACAATCTACTATTACTTCCCGAGAAAAAGTAAGCGGGTGAAACCGTGGGCAAAAACTTATAGGCAAGTCGGTATATTGTCATTAAATTAGTCATTATCAGCACAGCATAGTTGTCCCTGTTTTTGTGTTCCATGGCATCCCCGTCACAGGGAATCCTGGCGGTCAGTTATGAGTGTGAAGTAGTATTGTAGTGCAGAAGTGAATGCGTGTGTTGGAAACCACGTCAGTGACATCTCAGGCGTAATGCAATGGCTAAAACTGTTACTGCTTGCACTGTGTGCAACGATTAACTCTGCAAGAAAACGAAATAAGTACGTGAGTAACATAATATAGGAAAGGAGTTGTGGAATTCTATAGAGCATCAAAACAGGTGCTGGCTGTTATACTATTATCATCTCAGTCACACTTTTGCTAAGCACCCATAAAGATCTGCACCATCTTATTTTATCAAGCTCAGATTAAATTACATTAATGGACTCAAATAAATTTGCAGCGCGTGCAACACGGAAAAAAAATTACAATTAATGAATACAATTAATCAATAGAATCATTGGATAAATTCGCGCCGTTTCGTAATTGAATGGTTGAAATTTGTATTTTTTTTTTTCAAGTTTTCAAAAGTTTATTCACCTTGATGGAAAATCTAGTTTATATATAAAAAGGAAATGCGTGCGGGTTCTTTAAGTTTTTTAGTGTTTCGTATCTAAATGGTAAAAACGGGTCTGTTTGTCTGTCTGTCTGACGACCTTATTGTATCTTCTGGTGGTACGGAACCCTAAGTGCGTGAGGCCGACTCTCACTGTTCAAACATGTAAGTTTGACGACGGTATAACTTTAAATGCATTTTCACCTCATATTGTGACGTATCATTAAAAAAAGTCTTCTAAAACGAAAGTAACGTTAAACACTTACATAATTTTTTGTTTATGTGTAAGTTTTGCTAAATATCCGCCTAAAACCGTTGTCGGGTTTTAAATTTAGTACCTAATAGAAAGAAACATATAAGATCATTGATATAAATCGTAAAACTTATTTACAGCACAAAGTTGACACTACCCGTCATACCAGAGAAAAGTGATGACAGCTATAATGTGACAACTCCCTGCGAAATGCTTCGCAAAGGTAACACAAAACTGGCATTTACTTTGTGATAAAGAAGGCAGTCAATAAATTATAATCTACATCTGCGTGTACCTGACCTTGTATTTTCTGGAGTAAGATCTCGTGGTTGCCCAGATCAATGATAGCTTAAGTTCCTGAGATATGACAAATGAGAGTTAACCAACTCACCATATAAGAATACACCATACTCACTCTCACTCTACTACTACTCACTCTTGGATACACGATATGCAGAAGAGACTGTCAGGGTTGGAATTAGATTTGCAAGTACCTATTGTAGGTAATCTTGATTTTTTTCTTTCCAAAAGAATGGGAGTGGAACTCATTTAGGGGTGAACTAAATGAAGAGCAAACTCTCAGTGTGACGTTGATATGGAGCTGCGAGCAGGGGCATGCCGCTGCTGCGCTGCTGCGAGCCACGCTTGTAGCTGCAGGATTAAACACCACTCTTATTAAGCTGCGGTATCGTGGCTTTATGGACCCGCCTATTAACGAAAGCAATACATTGTAAGCAAAGATTTCATACAATACTAAGTATGACTTGTATTAAAAATGGTAGCAGTCACGTGTTATGTCAATTTCCAGAAAGCCTTTGATTGTGTTAACTGTTCTCATAAATGGTAAGAGAGTTGATATGCGAGTTTCTTTGAATTTTGTCGCACTGATCATTAACTTCTATGATACGGGTTCAATTAGGGTCAACACAACTAGTGAGATCATTAGAGTTTAGGTTTGAGAAAGGAGTAACACAGGGGTGCATCATCTCTCCTATCCTGTTCAACATATATTATGACAACATAATGGGCAATACACTGTAAGATTGGAAAGGTGGCATCACAGTAGGAGGAGGTCTTAAATTTAAAACCTATTTTATGATAAAGTCATGATAAAGCGATTAGAAAACCACATGTTATGCTACTCCTGTGGCAAACTTTTTTATCGTTAATGTGACCTCGTCTCAGTATTTTTTAATGAACGTATGTTATTTTGTTTGGTAGTTAGGTACTACCATACAAATGAATTACTTATATTTTAATATACTTATCATTCAGGGCGGTGGAAGCAATGGCTGCGCACCTTCAGGTACGACTGACGCCTAAAGCTGCGCACTCTTCTGCATGCGCGAATGCCTCTACCTGGGCCTTTTACCAAGATGAGAGTACACTTCGTGAATGTGGCTTTATGGTGCCAGGGTGAGTGAGTGATACATTGTATCTACGAGTACCAATGTATCTAATATTAAAAATACAAGTACTTCTGCTGCTTTGAAATTATTGTTAAATAGTTTATTATTTTGCAGTAATAGAACAATTGGTTCACAGTATTACTCCGTTCATTTTATTTACAGAACAAAAAGATCTGCAGACGGAATTATCTACATAGTGAATGAATGGGACAATATATGCGCCGAAGAATTTATCGATCACGCTGCATCCTCAACGCAACTAGAGTTACAAGAACTAGAGCGTCTCGTCCTTGAAGATTTTATACGCAACTCCAACAACTCTTTTCTTTTCTTAGATAATTATCAGTGGACTGATTTAACGAACGTGCGACTCGTGAAGTTACCATACGAAACACATGGAAAGGATGATACATACTGTAGCTCGAATCTTCCAAGGAAGTTTTCAGTTTCGCTAAAATTTGCTGACGGTTTACCGCTGCCTGAGTCATTCCTTATGTTTTCTCCGAGTGTGGATCACCTCAAAAGCGTATTAGCCGAGTATAACAAGAACAATAAAAGCAATATTGAGGAAGTAGCTTGCGGATGGGCACTGCGAGAAAAGAAACACTTCAGGAATTGGCAAATAATCGCGAATCCGAGCACAGTGGTTGTTATTATCTGCAAAATTGAATTGCAAGACTACATTAAAGAGTTACTAATGACAGGCATGATAGAAGGTTACACAAACACATATGTTTCAACCTTGATCGACAGAAGGAAAATACTAATTCAAACGTTTATTATTGACTGCACCGACACCGACTGGTTGCTCCATAGGCTTATGTATTGGTTTAAAAACAACTTTACCCCAGAAATAGAAGGCGTGATTACGACCAATAATTTAGCAGTGGCTGCAGCATCATTTGCAATGAAAATTCAGATTCCGTTGCTTACTTATGACGTGAACAGTGGTAGCTCAACATTGCAGCCGATGATCCGCTCGACCACTGGCAGCGCGGAGCACCTCGTCCTGGCGCTGCAACGCCTGTTAGCCGACTGCGCCTGGCAGCGTTTGGCCATCATTTCCGAGCCCACGCAGCTCGCCGCGGTGCTATCAGCTGCATTGCACGCTTCTGGCATGCTCACGGTACGAGAAGTAAATGTTAATTCGCCTCTGATTGTACCACGAGTGCTCCAAGAGTTATTTGATGCCAATGCGAGAGTGTTTTTTGTAAACACCGGTGCGGCCATGGCCGCTGCAGTGCTCGCTGCTGCACATAAGCTTGATATGACACGAGACAAAGGCTTTATCTGGATAGTGCGTGAATATGATGCTGCAGATGTTGCCACGTCAGTAACGAGACCCTACTCTGTATCATTCTGGTGGCGTGGTGAAAGGAGGAGAGAAAAAGTTAAAGATCAAGATACGACAAACAAGTTAGGCGATAGCAATAAGACTATTGAGAAGGATATGACTAATAAAATGGCATTGCGCACGGAGCTAGAAAAAAAATGGAATGGACGCGTGTGGCCGTTGCACGGTGCCCCTATCTTAGATGCCTTACTTACGGTCAGAGAGGGGGTTAGAAGAGACAAATACAACTATACATGGACGCGTCATAGACAATCTAGGTTAGTATTTTGAACTTAAGAATCCTATATTACCTCACATATTTTTACCTAAATTAAATATTGCACGATGAGTCCCGATAAACATTTAAAACATTTACTTTAGAATGTCAGCAATTTTTTTTTAAATAGTTTATATCTTTTTGAGCTCTTCTAGTTTTGTTTTTTAGCTTATTAGTCTTTTTGGGAACAGGCTTGAACCAATTCATGTGAGGTACGTAATTACAAAATCTGCAGTAATTTTCAGTAATATAACACTTTAGTCAAAATTAATCCCACCTTGCTGTTATCGACTTAACATTGTTATTATAACTAGAGTTGTATTGTAGAAAACATTATTATGTACAAAAAGTTATTCTGAATACTAAGTATCAATTTATATTTCAGGTCTTTCTGGAGCGATATAAAAAGAGAACATATACAGGGCATCATGCAAAATTTGACGTACGGTGAAAATGGCGTTACAACACCTCTAGTGTTCGTGCAGCAGTGGGACTCAGAGCCGCGGCCACGTCTCCTTGCCACGTGGCACGGCGGTGAATTACGCGATGATACTGAGGCATGCCCAGCGGAGGCTGACCCGCCATCTGATGGTTCTACACACTGCCTTATATCATCCGGAGATCCTTTCCACCCTAGTTGTCGTGACACGTTATGGATCATCTGCACTGTCACGGTTACGCTCGTCATAATGGGTATCATCATCGCAGCAATACGATGGTCACGTAAAGTTCTCTTGGCACATGACTGTCGTATCAAGACTGAGTTCGCGAAACGAATTCTCGCGCGACGAGAACGCGTCTTTCAAGCACTCGCCGAAAACCTTGTTGATCGTTCGGCGTTGGAGCTTTTTCAGGAGCTAGGCACGGGGCGCTTCGGGCGTGTTTATCATGGAGTGCTGCGGGAGTCAGGTCACAAGCATCGAAACGTTGTCGTTGCCGCTAAGACACTGCGCGAAGAAGCATCGTCCGCCGAGGAAAGCGAATTTTTGAGAGAAGCGTGTACTTTGGCTACGCTCGACCACGAGCATATTATTCGTTTCGTGGGCGTCTGTGTGGTTGACGGGCCACCGCTACTTCTAATGGAGCATGCGTTCTTCGGTGATTTGTTGCAATACCTGCGGATGCGACGATGTCTTGCTGAAGGGGTGAAGACCGAGAGAGCCTTTAACTGTTTTGGGAGCGATGAAAACGTGCATGTGTCAGCCAAAGCTCTCACAAAGCTCGCACAAGAAGCTGCTACGGCACTAGCATACCTCGCTCAACGTGGGATAGTGCATAGAGACGTGCGCGCCTCCAACTGTCTCGTGGACGAGCGGCGCTGTCTGAAACTGGCGGACTTTGGGCTTGCGCGTGCGACTGGCACTGTTGACGGTGAGTATGCATGCCGCCGCGGACTGTTTCCCGTATTGTGGATGGCACCAGAGAGCCTCGCGCAGGGCGTGTCTTCGGCCGCATCTGACGTGTGGTCCTTCGGCGTGCTAGTGTTCGAGCTAGTGACGCTGGGCCGGCGGCCATATGGCACGCAGCCGCCCCCCAGCGTGCTGCAACACGTGCTTGCGGGTGGGCGGCCGCGGCTACCCTGGGACGCCAGCGCCGAGACGCGTGCGCTAGTGCGCGCCTGCTGGCGCCGGGAGCCCGAAGTTCGCCCACCGGCGACGCTGCTGGCGCAGTGGCTAAGTAAGCGGTGGCGTGCGCTTCGCCCGGCGCTTGTTGAGGAGCTCGTTGACATTGAAAGTCATGTCTATGGCGAAAATGTTTTCAGCAAGATGGATCTTGATTCTGCTGACACTATTCATAGCAAAATGTTTAAAAAAAAGAAATCTAGCTAGTGTCTTGAAAACAATAAAATATGAATACAAACGGCAAAGCGTCACCCCTACTTGGTCGGAATGACATTCGCTCACACCAAGCGTTTTGCCGAACGGCATAACAATGGAACGCCTTGCCTCTGTCTGTATTTCATTACAATCTTGGATTGTTCAAGTCTAAGGTTAATAAGTTATTACTACAGACATATATTACTAGGCTAACGTGTTTCATCTTCGATCACCTCATCGCTTTCCATCAGGCGAGACCGCGATGGAATTTTAACCTAGGCCGTTGTAATAAAAAAGCATGGCAAAATAAATGACTTTAGATTACTTTAGAGTTCCTTGTTTTGTTATAAAAATATAGGTTCCTATATCATTTAAGATATCTAATAACGACGTGTAATGCGATGGTGACTGGGCAATTGATTTTCGCTATCTCACCTATGTTCTGTGAATGAAAGTTTACTTATATACGTATAATAGGTATGCTGAACATTCAAAATAAAATGTATAAATGTATGTATGTAATGTATGTTTGTGCCAAGCCGTGAATTCTTGTGACTGGCCAATTTCTATGAGAGGTTTCACCCATAGCCGCCACGCCGGGCATGCGGGTTGGCGAACGCAGGGGCGTAGCTTCTCGCACTAGTAACGCTGCTGCTCATCACCAGTCTGAAAATTTAGCTAGGCCATAATTCGTGATGGTTGTTCCGCCATCAGTCAGTCCTCTTTTTACCCCCCTAATTTTAACGTGTGTATCTTTATCTCTGTGCGTCTGTCTGTGGCATCGTAGCTCCCAAACGGCTGAACTGAACCGATTTTGATTTAATTTTTTTGTTGTTTAAAAAGTGACTTGATGAAGTGTTCTTAATTATGATTCATGAAAATTTGTTTAGCCGTTTAAAGATTATTAGCTCTTTTATCGGAGGTTTAAAAAAACTATTTATTCTTGTAGTAGGCTCGTATTACAGGCAGTAGATACCAACGCCGTATTCTATACAGCTAGGGTTACGCATACATACTTTTTTTTAGTAAAAGTTGTTCATGATGATGTCTACAATAATCTCTTTTAGGCTAAGTAGTCTTTTTTTACAGTCAATTATTTTTTTATTTATAAACAATAGAACGGTGTTACCTACAGTGTCGCGGATAACAAAAGAAATATGCGTGACCCTGTATAGTGTCCCGGCACTAGGGCTTGCTTACGTTCACCCGAACTTATGAATATATACAATATTCTACTAAAATATCACACCTGGAGCTTACCAATTTATAACCCACGAAACAAACAAAAAGGTTAAAACATTGACATGACATGTCATGACAATGTTTATAATTTCAATGTTTGTGTTAAAGCTCGTAGTGCTTGTTGCCGCATGCCGGCAAATACACAAGCCTCAACAAGCCAATTTGATAAAGAAATTGTAAACTGTCTAATTGCAGTCACTTAAATTACTTGTCAGAAAACAGAAAATATACTCTCGCTCTCTCTAACAAAAAAAAGTGGTTTCATTACGACTTGTTAGGCATCCCAATTTAAAAAAATTAAATTAAAAGAAAAAACGGTTCAGCCGTTTGGGACTGAGTTGGGAAATCATGGTTCCGGTTGAATAGCGGGTGAAACCGCAAGGCACTGCAAGTAATGAATAAAGCGAGAAGCGCTTAAGCGTCGAGAAGACTTGTTGTCGACAAATCTAATAATCCTTCTCAGCTACCGAGTTCAGCCAATTGATCAATGACAGAAATTCCCTGAATTATAGAGAATTTAATCCACCCGGCGCGGGGTAACTGGCATTTATTGATTGATTTATACCAGATTTTATCACGATTGGAATATTTTATCTGGAAATTGACGTTTGAGGGTTATATGAGGGTAGAATGTCACTCTCCGTTGTCTACTGCGTCTTAGATTTAATTTTGTAGTTAGATTTGTAACATTAATCTTTAAGGGCTGAAATACTTTTATGTATTTACCACCTCTAGCGTTAAGCGCTGATGGGGATAGCACGACTAAAGGCATGGATCATACTAATATTATAAATGCGAAAGTGTGTTTGTTTGTTGGTTTGTTGGCTTGTTTGTTCATCTTTCACGCAGCAACAGACTAATGGATCGACCTGATTTTTTGCATGGGTATAGTTCAAGGGTCGGAGAGTGACATAGGCTACTTTTCAACATCATCATCACCATCACAATTTTTCATCAATACGCGGGTGAAACCGCGGGGTGCAGCTAGTATAAAATATAATATATAGGTACCTAAACAAAAACAAAAAAACACATTGACTTTTTGTAGAAGCGATTTTTTTTTATAATAAACCTACTATTTGAATTAAGTACCTATATTTTATAACGTTTTAAAGTAACTAGTACAATAAAATTATAAAACAAAACAAAAAAAATACGCCGACTTTTTTATGAGCGACTTTTTATAAAATTATTCTATTTAGTTGTAAAAACATGTTCAATGGTACTATAGCGAGAAACATTTGCGGTAATTCACGTATAAAACAACGGGGAGGCAAGTTACTTTAAACAAAAAAGCGGTTTTTATTCAGATTCAGATTCAGATTCTTTATTAACCAATATAACATGTTCGTCATATGAGGCAAGTCAGTCTGTTCATTCTGTTATCATAGATATCTATTTACATGGGCCATTTAACCGATTGAATGGTACAATTTCGACCTCTTTAACAAAGTTATAGTCATCCCAGGAGGAAATAAAAGTGGAGAGTCCATGCACGACCCAATCACATAAAATCAAAGACGGTAGGGTTCAGTCCACTTTCCTTATCTGTCTATTTTAAGATCCAAATGGTTTCATGCAGGCTGAATAGGTTTTTGCCTAAAAATAAATTGAATATAATATTTTTGACAGATGTAACTGGCCATGTTACAGTAACAAAAAAACTCGTAATACCTGGCCGAATGTAATGATTTAGTTAGAATACAAAATGTTTTTTTAAATTTCGAACAATATGGTGGACAGTGGGGTTGCCATAAATCTCAAGATGGTCGTAACGAGAGAATGCACGACCGGAATTCTTTATGAAGGGATAGCTTTAGATTCGAATTGAGGAAAATAAATTGCTTCCGTTTATTTTATAGGGTACGTGTCCGAAGATAAGTTCTAAGCCTATTCTATTCAGTTCGCCAGCTTAGAAAAAAAAGAAAGAACCACTAGTTATTATTAATAACATCCCGGGGTCTATATTCACTTTTCTCGTTACGTGCGATGGTTTACCTTTGATAATTTTACATTTGGGCAGATTTGGTATGGTATTGCTGTTTAAAACCGTCACTACGAAATTTGTGAATACGTGCTCTGACTTGTTATAATATTTAAAAAAAAAACATAATGTATGAAGAATATTATATTCCCAATAATTTGAATTAAAATAAGGAAGAAAATAGTTAATGAAATTTTTTGATATTTTTTAGACCGTTTTAACCTTGAAAGATCCCGTATCTACTATGTTTTTGGATTAACCTGAAGTCACTTTCAAACTACGTATCCAGTATCGTACAAAGAAAATTGTTTCGTACTACGTGACCAGTTTCGTACGAAGTCATTTTACTATTCGTACGAAAATTGTACATAGTAAATATATATTTTTCTTCGTACGAAATAACTTACTCTCTCCTTATTAACTACTCGTATTCTTATTATTACGGCAAAAATGGAGACATCAGCGTCAATAGTCTTAACTAAGGCAAAAGCCAAGTTAACTAACATTAACTGTTTTTGCTAATGAGTAATTCTGGGACTCCCTGCGTCGGCAGCGGCAACACTGCAAACGCATTACAGGATCATTATTCTAAACGATGTAGTGTGACCAACATATCTTTGGAGTTGTATGAGGGAGCCACCACCGTATTTACTGAACAAATTGAATAGCCTCCTAATATTTTTTCAGTTCTCTCTTTTGGCGGTCTTTATAAGTTGTTGCTCTTTAGTTGAATATTGGTCGCAAATAGGACGTAGGTGCGATTATTTGATTTTAGGATCGTTAGTCCATATTGAGTGAGAATTGTAACCGGCTCATATACCTAGATTTGAACGGGAAAACATACCTCACAAACAAAAATTTTGTTTGGCCCAAAAACTATTTGTAGAACTTACTAGTTGAATCTTTTTTGTATAACTGAAAATAGCTAAGTATGAGTATTGATTCTTTGTTGTATTCTGAGAGATTTCGGATGATAAGGTGACATGGTGAGTGTGAACGCATCAGGCCTAAATCAGGCTTGATGTTTCTAATCGAACTCATCCTACAGAAGACGTTGGCGCCCTTTTTTGCGGCTTTTTTTTGTTTTGTATTAGTTAATTTATTGGTGTCGCTGTATGTTTCTTAGTGTGCATAAATATATTGTAAGTATGCCAGCCGTACTTACATATGTTTAGTCAAACCTTAGTTAGGTACTTACTTCGCGGGTGCAGCGACCCGAAGTGGGTCTTGGCCTCCGACACAAGAGAACGCCACCGGTCCCGGTCTCGCGCTGTGTCTCGCCATTCGGCGAGTTGGAGCTCACGCATGTCTGACTACGGCATCTTTCCAGCGATATCAAAGCCAGCTAACGGGTCGGCAGCCATTGGGAACTCCAAGATAAGCCTTCTTGACATGATCTCTCTTGACAGGATCTCTCTCATTTTCAGCTGTTGATGAGAATGGGAGAGGTGGTAGTTAGTGATTAAGTGAAAAAAGTGGAATAAATACAGAGATATTTGAACACAAACGATAATAAAATTGTACTAAAGCTTAATATAAATTATGTCCCTTACCTTAAGCGAAAGTTACCGACATAGCACACTGGATTAGCAAGTTGAAGTGGCAGTGGGCAGGCACATAGCACGCAGAACAGATGGCCGATAGGCCGAAAGGTTTTTGAATGGAGACCACGGACCGGTAAGGGCAGCGTAGTTCGTCCACCCAAAGATGGACAGACGCCCTAAAAAAGACCGCAGGGAAACGCTAGATGCAGGCCACTTCCAACCGGCCCTTTTGGAGATCGATGGGGGAGGCCTATGTCCAGCAGTGGACGTCCAACGGCTGAAATGACGTGATATGTCCCTTGTCTGTCTGATCTGAATTTAAATATGTGTTACGCGTTTCTGTGATCACGAGTTTTTCAAACTATATTCAAATACATAGATAAACGAAAGTGGTTAGGAATGATGTAGGAAAGCTGCCTGTGAGAGATTGTATCACATCACATCATCAACCAGTAAACGTCCACTGCTGAACAAATGCCTTGGGGTCCTACGACCTGTCGAAAGCACAGGCCGCGCCAAGCCGCGCCACGCCTTTGAAGTTACCGATTCGTGACGGATCGGACGGGCGACGACAGGCCACAACGGGCGCGACCGGTCCCACGGCGCGTCGGCTTGTCCTGGCGCGGCCTGGCCTGTCATAAAACGGGTCGTGGGACCCAAGCTTTAGAGAGGGGTGTTGGCAATATATAAGTGTGTTTATAAGTGAAAACTTTTATGGCTTGCTTCTACTATCTACCTACTATAATTAGTTAGTTTCAGCTGTTTGTTTTCCGAATAGTGTAAAATAAAATATCCCTACGCTTGTCAGGCGGCTTGGGGATCGCAGTACGTTCACCGTGTATACTAATAGGACGCTGCTGCCCATCATCCGGTGGTTCTGGTCGCAGTTTTAGGACATACCCGGGTCATAGCAATGTTAAATCACAATCGGCAATTTCAGCTGAGCAGTCGATTTCGCGCGGTCTAATAGAAGTTTTAAAAATATACGCGTCGACTAGAAAGCCACCTCCTATTATCGTCGGTTAAAAAAGCATCGCTACGTAAAGTAAGTAGTAAGAGATTGGTTGATAATTCCCATTCTGCCGATGCAAAGCGGCATTGCCTGCCGGCAGTGCCACAGCTCAACGCCTCCGGATCCTTTTTAATTTTCCGCTAGCCTTCAGATTTATATGTTTTCACTCTACCGTCAATTTTCGCGATTTTTAATTTGAACGCCACACTGGCTGCAAAAAGGCTGTCGCTTCAATTTTTCTTTTTTGCATTATGTTTAAATGCCGAATTGTTTTTTTTCGGATAATTGAATGTCAATGCTACCCATTTCTGAGTGTCACGAATGGCTGAATTTTGTTATTTTATTGTACGGATTTCTTTTTTGTTACATTTAACTTTTTGATGAGCGTTGACTTCGGTCGGTGCCCCCTTACCCTTACCCCTTAAGCTTACCCTTTGTTTATATTTTAAGGGACAGTCGATTACCTAAATGCTTAGTAAAATAAAAAAAACCGTGCAACCGAAATATACCTAACTTTTCAGCCGGCCCAAAGAGAATTTAAATACTTGAGGCGGCCAAGCGTGTGCGTCGCGAGAAAAATTTGTCGGCTCTTTCTGTCGTACGTAAATGAGACAAAAATACGATTGTGTAATAAGTCTATCTCTTTTCGCACGACAAAAAGTGTCCACAAATTTTGGTAAATCTACAAAGGTATCAAAGTCTCGACTTTTTTGTCATCTAGCAACGCCGTCAATTAAACCAAAGTACCTACTCTACTTATTAAGGGGGAGGCCTATGTTCAGCAGTGGGTGTGGAGTTTACAAAAAGAGCGGCAAACAAGCATGCGGTCCGCCTGATGGCAAGCAGCAACTACCGCCTATGGACATCTGCGCAACACTAGCGGTGTTGACGGTGTGTCCAGCTTGGAGAGGTGGTTGTGAGTCGTAAAGGGTAATGGGGGAGAATGTAGCACACACCACCATCGTTCCAAAGACAGAAGATGACCTTGAAACAACCACTAGAACTGAATAGTGAATGGTTGCCACAAGGAACGGAAGGCCGGTCCGTCCTACGAGCGACTGTCGGGTTACTTTTTTTGGTTACTTACACGATGCATATACCTTGTGGAAACTCTTCAGATCTATGTGGGCGTAAATTGTTGAAAATTTTATGATCTTAAATTTTAAATGTCGCGTACCCTTGTAGTACTCATAATAGGTAGTTGGTTTTGTTAGGTAAGCCTTAAACTCAAAATGTTTTATCGCATAGTTCATTTCTCCTTACCAAAATCCCAAACGTCCCATTTCCAAGAAAGTTTACTTCCCTGGTTCAGACCCGACTCAGTATTTTGAAATTTTTGCAAATAAATATTTAAACACTAAACTAAACTAAAATACGACTTCGACAATATTCTAACATATACATATTTTTTAAAGTTGAATAAAAAATATTAATAAAAAAAAAAAAAAAAAACACATTTGTATGCCGCACCAAGTACATGAGACACGTTTGCATTTGTACGACCCTGTATGCTACTTTGTATGTATGTGTACCAGTGTACCTACCTACTATGTTTTAACCACTAAATGATTTAATTTGATTTGAAACGCATAGATAACTGCTTCCAAAACAAAAATAGAGTTACCTACACTTACCAACCTCTAATAACTGATTTGCTGAATCAATCCTCATACGAACCTGAATCAAACAGCCCTCCGGAACCTCTCGAAAGTAAAACAATGCATTAATCAGTTCGATCGATAGTTTCCCGCCTGGAGGTAATCCGCATAAGTGAATATTGTTCGAGCGTTAACCAATAATACGCATAATCTCAAGTCAAGTGGAATTGCTCCTTTGATCTGCATCACAGATGATTGGATGGCTGTATTATTTCTGCTAATACGATATATTATTGCTGAGCTAAGTAGGCATTTTTTTTACAGTAAAAATAAAACATTCCTTCATGGTGCTAAGCAGTTCCTTAGCCGTTATAATATTAATTATACATACTTACCATTCAAACCATTATGATTATAATTATATATGGGAATATGTATAGGCAAAATCAGACGTGGGTTTGCGAAAGTATTAGGGTCGCGAAGTCTCAGTTCGGCAGAATACTTTGGTCCTTTCTTGTGAGTCTACTTGTGAGCGTTGACCGCACAGATATACACAACTAGATGTGTGGTTGACCGCATTTCGTTGGCAATACTGAACGTCACTAGTGTGAAATGAGTTTTTGGCGCCAACGTGGAAAAAACATGTCGGCTCGTTGGATTATTTTCCTAAACTTGTGTATTTTCGAGTGTTAATGTGTACTAAATGGTGAATTATTGATCATTAAGTGCTCGTATACGTGCTCGAGTGTGGGAAGTGATATAACGAGGTGAAACGTGTCTTTTCGTGTTGTTACCAAAACTCCATAGGAGCCTCTTAAAAAGTCTCCACATGCGTTAAATTAGGGTGGCGCTAGTAGCTACAGGGTAAATTTTAAAGATGGCGCCAAAAATAAGCAAGAGAAAAAAAACTTCTGCACTGGGTTTTTTTTTTACTCGGCATTGTTTAATCCGTCTACAGCTGCTACATTTATATCATACCCTTTATCTACGCTAGCGCCATGTATGTTGAACTGTTATTTACAGCTTACAGCTGGACACTTTTAATTTGTCCCTCATAATAATATCATAGTCCAAAATAAAATGAATTGACGGACCCAGTAGAAGCGCGTTTTTGAAGATTACAAAATGAGTGCCGGCGCTCACTTCGCTTCAGTCGGTCTCTAGCCGTAAGAAGTGCTACACGAGTCTAATGTTACGTGATAACGAAACATCTGACAAAATTATGCATTCGTATGCTTTCCCGAAGTGTAAATACACAAATAAAACCGGTATCTATTTGTTGTGACAATTATACTGTACATTTTTATAATTATTTGTTGAAGTATATGTTCGACGGGCTTGACTCATTTTTACTGAGCAAGTTCAATGGTTAGGGCCCGTCCATTCATTTTGTTTTGGCCGAAGAATAATATGACATTTCTACTTACATCTATCCTCCATATTTTTAGGATTTTAGCGTATGACAACTCTATAATGAGCTACGTTGTAAAATAAACTCAAGCACTAATAGGCATCTACCTAGGTAATTTGTTCATCCGTAGGTACAAGAATCTTTGTCTACGCATATTAAACTTCAATGTTTCTCAAAGGGGACTTCAGAAAATTGCAAACATAAAGTTTCTAATCGACGGATCTTTTATTCTCATCCAGATACAGCCCATTAGCTGCGCAATGGGGGGATACTCTGAATTTATTTTATCATCTCTTGGCACGTGATGTCTCTGTTTTACAGACGTAACGAAGCAGACGGTTTGTTTATGGTACCGTTTTGTTATAAGTTCTTGGCAAATATACTGACTGTGCCACGCGGTTTCACACGCGATTCTACTGGGCTGCGCTGAAAGGGTGTACTAAGCTATAAAGGGTCCGTAGTACCAGTCATTATGTACAACTTTTAGTATGGGATTGACACACGACAAAAAATGTCTGGTTTAAAGTCACTTTTTTTTTACTAAGTCTTTAACTTTTATTTGTAAGTTAGTACCTAACTATTCGAGATATTCGATTATTCAATGCCATCACTCAAAAACGGTGAAGGAAAACATCGCGAGGAAACCGGTATGTATGTCCAAAAACCTCAAAGTTCAAAGACATCTGGGCCAGCATGGTGGATTACGGACTATCTTTTCTATTTGAGAGAAGGGCTGTATCCCAGCAGTGGGAACACTTTTGGACTTTGGCTTAGTGGTTTTTATCCAGCTCCAATAATACAAATATATTAGATCGAGAGCTTATTAAATTTGAAGTTGGCTTTTTATATAGATAATCTTTGTTGTTGTTGATCTAAAATAAAAGTAACATATCAGCAACATTTATATGAAAAAGAACTATTCATACCGCCATTTCCTAGCACTTTATTTCGCATGCATGCATAAACAACATTGCTAGCAACGTTTGAATTTGAAAACCGCGGACTGCCTCCACGGACTGCTTCCGGACCATTCCCATTCAAGGAGTCGTACAAGGACGTAGCGTGGCGCCAACTTTATTCAATCGCTATTGTAAAATACACAGAGTTCGGTTTATTATTATTATAACAATAACATAATCATAAGATGAGTTTTGACATAATAATGTCAAAACTTGCACAGGGTATAAAACGTTCTTGTACCACTGTCATTGCATAGTTGGATAGTTGGATGTATTGTTGTACTTGTTGTGTATAAGCTTTGTTCTCACCTTTCAAATATTTAATTAACCTCTTTCCGAGCGGGTATGGTAAAAGCACATTTACTAAACAATTATTATAAAATAGACAGAAGATACTAGCTGAAATATGCTAATAAGTATCTCTAGCAGCAATCGCAAGCGAAAACCTTTCAAACTGGCATGGATGCACATTTGTATGCAATTTATCGGTCTTCTGCACTCGGTGTGAGACCAAAGCATACGTTACATGGTGTTACCAGCCGTTAGAAACCACGATAGCGCTAGAATATGCGATAGTTGCCACGTAAATAGGGGTAAAGTGGAGACTAATTCACGCTCCGGTATATATTCGTACTTAGCGGGTTTATGAGCGAGGTTTTCTATGTGGAATTGCGTTAACCTCGTTAGCTTTGTGGTTGTGAGAAAAAAAGCATTTCTATGTTTGTTTACGTTCTAAGGAGACAACTGGTTATTCACGTCCCGCTATAAGCGGGTTTAAATGCAAGATGTTCTATATGAGTTTGCATTTATCTCGTTATAGCTTTGAGGTTTTGAAAAAAAAATATTTACCTGTACTTGTTTTAAGATAACAACCTTGAGGACTAATTCACGCCCCGGTAATACCTACCTACTTAGCGGGTTTTTGAGCCAGAATTTTTATGTGGGTTTGTATTTAATCTCGTTAGCTTTGTAGTTTTAAGAAAAATATGTTACATTTGGTTACCTCGGGGTCTAGACAAGAGCCACTTTCTGTTAGCGTTCACGCCTGCGGAAAGATGAAATTGTATGAAAATGACATTGACAATAACATTAGCTAGAGAGAAATTATCTCAAGCTAATGTCATTTTCATACAATTTCATCTTTCCGCAGGCGTGAACGCTAACAGAAAGTGGCTCTTGTCTAGACCCCGAGAACTTGTTTTATGATGGAATTTTCACATATTTTTGACTCGGAAAAACTTGAAAAGCATACGTTTTTTGTTTTATTTTGTTATCCTACACATTTCACATAATTATAATTAAAAAATGCTGATATTTGAGAAAAATTGGGTTTTATTTTATGCAATTTTCTTTCTTTTTCGTTTAATATGTGCAATTGTGCAACTAGTAAGCTAACATCAAGGACCTTTTATACACTAGTTATAAAACGTCCTTGGCTAACATGTAAATCAAATAAATAAAATAAATAATAAATTAACTAAAACTGAAAAAGATATCTTTAAAAAGTTTGAAAAAAAGGAAATATTATTATTCGAAATTCAAACTGGCATGATCCAAACGTAAGTACATAATGGTTTTTACAACACATTTGCTCAAAAAGTGCACTTACGAAGCCTGTATACATCGTTCGAAAGTTAAACATTACGGATCATACAACGGAGCGTGCGGAAATGAATTTGTCCGCACGCTCAGATGTATAGCACCGTGCGTGTACTTTACGGTATTTTTTTAATTTTCCACAAAAGAGTTTCATATTACGAGAATAAATAAGCTGAATGATCAAACCTCTTTGGAAGCGCTTTTGCTCAACACGTTTGTCTCAGTTTAATACTAAAGAGAAAATGAGACGAAAGATGTAGTTCTAATTTTCACCACGTGATAGTGGCGCTATTTGCATGTTCGCGCCATTTTCTTATTATATTATAGAAACTATTGTTGTGACTGATATTAAGTTATAAACAAAATAATAAAATTGTTTCATTTGTAGCCTTTTTTTCTCGCAAATGTGTTGTAAAACGTTGTATGGCACACGTGCGGATTGGTTATTACAAACTCGTGACTATGGTAAGCCCTCGACTTCGTCTCGGGCTTACATTCGTCTACTCGTTTGTAATAACCAACTTACCGCACTTGTATCATAAATAACTATTTTAAATGAGTTTAAAGTGATTTAATCCTTAGCCTGATAAGCTAAATGGCATTAGACCACGGTTTTCATATCATGTACGACATTAGTCACGCTATTATTCAATTAAAAAATTACTTACGGGGGACGCTATTAAGAATTACCTCTATAAACTTAATTATTAAAGTTAATATTTATTTAATACTGTATTTATAATTTCTAAGAATGAAATAAATAACAATCTTAATAGTAAGCAAACAACACAAAATCCAGTTAACTTAGTAGTGTGCGAAATGAAAACGACAAAAAAGTTGCGAAGTTTCCCCATAAATCCTGTCTTTTCACGAACTGTCTTTCACACAAAAACTCGTAAAACTCAACTCTATGCCTTACAAAATAAAGTAGCAGTAAAGTGAAAATATAGCTTGTAAATTATGTTAAGGAGTTGCCAGATACATGACTACCTATTCGCAGAATTTTACAATTTTAAATAAAAATAACGTCATCAAAACAGTTATGAGCTGTACCTAATTAAGTAGTAGAATCATTACTGCTTAGTTTTTGAGGTTTAATAAGAAGCCAGTAGTATTTTTTTTGTATTATAAAAAAAGCACTACCAGTACTTAAAGATCGGACAGTTTTAGTATTGACATTAGAGTTCAATGAATTCCAACATCATCATCAACACTGCTGGGTTTTACCTCTTTCTTACTGTGCTATTAGCCTCTCGGGCTAGGGCCTTACGGCTACCTGTTGCGAAAAGTTGCACGACTGCAAACCGTATCTCAGTGCATAAAGGTTCACGTTCGCGTAATTTCCGAACTGCGCTGTTTCGGCACTGTTTCGAGCCCACGTTAAGAGGTAGACGTAAGGCCCCGTTCGATTGTGACAAAATCATCGACCCATCTCGCTACCATGTGTATAATCGTAAAGCTATGACGGTATTCGCTATTAATTGCAATCGACGTTATCAAAGAGTGACAATCATTAATTTGACGTAGACTCCTGACAGTTGTACGAATATTTTTATTTACGAATTAGTAGATCTGTGACGAATACTGCTACCGGTTGCTAGGGGCGCAAGTGTCTATGTCAGTTTTCATTCGAAATTTTATTCGATTTTTTTACCGACTTCAAAAAGGAGGAGGTTATCAATTCGACTGTATGTTTTTAAATGTCTATACCGTAATTATAGCCATGCTGCTTACCCAACAAATTCCAACATAAGTCCGTAGATTTCATATAGCTGGCATCCCTAAGTGCGAGCCCAAGGGAAAGTGTTGTCAAGGTACAAAGATAAGGCGGGATTGTCGCCAGTCTCGTCTGCGAAGAAATTACAACTAGTACAATACAGAGAGGCTTCCGCGTTTCCGTTTGAAAGTTTAGCGAAAAGTTTCCGGTGGCGTTCTGCGGTTAAATAGATACGACTATTTTCTCAACTAATTATTTTGCAGTCAACAAAAAGACATCCATTCCTGCTGTTGATGTGGCACTTGTCATTATTGTCTTCGTTATTTTCTAGATGAAACCTGCTTTTAACCAATATTTTAATCGATGTTTCGGGATAAAAAGTAAGCTGCTGTCGAGGCAGGTTCGACTAAAAGCATTTAGTCTGATTAAGGCTGCGTGTCCACCAGAGATGTGCGAAGTAGCTAAGCGGTGTGCGAGGAATAAACCAACCAATAGAAGGCCAGGCGAGACGGATTGAATCGATCCTATTGGTCGATTTTTTCTTCGCGCTCCGCTCACCTTCCTCGCACATCTCTAGTAGATATGAGCTTTAGGCTTGATGCGCTTGCACCCATCACGCCACTTTCCTATGTTTGTCCGAATTGAGGCAGTATCTAAGTATATGTTAATTCACAACATTGAGTAATTTGTTTTGTAACTGAAACGGAAAAATTACGATGTGATAGTTACATAGAGTAAGAAGCTTATTGGCTTAGTTACTTTGCTGATTTTTGCAGACTAACTAAAAGACTAAAGTATTACTAGTGTATAGTAAACATAAAATCTATTTTGAATATAGTTATATTAGAGTCCGTTAATGATGAAAGATTTCCCAGCTGGTTTATCCGTACCATTCCCGATACCCCCTTTGATTGCATTCTAATCTACTTTAAAATCAAATCCCGAAACATAACGAAGTGAGCTTGTATCAAAAACTTCGATAATATTCATTAAAAATTCAAACCCTCATGTTTTAGTCAGAGAGATCAAGCTAAGTTGCCTTCCGTAATCCGATTTCATTCACCAAGTAATGAGCTCCATTAAACATAGTTACTCTACATTCCATAAAGTTTTAAGAACCATAGAATCAATTTTAAAACACAACCTTAATGTTAAAGCAAAAAGTATCATATTTAGTAGCCACTACGCATAAGATATGAACCCTGAGTCGTCGGCCTAATCTAGCATGATACACAAACTTGACCCATGTGTCTACAATGATAAAGTTTACAATGCTTTGCACCAAATGCCCATGTACGATTCATTTTCGACCTGAAAAGATATGCCGAACTGCAAGCAGACGAAATATGAGGATTAAATTCCTGTAGTGCACTTAACAAGACTAATTTATGAACGAATGCTTGCAGTGTGTGTATTTAACTTAAGGGACAGCTAAAATCGCGCGTCTATCTGATTTGCGCATTTAAAAGTTTTTGGAGATAATTTAATATATTATGGAGATATTTTTTAATTATCGTGTTGGTATTTTACAGGATGGTGGAAAATACTGCAAAAAACTCGACAGAATTGTTTTTTCTATCTTCGCTACCATCTTTGAAACTCGAAACAATTGTTTTTTTTTCTTCTCCGCCGTCCTATAAAATATCAACACAAAAATTGCTTGAAAATTGGAATTGAAAAAATTGGTTTTTTAAATTTTCATTATGTGATTTTTTTTCTTTAAAAATGTTATAAACTTGCAATAGCAATAGCTCTGGCGGTTGAGCGCAGCCTTAACTAAAACTAATTGAGAGGTAATGGCTTGAATTTGAGAGCAATTTGGTTGTTGTGCTGTTGTTTGTTGCGAAGTTGTTGTGGGTTGTTGCTGGATAATGGTACGAAAGGTGCTGGATATTCTGCTGTATCTTTGTGAAAGTGCTTAGCAATGTATAGTGAATCAAATGTGTAATAATAATGTATACTTTTAACCGAATTCAAAAAAAGAGGTTATGAAAAATCATATAGTCGAACTGTATGTTTTTTTTGTTTGTTGGTTACGCTCTTATCATAATTAAATTATGAATTGATATTGATGTTTTTTGTGTTAAGTAGGTCGTACTTCAGAGGTGATCCCATACAAATAAATTAATTCCGCGCTTTTTGAAAAAAAAAAAAAAAACAACAAAAAAAAAATTACGCAGATGACGTTTTGGTTTGTAGTTCCCTTCAGCAAGAGTTATGATGAGGACTTTCAATCTCTGTTTTAACTGTAATTTTCTACTTTCTAGTTTAAGTTTGTACATGTAGCTAGGTATAGGTTTGAAGTCGTTTTTTTTCCTTATCTAGCTACTTATCCTGCAGATTTTCACCCAATTTCCTCTATATTGGTATTTTTCTGTGATAAACATATCTCTATTGATAGATACAGTTTAATTTCATAATTTTTACAATTCGTGCTGAGTTTGCACTGCTATCTTTACTTTAGCCAAAAACTCAGCAAACCATTCAGCGTGGCAATACTGCCAGCATTCTGGCTATATTTTCCTTTATCATCATCATTTCAGCCTATCATGTTGCCACTGCTGGAACTGTCCTCTCAGAGAGAGAGAGAGAGAGAGAGAGAGAGAGAGGATGGACCCTAATCCATCATGCTGGCCAAGTGCATGTTGGTGGATGTCATATGTCTTTGAACTTTTTGAAGATAAAGATAATTTTGTTCCCTCAATACACGAGGTACATCATGCCTACACACATTTATATACGCATACACAGTAGTGTGTAAACCGTCATTGGTATTGGTAGGTAGGCGCATTGGTGTACAGTATTGGTCACTTTGTATTATATTTTGTCTAGTCGACATACAAACTTAGAGATATGGCAATAAAATATCGTAAATATTATATACTAGCAACGCACTCCAATAATGTAACCCAAGGTGTAAGTCATATTTTTTTTACACCTTGGGTTACATTATTGGAATTTTAGTAAGAATCCCTATTTTTTTTTTAAATATTATTAAGCCTATGTCAACCGGGGATAGTGTAGCTTCCCAACTGTGAAAGAATTTTTTAAATCGGTTCAGTAGTTTCGGAGCCTATTCAATGCAAACAAACGAACAAACAAATCTTTCTTCGTCATAATATTAGTATAGATAAAAAACTAGACTTCAATTAAATATAGTCGAAACAATGTCAATAATTTATAATTATTTATTTTACTAAATTCTAATTGATGAACAGTTAGACATTTCTATAGTTGCAAAATAAACAAACATGAAGACCCACTGACTGCCACCATTACCAAAATTTACAATTAAAACATTAACTTCGTAATAACATTTCTAGACTAAAAGTTTTTTTAGTATGACCTTATAGTATAGTATAGTAGTATATAGACTCGTTCTTCGATGTTTATAAAGTTAAAAAAAAACCGTTTATTTTCCTCTCCTACAATAACTATTAGCACATTTCACTAGATATAATATACGTTTGCCGAGAGCCGCGGAGACGTGGCGGTAAATTGCCCTCTGATGTAATAAGGCTTCGCATCATAAGTGCATAATGTTCGGCGAAGATGAGATATTTTGCATCAAAATAACTGAAATAAGGTGGGTAGGCGTTTAATAAAACAAAGGGAAATTGCGTCATTTTTAACGTGAAAACGTTTTTGAAAAGACTGACATACCTACTAAGGTCTCGCCAGAGTTAGCAAAAAAGTGCTGTTAATGAAGTTTCCGTATTGTGTTCCGAAAAAAAACAACGTTATTAAGTTTGTACGGAACCTTCAGGGTGCAATAGGCATGATGACTAATATTTTTTTATTACCTCATAAAAAAGCTGATCATAAATAGAGCCCATCAGAAAACAAAATTAAAATTAGTTCAAAACAAAATAAGATATAAGCAGATATAAGCATTTAAATTTCATACTAGACAGAGAGCGCACTATACTGAGCCGTGACGTCACGGCTCAGGAGCGCCATACAAATGCTATACTAACACACGCTTTGTGAGAAAGGGATAGAGCATCCCCTCCCTATCCCCACCTAAAACTTTAAACGCTCATATCTCAGAGATTTATCAGCCAATTCAAATTATTTTTTCTGTATTGTTAGCCTTTCGACCAAAGAAACAAGTCAGCATTCGGAAATTACTTTTATTTCTTCCCTTTTACCACTTTTTACAGTATAATGGGTACCTGTTATATTTCACACAATTAAATACAAAATTCGTGACAGCTACTTACTTCACGCCTCGAGGTTCGAGCAAGAAAGAGGGCGGATGACAATGCACCCGCCACTTATATACGGTGTTTGCTGGCAGTTGACAACAGACTGTCAACTGTCAACGAACACGTGTGAACTTCGCTAATACAGTTTTATTACAATGATGGTGCCAGTTCGTCTATAGATTAAATGATTAAACTAAAGTTGTTTTACATTCGGCCATCCGACTCAATTACACGTCCTCGTGTATATGTTTCATGCGTGATAATATACATGACAATTAAATTTACATTTTATATTATTATCTATGCTACATATAATTATACAATTTATGTGTCTTATCCTATTTCTTACCTTATTATATAACATTTTGAATAACATAATTAATATTTCTAGTAAGTTTTTATTCGACTCAATTACACATCCTCGTGTATATGTTTCATAATTGATAATAGATACGATAATTAAATGTGTATTTTACAATCTTATTTTTGAAGTCTTATACCACTGTTTTATTTTACATAATATCAGAATGCAACTGCATACTGAAAAGCACACCATATCAAACTAAAACCGAATCTGGTTTAGTCAAGTCAGTCAAGTCAGTACGGAACTGCGTACACTGTCTCTTACGCAACTGCGTACACTGGCTCTTACGCAACTGCGTACACCTGGTTTAGTCAAGTCAGTACGCAACTGCGTACACTGTCTCTTACGCACCTGCGTACACTGTCTCCCACGCAACTGCGTACACTGGCTCTTACCTGGTTTAGTCAACTATGGCCGCAGGCTTCAACTGCAGTCTCCGCCGCTAACTTAGCCAGCAGGCTCGACCACAACTCTTGCTTGTATCGACCGCAAGTTCGCTGACTGCCAGATCGTTGGCTGCTGTTTCGACTGTTGGACCGTTTTCTGGTAGCCGTTGGCCGCCATGATCCCGTAGTTCGAAAGGGCCACTTGACCGACTGCCATTGCTACGTCTGGAATCTACGCGTGGTCATATCTCTCGGTCACGAGATGCCCTTATTGGTTGATCTTCATACTCCTGTGTACATAAAACAGTTTTGCGGCAGAAATTTGCATATATAACAATAAGCACACTAATCGGATATATAATCTGAAGAACTTTAAACATGAGAACAGTTATATAGTAATTAGTATTAATTACTCATTAGCAAAGAAATTATAATCAAGAAAACGCAAGGAATAAAACAGCCACTTTGTACAATAACTATTAATTAGGGCTCTAAAAAAAACATGGCCAGCAAATAGGTTTTGAATCACGTAACAAAAGACAACTTTACACTCTGTGGACATGGGAAAATAAGAAGACATTTGTAACTTATTAATCCCACTTCTGATTTGTTAGCCTTTCGACCAAAGAAACAAGTCAGCATTCGGAAATTACTTTTATTTCTTCCCTTTTACCACTTTTTACAGTATAATGGGTACCTGTTATATTTCACACAATTAAATACAAAATTCGTGACAGCTACTTACTTCACGCCTCGAGGTTCGAGCAAGAAAGAGGGCGGATGACAATGCACCCGCCACTTATATACGGTGTTTGCTGGCAGTTGACAACAGACTGTCAACTGTCAACGAACACGTGTGAACTTCGCTAATACAGTTTTATTACAATGATGGTGCCAGTTCGTCTATAGATTAAATGATTAAACTAAAGTTGTTTTACAGTATGTGTAAGCTATTTAGTTATATTCCTCGCTAAGCCGGTTATTTGTAATAAATTAAACATAAGGACACATGCCTCACTTATCTGGTTTTATTATATTTTTTTTATCGCGTTTCAACCAACACGCCTACCCCCCGATTCTACTAATCAAATTGTCATTAAATTGTAATTGTTGCGATTTTAATTGTTAAATAATTGCCTCAAAGTTGAGAGTAAAAAAAATTTTTTCACACTAAGTTATCATGTTAGAAGTTTTGATAGTTGATTGAATCAGGCGTTTAACGACTCAAAACGACGTAGAAGCGGAATTACACTAGAAATTCATATACACATTAGGTAGTTTTATTTTTCTAGTGATTTTTTTTTATAAAACTATCAATTTTGAGGCAGTTATTTAACAATTAAAATAGCAACAGTTACAATTTAAAGACAATTTCTTTAGTAGAATCGGGGCCCTGTTGGTAAGCGACGATGTGGTCGAAGATAAAGCACGCAGACTTAGAAGATACCTATTCAGTCTGGGCTTCAAAAGACCATTTTGGCTAGGCGTTTTTCATAAAGAGACTTTTTAATCTACCTAGTCTAGTCTAGAAAATAAAAACAAACCTAACTAAAAGTACACAAAACTTCGAAATACCACTAAAATCTTTATCTACTACGCGTTTACTAATAAACTATGAGTATTTTTAATAATAAGCGCGTGGAATGGTTACTGCGTGTTTTGTCTCTGTTTCTTTTAGACATGGTCGATAAAGAGAAAAGACGGAGTAATTCCATTCCATATTCCACGTTTATTAATAAAGGGGTAAGCAACTATAATATATTATATACACTGTGTTTATGCCCACTAGATATTAACTCACTTCGTTTCTGAAACATCAATGATAATTCCATGCTTAAGTAAGAGCCAAGTCAAATCATCACATTGTGTGGTAAAATATTCATTGTAGAAAACGAGGAGAAAATTTTAAGCGTGAACAATAAATAATTCGAATATTGCGGTTTCATAAGTACGCTTGAAAAGCGAAAGCTTTCAGCGTCGATAAGTCTTCCCACAATAGAGATTATATTGTTCTTACCTGCACTTTTATGCGTTAAATGGGGGCTTAAATTTTTATGTTTCCCTTTCGAGTAAGCAATTGGTAAAAGCTCTTCAAACTTCTCAATATTGATCATTGCTTATTTTTGCGTGGGTTGAGACAAGAACGACATGAAAAATATTTACATTCTAATATTCTTTTATGTCTTCATTTTCCTCGACAAGTTATAACATTTTATACATCGGTAGAAATTCACGGTATAATACAGAATTATCAATATATTTATCGAATAAAACTTAATCAAAACGCAGGAGTTTACAGATTGATTAAATGTCGTTTATAAATAAAGTTTCGCTTTTTGGAAGGCACTAAATCAAGTTGAAGATCACCCATGAGATAGATTGACCAAATTAAATATTCTGATGGCAATCTAGTACATAAATGTACTAGACTAACAGCTAGGAGAGAGAGATGGACATCTGTCCCTGTCAGCTACGCAACGATTACGACCGCTATTCCAATACAGAAACAAGTAAAAAGAATACCCATGCATTTAATTCAAAATACCACGATAAATTTAATTCATACAGCAGTAATTCCAGACAAAACATAAAATTAAAATAAAATTTTCACATGAATTTAACTCCCTCTTAAATGAAATTCGACGCTGACTGGGAAGATGCTTTAAGACAACGTTAATACATTTCAAAGGATGCTATTTAATCTAACAACAAAAATGCAACTTCTACAATTTTCCTGCACGGTAAAATTCCCTCCTGCCCATTCTTCTATCGGACGGCCGGGGCAGGCACGAAAAGGTACACCGTTTCATGGTTGATCATTTAGGAATAATACCATTCCAATGCGGTTGATATTCCGAAAACCTGTACAAAGCGCTTTGATTCCACTTTTAATCTCAGACCGCTATATTGTGGAATGCGCTGCCTGAACGGGAGTTGCCCGATAGTTAAAATCTGGGTGTCTTAAATTAGGAGTGTATCAGTTTCAGTTTTCCCTTAACATCAGGCGAGATGGCGGCCAACGCAAGCGTATTTTTCAATAAAATAAAAAACCGAAATGCCAACCAAATTATTCTGAAACTATTCTGATTCATTATTCAAAATATATAATTGACGTATAAAGAATTGCATAAATTATACCTAGCTTCAAAATTACATTATTCTATCCATCCACACATTAATAAATTATTTTGATGTGTGTTAAGTATTTCTGATGTGCCAGTAAATATTTTCTCATTTCAAAGTCGTTTTGAAGCACCGTTTTGATGTTTACTTTCAGATTCTGGCTCATTTGTGCAGTTTTTGTCTATTTGCCGTATAATGGTAGATTATATTGTACGCTTCGACGAAAGAAAGTTCACTTTCTTTCGTCGGGTAAAGCAATGGTGTCCCGGTAAAAAAAAAAAAAATATACTCGGTCCAAGTGTTTTGAGTTCTGACAGTTGCAGCTGTCAGATGTGCAGTGCAGCTGTCTGCTGCACTGCGGAGGATAACATATTTTAGCCGTTTGTGCTGCTCCGCCCAAAAAAAGCTCATTGGCTCCGCCGAAATGAATGTTCTAAATTAATGTAGATAACGTGGAAAATTACAAACCTACAACAACAAAAAACATCCAAAGCTAGAACCAATATTTTCTCTTAAGTGAATAGGTATCTATTTGCTGTTCCTTTATTATTATGTCCTACATTGTTTTTTAAGCCATGAAAATGTTACACAATGAATTCAAATACCTAAAATTTTACAGATTCATTTAACGCACACAAACCTTTGTTGAAGCTGTTAAAATGTACGATTATGAGTGAATTTTGTTTATTTGCTTCACAAAATCAAATGTCGACGTGTTTGTTTCCAGAGATTAAATTCCTGATGCTCGCTTCGAGCCTGGGAATGGATGATAACTGGTATTAATACCGACCATAGGGATGTTTTTTTTACATGTTTTTGATATATTATTATATCGATACAATTAGCTAGCCAATATTAGTTTGAATTGTAAATATTATTATTGTCACTTCATCAAAACTCGCGTGAGGATTCATTATAAATTATTATAACACCGGCTTGCACTCACGATCGGGCGACCGTCTCCAGAATCGCGCGTATTCCCTGATGAAGAGGCTCTCATGATCATCAGCCAGAAGACATCCACTGCTGAACATAGACCTCCCCCTTTAACATCCACACTAAACGACAGCTTGCCTTTTGCCTGGATGCCAGCGACTCTCACAATGTCGTCGGTCCATCTGGGGGGGCTACCTACGCTGCATCTTCCGGTTCGTGCATCGTCGTCTTCCCCATCGGTTAAGAAAGGGAAGCGGAATGGGGCTCTCATGACTTCAAAACCGGTCGATCGTCTCGACCGATAAAACATAATAGTGAGTGCAAGCCGGTGTTATATTTTTTTTTGTTGTATTATTGTGTTTCGTCCACACTGATGTTTGTGATTCCAAAAACTTACTAATAAAAATATCTTGTGTTTTCTCATACAAGTGAATGTACAATTCTTTGATTAACCTTCCTGAGTTTACCCGTGACCCCGGACACTGCAAAGTATCCAAAACGATTCGATTCGAAACTATCCTTGTTTTACAATGCGATTAAAATAATACTATTGGATATAAAATAGCTTCAAAGCTTCTACGATAAAACAAAAACACATCGTTACATCCCTAATCGTTGCTACAATATCAAAATTAAAGGAATATTTCCGTACAAAACGTCAGTATTCAATTAAGTGCGCATTGTGGATATTTTGTTATCAATCTGTTTTATTGTTGATCGATCTGTCCTGTCCCGGTATAGACGTAATGTTAGTGCAGTTGAACATGCGACGGCCCTGTTCTACCACACACTGTTGAAGCCACACGTGTTAAACTTAGTAGTATTGGCATAATTTTTATATTGCATAATAATTTCAATATTTATAACATCGATATAAATCGTCACAATGTACCTTCCCATACTAGCTGCTGTCAGTTGTTTTTATAGGTGTATAAATAGGGTTGCGTTTTACCTTCTCCTTGCTTATGGTTAAATGATGATGCGGTATACGATGGAGCACGCTTGCTTGTGTTCTACCATTTTTCCTGATTTTCTGAGGCCAAAAGTAACATATATCCGTCCTCGTGATACACACTACTGCTTTGACAAATGTTATCAAAATCGGTCCTGCTGTGTCGTGAGTAAGTAAAAACAGACAGATTGAACTACTTTCGTATTTATGTGTTAAAATAATTATCATTGGTTATTAAATCATTATCATTAGTAACAATATTTTTTTTATTATATGATATTGTGTGTACGCCATGCCTATGACGATTATCTTTGGTGTGCGCCTAAGCACTACGCCACCGTACCTACAGCAACTAAGCTACGCCACCGCTACGCCACCGCGACGCTGCTGCTACGCCGCCTCTACACCGTGATCAGTACTTACATTTACTTTATTGAGACGTCTCCATAATATTAGTTTTCCCAAAACATTTATGAGTTTTTCTTCCAAAACGTATACATTATATTTTAGAAGAAAACTAGTGCTTATAGGAAACTGTAGGTAGAAACACTTTAATTTATTTTTTCTGAGCATGAAACAGCAAGCAAGCTTTACAAGTACTGTATTGTAATGTTAAGGTACTTGTAACCTTTTAGCGATGCTTATACAACATTTGTGTCCTTGGTAGAGTAGGTTGTTGGTCATCTATATTGATTCTCGTAGACTAATGGCCGGCTTTGTTTGAGATTGTTAGGATAATTAAACGGCATGAATACGTGCTGGAATTAATAGGAGTCAGTCTACACATGCAGGTATTTGGGCTTATACGCCATCCTCTTCCACCTACCAATAATCCTAGTCATAATATATTTAGGTATTTTTCAATAAATTATTTTTGAAATTAATTTTGCTAGGTACGCTTACGTCAAAATGCACGACAACATTTTTTTTTGGTGACGTTTTAATCCATTCCTAAATTCTTATTAAATGATATAACTTAACTTAATAAATTCTTATATATGATAATTTTCACGATTTATGGATTTAAATGTTAATTGTTTCAATATTTGGTAAAAAGTAGAAACATTGGTTTTAATTTGTGTATTATTTTGCAAACGGTATAAATGAAAAAAAAATACAAACATTACTTTCTTTTTAAAATAATTATTCAATATACGTCAAACGAATGAATGGGTCATTCAAATTTTTTATCCCCACTTTACTTGTCTTGTCGATAACGTCTCGTACCCAGGTACCACCCGTTGAACATAGAGTAATCTATCGACATCTTAGTTTTGCTTTAATTTTTAGTAAACATGCCCACAAAGCAACCTAGGACACTTTTTCCAGGAAAAGCTAATACTAGCAAAAACCAAATCTAACTAAAAATCTACTAATACTATACTAAACTCTTCAGTGTCGGCTGTAAGATCAAACAATACAATGCACTGCAATATTTTCTAGATACATCGAGCCACTCTGAATAGCCCAGGTTGCTTTGCTCAAACAAAAGCACCAACCCGTCCCAGTTTATCTATTGTGGTATTGTGAATTTGTGACGATGCGGTGACCTATTTGTGCTGGATCAATCTTGAATGAAGCTTTTAGAGCATGCCTGTGGCCATGCCGATCGTACTAAGTGGTGTGCCTTGGGAGAGACATGTCCAGCAGTAGATTAACATAGGCTGATTATGATGATGATAAACTTGACTTACTTTATTACTTTCTAGGTAATATTGGTATTAGGTATTCATATTCATTTATTTTGTAAGTATTATTTACACGTCAAATTATTAAGGAAAGGAAAAAAAAGAAAGGTAAGAATGATGTGTCCAATGGACCCGGGTATGTCTTAAAACTGCGACCAGAACCACCGGAGGATGGGCAGCAGCGTCCTCAAATATCAAATCAAATATTTATTTATTTGCTAAAAATGTATAGTTAAACAACCAACTTGCAAGATTATGATCTAAAAACCTCAAATACCTAAATGGATTATACATTACGCCAGTCAGAGTTCCCTCTATAGTAATAGGGCCCAGGTGCCAGTAGTGCCTGTTAGTACTCGGTGAACGCACTGCGATCCCCAAGCCGCCTGCCAAGCATGGGGTTTATGGCAACACCACTCTCTAAGAGGGAGGCCTTGTTCAGCAGTGGACTTTTAATGGCCGATGATGTGTCCAATACCTTTTTATTTAACCCCCGACGCTGTAATACGTTTAACTTGTATATCTGTGTATTTTTCTGTGGCATCGTAGCTCCCAAACGGCTGAACTGCATTTGATATTATGATTTTTGTTTGAAAGGTGACTTGCTCGCGAGTGTTCTTGGTCAAGAAAATCTGCTCTTTTACATTTATTTTTTAAATGAAAACTAATATTTATAACGAAGCAATAAATTTATACAAATTTAAACACAAAAATACACACAACATTTTAAATTTATACACATTGAAATGAAACACTTTGTCGCGTGTATTATAGATGCTTTTAATTTATGACGTTTCGACACTGTAGGTGTCTGTGGTCACAAAATAGTTATTTATGATACAAGTGCGGAAAGTTAGTTATTACAAACGAGTAGACGAATGTAAGCCCGAGACGAAGTCGAGGGCTTACCATAGTCACGAGTTTGTAATAACCAATCCGCACGTGTGCCATACAACGTTTTACAACACATTTGCGAGAAAAAAAGGCTACAAATGAAACTATTTTTGTTTATAACTTAATATCAGTCACAACAATAGTTTCTATAATATAATAAGAAAATGGCGCGAACATGCAAATAGCGCCACTATCACGTGGTGAAAATTAGAACTACATCTTTCGTCTCATTTTCTCTTTAGTATTAAACTGAGACAAACGTATTGAGCAAAAGCGCTTCCAAGGAGGTTTGATCATTCAGCTTATTTATTCTCGTAATATGAAACTCTTTTGTGGAATTCTTATGTAATTATGATGGAAATTAAAAAAATACCGTAAATCACACGCACGGTGCTATACATCTGAGCGTGCGGACAAATTCATTTCCACACGCTCCGTTGTATGATCCGAAATGTTTAACTTTCGAACGATGTATACAGGCTTCGTAAGTGCGCTTTTTGAGCAAATGTGTTGTAAAGGTAGTTTATTGTGTAATAATCGAGAAAACATAAGAAACTATTAATCTACACTTAACTTTCGAATCTAACGAGTAGGGATATTAAGTAAAGCTTTCCAAATTCACTTCTCATCTACCCCACGCAACGCCTAACCTTGCCTACTTTAGTTTGCATAAACCCCAACGCAAACATTTGTTCACCGAGGTATTATAGTGCTAAAAATCCACACCGGCTTACCTCTTTCATAATGAAGCTAGGAAACTGCAAACAAACTTCTCTATTACCCATACGAAACTTACACCTTGCTCGTCTAACTCTGGTCTAGAATGTTCGATAACTATACAAACATAAAAGCTTTATCTCAGTGTGTGCGGAGTGAAGTAATTAGTTCCGAAGACCGTTAAATTTGCATGACAGTAATGTTTCCTGGGGGCTCGCAGACGGAGTCTCATTGTTGTTGACTTTCAAACATTAGGGCTTATTACACTGTACGTAGGTACTCTAAACTTTCACATCCTCTAATTAAATACATTAAATTATGTAACGCTTATACTTTTAAAAATATAAAATTTATGTATGATGTAGGTATTTACATGATCCTTAAATAATTTGTAATAGTAATAGTTGAATAAGTTAAGTGAAAAAAAAAGGGAATTTAATTCGAGGGACTAAGTTGGATCCAGAGAGCAGCGAAGGATTCTAGAGGAAAATCCTGAGCGGAGTGAGGGATACAATACCAGAACTGATATGACATTTTTATTATTCGTTTTGTTACTCTACTTTTTACCTTCGACTGTGAGAAAAAAATTGTAGTACCTATAGTTTTTTTTTCATAATTAATATTGGATAACGCAATGATTCCGCCAGCTAGCTCAGCACGTTTTATTTATTTATTGTACATAATTCGTATAATTCGTGATTGTACTCGTTGACCAAAAGAGAGTTTTATTCACTGCATCAATAGCATCAAATGCCTTTTTTCGAGGGGCAATAGTAAAAAAAACTGCTGACAGCCAAGACATTTAAAATTATGAAACGGGCCAGCGTTTAAAATTATCCTAACCATAAAAAGTATTAAGGTTAAGTTTTAAGGTTTTGTTATTAAAAAAGACCAAAATTACGTTTTTTAGCTTTCAACTACCTTTAAATGAAGCCAATGTAACAGGTAGTTTAAAGGTAAAAATAAAATTATAATTGAAAAAAAAAAAATATAGTGTACTAGTGGTCCGCCCCAGCTTCGCACGGGTATAGATTATAGCATATGTCACCCGGGGATAGTGTAGCTTCCCAACAGTGAAAGAATTTTCAAATCGGTTCAGTAGTTTCGGAGCTTATTCAATGTAAACAAACAAACAAACAATCAAATATTTCCTCTTTATAATATTAGTATAGATAGTATAATAATCTGGGAGCTAAAACAAAACAATAAATTCACTTAAAGCTTAAATGCGAGCTTACCTATTGTCAATTTGTCAAATAAATATAACTTTTTTATAGAATAAGTTTAGTGGCAAACAAGCTACGGGCCACCTGATGGTAAGTGGTCACCGATGCCTATAGACACCTACAATACCTACAAAATCAGTGCGTTGCCTACGTTTGAGGACTATAACTTAAAATTCATATTTTTTTTCTATCGAGAAAATTGTTACTAATCGTGTTTCGGTCACTAGCAACACCTAGATAATATGTTCAATTTTGATATGAAACTAAATTCATAGTTCTAATTTCTATACAATTCTAGATAATGTACTTTCAAAACAGCAAAAAATAGGTCGAGCCTGCCTTAAGGATCCAATAATAGAGGGTATGAAATAAACTAGTGTGTTGGAGTCCCAACGTGCACCCTTTGCGCCATAAAGATGGACAGTTTAAAACTGTCCCACAGCCTCAACCTACAAAATGTTTATGTAAGCGTTTATGAATATTCACAAGTTTTGAGCCAATCCTGAATTTTAACAATAGTTTCAAAGTAGCTCCACAAATAGTGCGACGGAATGGACGCAGCGAATAAAGAAATATATAAACTATTTGTTTATATCTGTAGAAATAGTTCCTTACATTATTTACCATAACGATAATATTATGATGCAAAATAAGGAATTACATGCTTAATGATAAGAACAAGCTACCGCGCTTACCGGCTAGAGTTATCTCTTGCGCAAATTTTCACTTTGAAATTGCCGGTGAGCGTGTTGAAGTTAGTGCAAAATACATCTAACCGAACTAGGTAACTAATATACTTAACCTACTGTACAAAAAAAAAAACGATTCGAAGACATTTGGACCCAAAGGCCGATGAAGCTCTTGAGATAATCCAAATAAATAATTATCGTTTAAACATAGGTGGTAGATAGGTGGATAGTAGATGGACTTGAATAGGTATACCTGTTTAATTCCATCATAGAAGAGAGTATTTTAGAAATGTCCATTATTTTATTCGTGTACCATAACGTGAAGTTTTATAGTACATTGACACAAAACAAAGCAAATCACCACCAAATCCAACGTTTCCACGTAAATTAAAAATGGCCAAAATTAATTACGAAATAAAAACAAAATGCCCAATATCCGCCAGTATACCATCCGATAACGACCTCCGATGCGAAATTCGCGATAAAATTTCAAATTCCATTGTTTATCCGACAAAAATTGGGCCATAAAGAGGAGGTTATCGCTCCCTAAACCCCAATCACAATTTCGGCTGAAAGATACATAGCATATTTCACTCCCGGCCTTTTCTCGTGGACCCTGAATATTTTTTAAATAAGCAGAGTTGTGGTTAAAGGCGAGCATAAATCCCGCACAACGTATGTGCGGGACATGATTTGGTTGCGCATGTTTTCACTGGGTGATTTTTGATTGTTTTCGATCACATTGTACTTTCCTGCACGAATATAAATATCCGTATTATTAAATACAATATGGTAATTAATTTGCCAGCTGGATCTCGATTTATTTGTATAATTTTGCTAGGGATTGTGGCGACATTTGTTTGAAAAATATGATAGCTAGCTGTTCGGTGTTTTGGTTGGCCAATTAAGTCTCAGATCAGACAAACAAGGGCGATAGCCTAGATATATTGTTTGAAAGGTGACTTGATCGAGTGTTCTTAGCTATAGTTCAAGAAAACCTGTTCAGCGCAGTTTTAAATAATCGGTTCTTATATAGTTTTTATTTTTTATCTATGCATCACATCAGCATCCATAAAACTTCCACTGCTGGACAAAGGCCTCCCTCTTAGAGAGGGGTGTTGCCATAATTCCCACGCTTGTCAGGCGACTTAGGGATCGCAGTACGTTCACCGTGTATAGGCTGCTGCCCATCCTCCGGTGGTTCTGATCGCAGTTTTAGGACATCTATGGCTGTTCAAACTAAAATAATTATAGTTGATTGAATCAGGCGTTACTTTGCAAAAGTCCATTTTTAATTTGTATATGACGAATTTCTAGTGCAATTCCGCTTCTACGTCGCTTCGAGTACAATAAGTATTTTGGGATAATTATATTTTATTTCAGGTTAGGTTTAAATTAGCATCAAAAATATTTAAGGAGAATAGTTATTTATGATACAAGTGCGGAAAGTTGGTTATTACAAACTAGTAGACGAATGTAAGCCCGAGACGAAGTCGAGGGCTTACCATAGTCACAAGTTTGTAATAACCAATCCGCACGTGTGCCATACAACGTTTTACAACACATTTGCGAGAAAAAAACAAAAAAATGGAAATTAAAAAAATACCTTAAAGTACACGCACGGTGCTATACAACGGAGCGTGCGGACAAATTCATTACAGCACGCTCCGTTGTATGATCCGTAATGTTTAAATTTCGAAAGATGTATTCAGGGTTCGTAAGTGCACTTTTTGAGCAAATATGTTGTAAAAATAATTTATCACAAAATAATTATTGTACTCGAAGCGACGTAGAAGCGGAATCACACTAGAAATTCGTCATAATACAAATTAAAATAATTATTTTCACTAAGTTTAGATGCAAGCAAGCCAAAACAAAGCACTCCAAAACCGTTCTGCTATTTTTCATCAGTAAAACCTCAAGGTGGAATCCAGTTATATAGGTCGACAGAGTTCCGTGCCGTGTAGGCATTAGCGTGCGGATTCCGTACACTTTTTGCACAAAACGTTTGTCGCACGACTGCATGCGAAATCGGATGGTTCCACGAGGGTATTTGCCCATACACGTCTGGACTATAGGCTGTTCTGAAAAACCATCATTTTCTTTCATGTTGCTTACTGCCCAAGAACAGAACTATGCCGTCATCTTGAGAATTGCAATCTACACATTTTAAGCGAATAGATTTCTTCTTGATCGATATTCTCTCGGCCACATCATCGTCTTACCATTACGCGAGTAAATAGCCAAACGTTGATCTATCTCTAATAATAAACTTACCTGAATACAAAAATATTAATTTCTCCTTAAACAAGTTCAAATGTTTGTTTATTGCCGGAAACAATGGTAAGGTAACGGTACGGTTGAGGTATTTACGGTAATATTCTCGCTGTTTAAAAAAGTGATACAGAAGCCTTAGCAGCAATCAGAAATTGACGGAATCACGTAATGTGCCCTGGCTTCGTCGCACAAGACGCAGTGTAGGCCTCCCACTAGAATGATCGATGACATCGTGAGAGTAGCAGGTGTCCTGTGGATGCAGAATATGCAGATGGTCGGCTGTCGTTCAATGCGGCGTGCTAAGGGCTTCCCTATGTTCAGCAGTGGACGTCTTATGGCTGATGATGACTTTAATCGAAGGCATCTGCAAATAATGTAACATATTTCTTGACATCCTGTGTATCATAAAGTTACGTAAGACCCTGGCCTACTTTCGATTGTTGCGTGTACGAAAGACAATCAGATTCATTGTAAATTCCTTTTTTCATCACCTTGGAACTGACATTAAGGATAATAACTTCAAATGTAATCGTATGGATTGTGATTGAATGTAATTTGGGCTTAGAATAAGTATCACGAAACAATAATGAACCTCACGAACTTTCAGAGTTTGTTTTTAGAGTTTGATTGATCTTTAAAATATAGCCCATAATTAATATGTTTACGAAAAGTTAAATAAATAAATAAAAACTAAACTTAAAATAGCTAAATAAAAATTAAAAACTTAAACCAAAGGACCATTAGCGGAGGGAAAGGTCCCCAGAATGCTGGCGGCATTGCCACGTTGAATGGCAATGCTCAATTTCTGGGTGAAATAAAAGCCAGCACTGGACACCCGACGTCTCCTCCAATCGCCTGGCCAAGTCTCGATACAGCCCCAAAGCAGCCGGCCCCCGCGGACCTATCGTCTCCACCCCAAACGGAGCGAACATGTACATCCGGCCAAGGTGTGCATTATTTGCGCCGTTTGAGGTTTTCGGCTTGCGCGGCGGCAGCGCCGGCCTGAACTGATGTTGCAAGAAGGTGAGACGGAGCCATTGTGTCTACGCATGTCGCATCCCACACTAATGGCTGCCCCACCTTTCAAGGTATAAGAGTCATCCCGTCGGGTCTTTTGCCGTTGTCTCGCATCAGTTCATTAGATTCCAAGACTGAAGGGACATCGGCACTGACGAAAGCTCGATGGGTGACGTCATTCAGGCTGGCGTGCCTCAGTATCAATATGTTTATGGAGATAATTAGTCTAAGTATGTCAGTTGTGTGCCTATATATCTAAGCACGGGTTGTCGCTTGCACTGTGAAAGAGACACCGTGCACTGTAAGTGCCCAATGCGAGTTTTTCTAATTGCGTTTACTTATTCGATCATGAATTTGCATGAATTTGAACTCAAAAGTACAAATAAATGACATTCACTAACATGCACTTGGCCAGAATGGTCGATTATGGTCTATATTCTCTGAGAGAAACCTGTATCCCAGCATTGGGAACATAACAATCTAATAATTATGATGATGATGATGGGCTTCCTCCTTTTTTTAATCGAGTTTTTCACGTCTGAGTGACTTCCACCTTGTTGGTTTGTCTTAGTCCTTTGTTCTAGCGTCATGAAGCACATCATAGCTTCATATAAACATAGAGCAAAATATAATCTACAAAAAGCTCAATATTGTGATGATCGCCATATAATATTTGTCGCTCTTCAGCTATCAATTTTACCTGACACGACTGTTTTGAATCCAAAGGTTTGTAGAGTGAATGGTATTTTGCTTTTAAATATTTACTATGTAGGTAAATAACGAAAAGAAAATAAATAAATAAACTATTTATAGCAACTCTAAATACAAGAACACTTAGAACAGACGCCAGAGTGGCGGAACTAATGCCGACTTCAAGAGGAGGCCTATGTCCAGGACGGACAACCTGGGCCCCGATTCTACTAAACAAATGTTTTTTAAATTGTAATTGTTTCAATTTTTTTTTTAAATAATTGCCTCAAAATTGATTTTTAAATTTTTTTGTAGTAGAAAAATACCACCACCTAATATTATAACGTAGTATTAAAAAAACTGTAAATTTGAGGCAATTATTTAAACATTTAAATTAAAACAATTTCAATTTAAAAACAATTGGTTAAGTAGAATCGGGGCCCTGATTGTGAAACTGGTGCTGTAGTTACAGACTGAAATTGTAGAATAAAGTATTTAAGTATTGTATATAAACTAGTATTACTGTAGGTATATAGTTTAGTTAAGACAAAGATAATTATGATCAGTGAATAAAGGCTATTTTGATTTTGATTGATTTTGATGTAGGTAAACAAGGTGCAATGTGGGGAAACAAATACACGAATGTTTGTTCCCTGTGAGGGAATTAGCCGGTTGCCGTAACCATTACACTGTTACGCCGCGCAGTGACGGCTGTAAAGCTTTTATTGAGGTTGTAAAGCTGCGAGCGATGATTTATGCTCGCAGCCCTCGTCACAGAAGATTTAAGGGATGACAAAACTGCCGTCCAAAGGAATAGTACCATAAGTGATGCTAAACAAGAAGATAAAATGACAATTGTAGGTTAAAATGCAAAATTGGCAACACTGAAAACCAGACTCATGCGCTCGGAATGTATGAGTCAAATCTATCTGTATATATGTAATCTATATGTATCTGATAGCAATCTGTACCTTCATGACAGTCGTACCTACTTACTTACATATAAGTCTACATGATCTACGTTGTAAAAGGTTAGCAGGAACGGGTATGCTAGGCCAAAAGGGGAGGGGTATGCTCAACTAGCAGTACCTATCCCGCTTTCTTAAAGAAACCGCTTATGTAACGAAGAGTTAGATCTTAATAAGTAAAGAAAACTAATAACACAACGATAAGCAACACAATATGGGTTCCATGCCAGAAATAAAAACTTTTCATTTTATTTATTTATTTTTATACTAGCTGCGACCCGCGATTTCACCTGCGTAGTGATGAAAAATGGTGATGATGATGATGATGAAAAGCGTATGTCACTCTCCGGCATTTGAACTATACCCATGCAAAAATCAGCTCGATCCGTTGCTCTGTTGCTGCTTGAAAGAGGAACAAACAAACCAACAAGCATTTCGCATTTATAATTTTAAGTATAATTGAAAAAAAAAACTTGCATATCTCACTTGGTAACCCTGTATACGCCAAGTAAAAAACCCCTGTACCTATACTTAGAACTCTGTCTAAAAACTTTTTGTGTTTCTGGGTTTGTTAGAGAGTGCCGGTTAATTCGTAGTTGAGATTGTTCATAATGTTGAGGACAATGATGCCTTTTCGGCTTAGCATACCCGTTCCGTCCAAACCTGTAATTGTACAAGTACAATCTGATAAGATTATAATTTAAGGATGTTTCGATAAAATATCTTGTAGCTGTATAAATAAGATTAGTTTTGATAACATACCTTATGTCATTAAGAATAAGATTAAAATTGTTTGTCAATTTTCGTTATTTCAAATAATTATAATTTCTTTAAAAAAATTAAGTGTTGCACAATGTTTTGTGTGTTGCAGATCAAAATTCAAATTATTAAACTACCGCATAAACATAAACGCATAAACGTTCCCTTTGGTATTTTTATGGGGCCACGTGACATTAGACACGTCACATATAAGCAAACGAGTTCTTCTCGCCATACAATTTGTTGCTTCTATTTACTTTTATGTGACGTAATAAGGACATTCCACCTACATAGTGTTTGATGTAAAGTCACGTCATCAATGAAAATCAAATTCTTAAATGGTAGTATTTTATTATGCACAACTAAAAAAACAGAAAATTAACGAAAACTTAAATAAATAACTAAAAACTAAAACTTAAAATAACTAAATACAAACTAAAAACTTAAACTAAAAGATCATTAGTGGAGGGAAAGGTCCCCAGAATGCTGGCAGCATTGCCACGTTGAATGGCAATGCTCAATTTCTGGGCGAAATAGAAGCCAGCATTCTGGACACCCGACGCCTCCACTAATCGCCTGGCCAAGTCCCGATAAAGGCCCATAGCCGCCGGCCCCCACGGACCCATCGTCTCCACCCAATTAATAAATTGTATTTTGTACTTATTGTTTTTTTTTTTTTTATTGTATTTTTACAATTCTTAAATTGTATTTTTCTGAAAATCGGTACATGATTTTATAGTTTTTAGTTTTAAATAATAAAAAAAAATCTTCTAGGATGGTACCAGCATGAATTATATTTAATTTTATAATACAGGCAAATACCCTATTTACCCTGTTTGTACGAAAATGATAAGCACACTTAGTCTGGAATCGGAACTGGCTCGTGAGGCTGTTAGGTGCTTGGTAGCAGATTTTCAATTTGTGGATGGTAGCTAGCCATCATCGTTGTCAGCCAGAAGATGTCCAGTGCGCCACTGGATGCTTGTGAATCCACGATTTCGTCGGTCCATCTACTGGGAGGCCTACTTACGATGCGTAGATATATAGCCATACGAGGACTAAAAATACCCTACCGTCATGCTATGGTTTCCTCTCGAAGTTCTTATTCACCGGCAGCCCAAGCCAAAAACTTATTGTTGTGATTTTGAACTCACGCCTGGAAGTGAAGAAACGGAGAGTTATGTCATTTTTGCAGCTATAATTTAAGGAGTTGTTATAGAGAGCTTTGCTTCCATATATATCTGAAAATTTCCCTTCGTGTATCGTATGGCCAATTTATCGCATAATTAGGAATCGCTTTTATACCATGGCTGCCAAAAAAAGGAACGTTAACGCTGGTCCAAAAACTTACACTTTATTCCTCTTTAACTTCTAAGCGACTGATCTGATGTGTACGTATGGTATCACAGAATCCTAACATTACCTGATTGAATTTGGTAACAGAATGCAGATACTTAGTACGTTTATGTCTCGTAAGAAACTGGTTACATAGAACCAAATTTTCCTGTACGGTAAGTACACGTTAGGTACTGTAGCGCTCAAAGCAATAATGTTGGCAATACAAAAATACTGCAGTCTATGTTGCTATACTATCACGATCAACTTTCTATAATAAGTACGAAATTAATATTACGATGCGCCAGAAAACTTTTTTTAAGACGGAAGCATGCTGTCTGGCTAACTCATATCCATGTCTAGTATTTACTAGAGTAAAGAAATACCGTTGGTGGGAAGTAAAAACTTTTCCTCAACCGAGAAGTACTCTATTTATAAAAATACCTACCGGCGTGGTTCTAAAGTGCAGACAATTTAGTGCTCGACGTAGATTATCTAAACTTGGTGGAAAATTCTAGACTACTATTTAAAGCATGGCAATGCCGAGTCTGGACCGCAAGCCGCATATGTGGAAATGTATTCGTTTGGGTTTCTTAATATGGAAGTAGTTTTAATCTGCTTTGCTTTGTAGTAGTAGGATTGCTTTGGATTGGTTGAAAAAGCCTTGAGGTGGTCTCTTCTGTTATAAAGAAAGAAAATATTGCATAGCCATCGTCATCATCATCATCATCGTAGGACATCCACTGCTGGACATAGGCCTCCCCCATCGATCTCCAAAAGGGCCGGTTGGAAGCGGCCTGCATCCAGCGTTTCCCTGCGGTCTCTTTTAGGTCGTCTGTCCATCATAGCCGGTCTGGTCGTATAGCCATATAGTTATGAATTACATTATATTATTGAAACTTTCATGTATCTAGATTAGATCATTTAGAAGTTAGAAATTGTATGAAAAGGTGGTATAAAAAAACATTTAAAAAAAAGATGTCAAATATTAAGGTCTTTTAGCTCCGGTCTATTTTGTGCCATTACTTTTTACACTAATATTGATAAGACGCAAACATTGTAATTTTTTGACTGTGTAATCTCTGGAACTACTGTTCTTTTTATGCTATAGTTACACTATTTATAACGACTATGCCTGAGGATACATCGCGATGTGAACGAAATATTAACTTAAACATATTCAAGACGTTGAGGGCAAAAGTCAAATGAAATCTTAGTAACATTGCACACACGGTTGCACATCGATACAGACCAGTCTATCCGTTAATTAATAGGTCCATGCCATTGTTGATCTAACAATGGTCGAGGTCGGTGCATGGTAGCCAATCTTACCGAGCTCCTTTACTGAACGCGGAGTTTGTCTGCTAATTACTCTTTGGTATTGGATCGTTGGCAAAGATATTGGACAGGGAAGCCCATATCTTAGGTTTTAATACAAATTAAAGTTTACTGTAATACTAGTTTAACCCACGCGGATGTTCCTTCAGAACCCGCAAATTTTTCCACGATAAAAATGATCATAGGTCCATTTATTAGTCCTGGGTGTCAGGGCAAAGGATAGGTATGGCAATAATTGTATCCCTTGCCTGCAGTATGAGGCTATTAAAAGAGACATATGGCTCTGAAAGGTACGCCACGTGGAAGGGGGTGTTGTGTTTTTTTTTTTTACCGACTTCAGGAGAGTAGTTCTTAATTTGGTCCGTGTTTTTTATATAATACTAGCTGCGCCCCGCGGTTTCACCCGCGTAGTGATGAAAAATGATGACGATGCTGATGAAAAGTAGCTTATGTCCGTATCCTGGTTTTAATCTACCTCCTCACTAATTTTCAGCCAAATCGGTTCAGCCGTTCTTGAGTTATAAATAGTGTAACTAACACGACTTTCTTATATATATATATAAAATTATGTGTATATAGATAATTATGTGTGATAGTATATAGATTTTTTATCCGAATTAAAAAAATAAGGGGGAGGACCGACGACATTGTGAGAGTCGCGAGCATTCAGTGGATGCAGTGGGCAGGCTGTCGTTCAGTGTGGAGTTTTAAGGGGAGGCATGATTTTAGCAGTGCACGTCTTTTACGAACGTACGTCTACACGTCACGTTGTAGGAGTGCACGATTTTTTTTTTCTGACGAAAATGAGTATATTGGTACTTTCTATTCGATATAGCCTGTCTACCTGATCTAAACTAATAAATAACGTCTGTTTCCGATAGCTCCACTCGGAAGTTATTTCGAACTCGGGCATGTGTGCTTATCGGGAGGAAAATCAAATTAACCAATCCAATTAATCATTGTTGGATATTAGAGGAAGCTGTTATCGAGATTTAAGAAGCTACGAGGCATTCGTAATGAATGTGTTTATTAACGACTAGTGGTCCGCCCCAGCTTCGCACGGGTATAGATTATAACCTATGTCACCCGGGGATAGTGTAGCTTCCCAACAGTGAAAGAATTTTTCAAATCGGTTCAGTAGTTTCGGAGCCTATTCAATGCAAACAAACAAACAATCAATTTTTTCCTCTTCATAATATTATTATAGATAATGTACGTTGATAAGTAATAAAATAAATAGGCCAAATGTGAGTCGGGCTTGCGCACTAAGGGTTCCGTACCTCCACAATACACAACAAATATTGCTAAACGACACCAACACGCACATGCGGGGTCCCATCCAAGTACGACGGCACCCGACGTTATTTATCTTGGTGGTGAACAGAAATTTGTGACCGACTTGCACTTGGCCATTATTTATTATTTGTGCTTTTACTTTAGAGTGTGTACTATAATCATAGTAAGTTTGACGCTTGTACGAATTACTGTTTTTACATTGGAGCAAATACAAAAATACATTTAAATTGTTAGTTTGTTGTATTGGGTTTAGTTTTTACTTTTTGATTCTATTATTATTTCTTAGATAATACGCCGTAACATTACATATTTAGTGAAAATTTCAACTGGCTATCTGTTACGGTTCGAAAGAGTATGTAGAACAGACTGACTGTATTAGGCTTAATAATAGGATCCTGTTTGATATACGATACGATTTGGTATGCTTTGTGTACGAAACCTTTAAAATATAGTCATCTAAAAGGAGGCACACTGAATGTCTAGCAAAGCATTAGCTATTAAATTAGATTTATAAGGCAGTTAAATAAAATCGCTAACAATGAGACAAGAATCTTCACCTCATATATGAGAAGGCTATGTTTTGTTAACAATACACAGGTGAACCCACGTGAAAAAGTATGCTAAGAGATAAATTAAAGAAGACGCCGCGGGCCGAAAAGTTGAGAACAAACTGGTAGACCGGCAGTTAAGAGTTGTTTATAATACGGAATTTCAAAGGATTTGTTCCCTACGGCTCGACAGCAGCTTTTATGAACTTTCACCTGTGTTGTGAAGTTGAAATTGTTGTCTTATCTTTAATTATCTTTATGTCTGTGCACATTAATTATGTGTGAGGAAACAGAGTTGGTTGGGTAAAGAACTGGATATTTTTAAATGACTCCAGGGAAGAATTTCTTAAATTCGATTGTATTTTTAATGCATAGGTACTACTTCCTCCGTTTGTGAACTGATATAAGTATGGGCTCCTTTTAACACCTTTTGTACAGATTCTCACTAGATAACTAGCGACCCGCCCGCCCGGCTTCGCACGGGTGTAATTTACGTGCGAAGCCGGGGCGGGTCGCTAGTTATATATATATAAACCTTCCGTAAAATGTATTTAACTGATGGTGAAAACCGCATCAAAATCCATTGCGTGGTTTAGGAGGAGTTAGCGGCCATACAGACAGACAGACGCGGAAAGCGACTTTAATTTATACTATGTAGAGATAGAGAAGAGATAGAGATTAGGGGTTTATATTGATACTGTAGCAGCAATCCGTGGTTTTACCCGCTATTCTACAGAAACCAGGTTTTTGGAATAATAGGATCGGTTTTAAAATAAACTTAAGTCTTTTTTTTTTTTTTTTTTGTTAAAATCTTCATGAGGGTGGATTCAATGTCTTTTACTCGTAATATTAAACAGTTCACTTTGTATTATTAGCGTCAAACAAGTCATAGTCACAGTTAGAGTCAAGCTAAGTAAGTCACGGTCAAGTCGTACTCATGCCCCTGTAAAGTGGTGGAGACTTTACAAGAGGCTCCTATGGAGTTTTGGAAACAACACGAAAAGACACGTTTCACCTCGTTATATCACTGGCCACACTCGAGCACGTATACGAGCACTTAATGATCAAATAATTCACCATTTAGTACACATTAACACTCGAAAATACACAAGTCTAGGAAAGTAATCCAACGAGCCGACATGTTTTTTTCGCGTTGGCGCCAAAAAACCCCGTAAAAGTCTTACCGTCTCACCACAAAAGATTTAAGAACGCTTTAGACAAGTGTTTAGCATATTTTTCGCAGTGAAACAATTGCTAAACACATGTCTAAAGCGTGCTTAAATCTTTTGTGGGAAGACGGTTAAACTATATCAAGGTGTTGCCGTACCTTGCAATAAAAATAAATAAATACATATTTAAGATATTTTTCGTTAGTCTATAACTTAGCTGAAACTTCTTTAGCTGAAGTATTTCGTGTTAGCTTGTATTTTGTTTACTTTAAAAAAGACACTTGCTATAGATGGTAATTATACATATGCTATGCGTTATATAATAATTATTTAAGATACCAAAAGTCAATATTATGATTTCCATTTATAAGCTCAATAAATAAACTTTCGTGGCCACTTTCACTGACAGCCATTTTGCGCATTGCCACTGAATCTAATTTGGAGTGATACATGCCACTGCCCCCGCAATTGCGTTAGTGGAGGCGCCATAAATTTGGCAATTACAAGACCGATGGTAAAACGGGCCGGATAAAATGCTGCTAAAGGTCAGTCTAGGCACATAATATATACTAGTACAAGTACAGGAGATTCTCCGCAAAACCATTATAAGAAGTGGTTCTTGCTACTACACCAAAAATCAATTCAGGATGTACGAGCGCTAACTATCTACAGCTACATTAAACTAGTAGTTGCCTGTCTGTCTATCTACTCTTGTTGCAGCTCTTGTCGCGTTATCTCTGTGTATTTTCAAATACTTAACCGTAAGTGAAACTGTTACGATATTTTAAAAGTATCGCATCATAAGTAATACGTTTTAGCTAAAATGCCATTAGATTTAGTTGTTTTGGTACATTCCATTAGTTGCGTCCCACGGTATAGACGTATAGTGCGCTCTACAGGAACCGCATTTTTTCGGGTTTATATGACTGACCATTATGCTATAGTGGACAAATTTAAAAATTTACTGAATCGCTTATTTCGTAGTACAATACTAGGTGTGTGATACGAAGTTCGCAACGCGAGTCGCAACATATTTTTTTAAACCGAATTCATAAAAGGAGGAAGGTTCTCAGTTCGATCCTTATATTACTTTTATGTAGGTGTCTATGTACATCGATTACGTCGACATCTGTGAACCAATTTACGAGTGTCTTTATGTGAATTGCAGGTTTACTTACAAAGAACGTTTACGCGCGTAAATACGTATGGATTTACATACAAATTTAGTATTTCGAAATTATTCTTATACGCCCTTACTAATAAACGTGGAGTAGCCTTGGAATAGTTAAGCCGTGTTTAATCTTTTTTCTCTTTCAAGTTTTAAACTCGATCGAAAAAGACAAAAGACGGAATAACTATTCTAAGGCTACTCCAAGTTTATTAATAAGGGGGGTAGAGTTTGATACGTATTTCACGAACATATCGAATTCGAGATACATTTTAGCTACCATATTCGGTAGCATCTTAATGTCGCCGGCGACGGCTAGGCGGGTTGCGCCAGACGTTTAGCTAAGGAAACTGCAAAAAGATGTTTTGGCACCCAGCGTGGCTTCACACTGCATTGCTTTATTCTCGCATCTCTCAAACTAATAATTTTCCTGTGAAATATTAGGTATCTACAGGCACCTATGATATGGTCAATTTGTGGTATTTCGATTTGTGGTAATAATATCACATGTCACATGGTCGTGGTCAAGTCAAAAGAAGTTATAATTAAATTTTTAAAATTATTTTATATATTAATTAGTGGTCCATCTAGGTCCTGGACCCCCCCCTGGATCCGCCCTTGCGTTAAACTCACATAGTAACACCTTCAGGGGCGACGTTATGTAATGAAAACAATTTTATTTAAAAAGATTTTAGTGAACAGTTTTTCGAAGAGTTTAATTAATGGCATGTCCTGAATTATGTAAACTAGTAATATGTATATAACTACCTACGGACTAAGAAATGGTAGTGTGTTACACTAATAATATAAAATGTAAGTATGTATGTAACATAATTATTTTTAAGTTTTGGTAAACCAAAAATTTTAAAATTATAGGTGCTGGGATAACCCCTTAACACCACCTTGGGCTGTGATCAAACTTAGCATGTAAACCAATAAAATAATTTACTGAGTTTTTGAGCAACGCCACGAGCGCGAATGTACAAAAAGGTTTTTTACATCTAACAATATTGTCAACACAATAAAGAATAATGCTAGAAGGGTTTCCTTACGAAGCACCCTTAAGATGTTTTATAGCTTTAATAAAATATTGGAGTATAAATCATGGAATATAACAGGTTATTTCGCTGTAGAAAATTATACGTTATTTGCTAATTTGACAAACGATTCAATATTAATGAATAGGGCAGTAAATAATGGTTATATCGACATTTTGATCTAATATTGGAATAGCGTTTTGATTTACCTGCGGTTGTGAGCTTTAACTATGGTCAAATGGCAAATTAAATTTGCATATTTTTACAACTAATTGCTCGAAACGTCATGCTCTAATGTAATATTTAAATTAACATAAATATCTATGCGAATTATTTAATGATACCATCGGCAGAAAATGTTAACTGTTTTGAACTGCGACTGATGATCGTTGTAAAAATCAATTCAGTAAGTTTTCGTTATTTCCCAGTGAAATTAAAATGTGTAAAACAAACAACAAATAATATAGGCAGCAATGGACGTGTTTTGTCTCTATTTAATTAATTTAGGTATAAAATAAGCCATTTAAAATAGTATTCTAATACAGACATTTTTGACGTGATAACGTCTTATAAATCGATGAACGCCGGCTACACGCACGAAAAAATTTCATGTTCCACCAGAGCTGCGCGTGCAAGCGAGAGCGTGGAACAAGCGATAGAGAGGCACAATCAGCCTAAGCGTTATCACGTAAAATTATCGTACGTAAACCGACTTTACAGACAACCCCTTTTCTAATTTTTAACCATCGAATAATTCCCCCCTCGCATTTGTACTTACACTGCACCTGGCAAGGTCGTCAGATTCAATTTGTATGTCCATATTTATATTTTATGCTACTTTCTGTGTACCTACCATGTTTTGTCATGTCAATGATTTAATTTGAGGTGCGTCTTTCACGGGAAACAAAAAAACTAGTTCCGAACATAAATCACCAACATATCAGTCACCAGAAAGTCACAACTCACAGTATAAGTTTTTAGGGTTCCGTACACAAAGGGTAAAAGCGGAACCCTATTACTAAGCCTACGGTATCTGTCCGTCTGTCTATCCATCCTACCCTTAAAAGGCTGTATCTTTCGAACCATAATAGATAGCCAGTTGAAATTTTCACAGAATATGTAACGTTAATTTAAAAAAAAAAACAAAAAGTAAAAAAAGGCCCGTCTTTCAATAAACGTATTTTTGTATTAGCTCTAATGTAAAAACGGTAATACGTATAAGCGTCAAACTTGGCATGATTATAGTACACACTCTAAAGTATAACAACAAATAATAAATAATGGCCAAGTGCGAATCGGTGACAAATTTCTGTCCATTACCAAGTTATAACTAGTAATTTCGGTATTTAATTGGTTGGACCTTATCATTCGAACCTCAACCACCGAACACCTCACACACACATACACACACTGTACACTTCAGAAAATCGAAATGCCATATTTAACAAATTTTGAAGCCAGTTTTTAAATTTATAATTATTGTATTTTGTGGTGGTACGGAACCCTCAGTGCGCGAGACCGACTCGCACTTGGCTGGTTTATTAGTAGCAGGTCACACAGCGAAAACAATTACAATCTGGTTATGTAGTACCAATGAATGCAGCTTACGTTTATTTCTCGATTTTATACTGACATTTCACGATATTATAAAAAAAAAAGGTTTATGGTATCAATTCCTGCGAATTCAATAGCAACGTGTTTTGTAAAATTCAGGTAATTTTGACCTTTCTCTTATGTCGTGTATTTATTTCTAGAGACTTTGATCGTTCTATTCTGTGTTATTTTAATGCATCCAAATGCCCGGAAGCATACTGCAAACCCCTCTCAGTCAGTAGTGGAATAAACAATCAGTACCTAATCTTGATGGCATTTGACGCTTCTTCTACGCATTATTTTATGTGGATTCAAAGTGCATGTTTGACCACGCGCTATGATAGAGCATGCATTCTTAGAAGATACCTACTTATTTTTTCACATTGGCTTTGAAAATAATGAGTTCATATATCTCCGAAAACAAAGAAGCCGGCAGGTTGGTCCATTCCTTGGAATGTCTTGGCTTGGTTATTAATTCCATTTCACCATTCCATTCATATCCCAATCCCAAATATAAAAGTGCTTTAAGGTCGCTGCGGGTGAGGTGCTCAAAAGCTAGCGACAGTACCACCTGGAATAGCCATTCATTTACTCAATCAGAATATCGTTATCATCGTCTACAATACATATTTATTGGACAAATGTCTCTTTCTGAGAGGGCTGAATTAAGAGTGGAAAATGAAGAATGAAAATTTATTTGAAAATCCTTCGTTTTTGATGTTAGGTAGATAATATTTGGTATTCAGATCAATAGTTTAAATTAAATAAATACTGTTGTAATATTTTTCCAAAACGGATGGACACATTAGGACGGGCCCTAGCGTGCCGGGCGTATCGCAAAAATCGCTTTCATAGATTTTATATGAAGTATCGCACATTATGCCGGGGGGCAGCGAGAATCATTTCCATATAAAATGTATGAAAGTGATTATTGCGATGCGACTCGGCCCGCTGCGGCCCATCCTAATATGCTCGATCCTTTAGGAGGTATTTTTTATTACCGATAAGTCCGCGTTTGACCACCAACTCGCCTGTTGGTAAACGATGTGGTCGAAAATGCTAATGGGGTGTAGACGTCCACTAAGAGATTATTTTGGGAAAGGGCCGAATTAAAGGGACTAAAAGAGGATTTCTTTTCAAAACTTCGTGCCAGGAGTCAATTGTATCTTATAATTTGTTCAGTGTGCACCAACTCCACACTCAGTGTAGCTCTCAGACGTCCAGATTGTCTTCACTATGTACAGCTGTATTTCTGTTTCTTTTATATATATCTCGGTCTCTAGTCTTTGACGCAACGTAAATATCACTTTTACCCATAGATTCATTCTCCCTCTACGCTTTTACCATTCATTCTTTTTATTTCTACTCCACTATTCCATTCATTCATCTTTCTAGAACGTCGTTCCAAGCTCCAATTCTGTCGTACACGTTACAAGCAACGCTCACGTGGTTTCTGCTATTTACGGTCTAACGTATCACTTATTCAGGGCGCATTATCACCGGACTCAGTGCCGGCTGCACGACGTCCGGATTGTCCGGACTATTACCGACGGACGTGCGCTATTGGGCCTATTGAGCGATTGCTATTTCACTGATTTGATGCTGCATACTTCCATAGCAGTAATTACACTGTATCGAGTATACTGGTAAACAGTTGGCATCTTCTTAAGGACGGTCTCAGCCAAACAATTTTTGTTCAAAGACTACGAAATCCGCGAAAAATAAATCAGATATTCCACAAAAAAAAACATTCACTCCCGACAAAATTTATGCAACAACTGATATCCCCCCCGCGAATTTTGATAAGTCGTAGAACAGTTTTTTTTGTTTGATGTATTGAAACCTTAAGAGGATACTACCTAATTACCAATAACCCTGTATACTTGATATAACGTAATTGATATAATTTTCGAATGAATGTGGATAGATGATGTTGTCACTAAAAAAAAATTTATGCCAGTACATTACAAAAAAAAAAAGGTAGGAATTATAGTTTCAAAAGAAGAATAATATTACTAAATATAACTTATTTGGAAACAACATAAAAAAGGATCAATAAAAAAAAAAAATAAGATAAATAAGTTTTTCAGTCTTGGAAACCAATTTGCAATCCTAATTTCCTAAACAACCGAAGCGTTCATTCGAAGTGGAAATTTGAAGTCTGCTAAAAGACATGACTACTATACCAGCTTCTCCAGTTAATAATGATGGGCAAAGTTGAAAGCAAACGACGCGCTGAAGAAGGAAAAAGTCGTGGTTACGCAACATCCGGGAGTGGACCAGCACAGCCAGCGTCGAACAACTATTCCGCTTGGCACAAGATGGAGAGAAGTTCGCTGAGCTGACGGCCAACCTCCAGTAGTGGAGAGGCACTTGAAGAAGAAGAAGAAAAGACATGAGGTTGGTCTTCTCAGATGATGTCGCTAACAGCGAAATCAAACAGAAAAGCAAAGAAACTGAACCCTAATGCAAATACAAACCCCAAATGAGATTTTACTAACATAGTCAACGTAGTTTATAATAATTTAATATAATTAGTACCTGCCTTAATTAGGATCAACGCTTTATCGAAAATCAACCTGTATACGTAACTAGGGAGAAAGACAGTTAAGTTCCTACATTGAATAGTGCAAAATCGAAGCAAGCTAAATTCCTCTAAAATCCCATGGTTTAAAGGGATTTCAGAACACAAAGAGTTCCCATTACACTCGTAGTTTTGCTTCCATTGCTCACTAGTAAAGTAATGTAATTGCAACTACATTTGGTTCCGGAATTCAGGCTTGGAGGATTAATTAGCTCCTCTTTTAGCATAGTGATAGATGAACTTACAAATTGGAAACTATATTGATTCATTATGGAAACTGTTTTTTAAAATTATTATTAATAAATTGATACAGGCGCGCCGACCTTTAAAAAAGACATCAAGATATTTACTTGTTATTGGTCCTTTCTTGGTAAAAAAACCGATGCTATTTATAAGACCAACTTTACATAATAAATAAAAGTACAAGCTCTACATTAACTTGGGTTTTCATACCTTCAAAGGTCACATCTCACCGTGAACACGGACGCCATTTAATCGAGCTCCGGAGTGCATACAAACGGGATTATAAAAAGGACACGTTTGCAATTGCATTGGAATTTAAAATGAGTGTATTTTTAGGCCGTCGGCTGAAGAGGGAATTAAATTAGTCTGAATAGCAAACTCAGACTGCGCTGGCTATTTGCGTACGTGACTCTGCGGGTAGATGAACACTGAGGTGGTTTAACACACACCCTTATTGGGTAACTTGCGACCGCGACGATATTAACAATGGTCCTGTCAAAATAATGTCAAATGACTACTGTTAACGGTTACTGCTGATGCTAGCTATAATGGCGTCTTGCTTACATAACAGCATAGGCATAATAGCGACCTAACAAAATATAAAATCGCTTTTAAAATATTTTCATATATAAATTTTTGTGCCGACCGTGCTATTTCTTTATTATAAGTAAAGAAGAGGTGATTTAAAAATACAACTACTCTTTATTTGTGAATCACTGGTTTGACAGAAAGTTGTGGTTCCTGTAGGCAGTCGATATAGTGGCATCTTACGTACTTGATACTGCATACGTTTAATGTAACTAGACGCTGCGACGATCACAGCGGTCGATGCGAAACAGCGATATTCACTTGTTCAACAACATTTTGCGACTTCTTTTATTTATAAGTTACCGGGAGCGGTTACTAGTGGCGCTAACGTCTACAGCCTTTCTTATACAATTTTAATCAATTTCTGTAGACTTTCTTACATAATATCACATGCTCATTAGATAATTTATTCCTGACCGTGACGATCACATTCGCTATCAAAATAGGAATAATCAAAAGTCAATGTCAAACAAGCGTTTTAACTGTTTTGACAGCGACCAACACTGCGACTTTTTCAGTACTTACATAATAAGCCTGAAGTACAATGCGACCAAATTATCTGTGGACGTCTTTGGTGGAGGTAGCCAAATATTTATTTTCACGGTAGGCTTTCTTATACCTTTTGGGAGGGGACAATCATGAAGCTTGAGGATGTTAGATAATATTATAATATTGTACCGTGAGATTACTTTTTAGGTGTGGAGAAGATTAATAAATGATTAAAATTTAAGGAAAACTTATTTCTCATTACAGTATATTTTGATGACACATAAATGCTAAGTCTAAAAGGTAAAAGTTTTACATAAAATTAAATTGGCTCATATATAAAAATAGTCTCAAAATATAATTTATAAATTATTTTTTAACTAGCCTGTTGCCGCTAGTTGTCCTTTCCAAATTTGAATAAATTTGTTGGAGTTATGGTCTGGAGTTCATACAAAATCTAACAGAAAAAAGCACATTCGGGAAAGAAATGATTTTCCCCCGAATTTTCTAATGTTCCAGGAAACTTTTTTTTCCCGTAAAACATTATTCGGCAAGAACAAGAACGGCTGGACCGTTTAAAAAAAAAAAAAATTGTAATACTTAGTACAAACATTAATAAAATAAAATAAAACGGTCCAGCCGTTCTTAGGTGATGCGCTTACAAATTAACAGCATTCAATTTTATTTGTATTCAGGGTTACGCGGAAAGGTTGTTGTACTAAGCCGAAAGGAGTCAGTTATACTTATCATTATGAACAACTTTTACTATTGGACCAACCCTAAAATCGCGGGAAAAAAACATCTATTCCATAGTTGATTGAATTAGGCGTTACTTTGCGAAAGTCCATTTTTAATTTGTATAATTATGACGAATTTCTAGTGTAATTCCGCTTCTACGAATTACACTAGCAAAAAGCACACAAAGCACTAGCTTTCGAGGGGAATTCGAGTGAATGACCGTTTTGTAAGGAACAGTTAATATTTTTACGCGTTTTAAGAGTTTCTCCCATAGTAAAAGTTGTTCATAATGATGGGTGCTTTAGACCCCTCTCAGCTTAGTATACCTTTTCCGCGTAACCCAGTATAGATGACAATCAGATTCATGGGAAGTTCAATAAACGGGATTCATCCCCTAATTTTTCACCCTTAGTGGTTCCTAGAATATTTTCTTTAAATTTTTTTGGGACCACCATTGAGCCCATTCAATAAAATAAGAATCATTAAACTGGATCATAATTGACGAAGATATCGCGTCATAACAACAACCGGCCAAGTATGAGTCGGGCTCGTAAACTAAGGGTACCGTTCCAACACTAAATGAAAGCGTAGGCAGTATATTTACACCCAAGAAATGGTGTGTACAAGAAATTTGAACTGTAAATAATCTATACTAATATTATAAAGAGGAAAGATTTGATTGTTTGTTTGTTTGTTTGTTTGTTTGTTTGCATTGAATAGGCTCCGAAACTAATGAACCGATTTGAAAAATTCTTTCACTGTTGGGAAGCTACACTATCCCCGGGTAACATAGGCTATATTATATTTTCAAAAAAAATTGGGATCCTTACTAAAACTCCAATAATGTAACCCAAGGTGTAAAAAAATAAGATTTTCAATTTTGACTTTGCGTGTTTGACATTTCTAAGACAGGACAACGTCTGTCAGGTCAGCTAGTAAACAAATAAATAAATATTCGGGACTTTTTTACACACGGTCATCTGACCCAAAACTAAGCTTGTGATATAGCTGCCAGAGACTGATATACATACATAATATATATTTTTAAATACATACTTAAATAAAAACATACATACTTACTTACATACTTTGTACAATTACATTTAAAAAAAGCGACGCGGTTCCGCGAGATAAACGCTTTTTTTTTTTTTTTTTTTTTTTGTTTTTTTGTTTTTTTTTTTTTTTATAATTAATAGGCTTGCGTTTGACCACCATCACGCCTGATGTTACAGCAAGTTAAGTGATTATAGCGCCATTTATCGCCAATAGGTGTAAGCGTCTTGAAGTTATTGTGTTAGATGGGAAACGCTGCATTACGTACGTAACGTACGAAAATTTTTCACCTGACTTGCACGCCAAGTTTGATGAAGTCGTATTATGGTTTTAACACTAGAGCAAATATTACGTAGTCGTGTAAAAATACGTGTGTTGTCTGAGGTCCCAACTTTCTTCTTAGTTAATCCGCCGTAACATTAACATTTCTGTGATAATTTCAACTAGCTATCTGTTAACGGTTCAAAAGATACTATCGTTAATAGGTAGGACAGACAGACAGATCGTTTGTATACGGACACTTTAAATAAAAACAGCTGAATTGAGTACCTCTTGTTTTGAAGATATGTAGTTGAAAAAGGTTGTCGGTGGCGTCCGTTTACTCGACACTGTCGTGAACCCTGATAAGTTTTTTAATGGTTCAGTTCATTTCAAGTACTGTTTGAGTGACCACGGTTAAATATTATTTAAAAAATAGGAGTAAAATAAAAAAACTGCTAATTAAAAAAAAAACTTTTTTTAAAGCTATTATTGGACTGATTAATATGTTTTTATTAATTTCTGTTGTAGCTGCGTGTTTTTTACTTGTGGCGGTAGTTTCTTGGGTTTATTTGTTATGTGATTGTAAGCGATTAAATGTCGCTGGACCGTTCCCACTACCGTTACTGGGGAATGCTTTAATGTTCTTAGGAGATGGTGAAAGTAAGTACCTAAGTATAGTTACTTACCTACAGGGTGTAACAGAAAGGTGTATTACTCAAGGGTGTTGATCTACCCACCAAAGAGAACAACTTGTAGAAAACATGTTACCAAAATTCGAGAAAAAAAAAGTTGTCTTCATACAAAATGACCAATCACGTGATGAATTTTGTATGGGTAACGCAATTTTTTCTTCGAATTTAGCAAACTTGTGTTCTACAAGTTGTTTATTTTGATGGGTAGATCAACACCCTTTATTATTATAACACTTTTCTATTACACGTTGTATACAGGTGTTAGCTTTTCAGCCAAGAAATCACCTTTTAAACTGTTTTACACACAATTCGTTTACACTTGTTATCGCTTCGAGGTTCGAGCAAAGAAAAGAGGGTGATTGCAATGCAACCGCCACTTATATACTGTGTTCGTTGGCAGTCGACAAAGGACTGTCAACTGTCAACGAACACGTGTGAACTTCGCCAATACAGTTTCATTATAATGGTGTTGTTAGTTCATCTATACATTAAATGATTAAACTAAAGTTGTTTTACATTCGGCCATCCGACTCAATTACACGTCCTCGTGTATACGTGTCATGTATTATATGATAATAGACATTATACGTGTTAATTAAATGTGTACTTTACAATCTTATTTTGAAGTCTTATACTATCGTTTTATGTTACATAATATCAGAATGCAACTGCATACTGAAAAGCACATCATATCAGACTAAAACCGAATCTGGTTTAGTTAAGTCAGTACGCAACTGCGTACACTGTCTCTTACGCAACTGCGTACATCGGCTCTTACGCGACTACGTACACCGGATCTTACGCAACTGCGTACAATGTCTCTTACGCAACTGCGTACATCGGCTCTTACGCGACTACGTACACCGGATCTTACGCAACTGCGTACAATGTCTCTTACGCAACTGCGTACATCGGCTCTTACGCGACTACGTACACCGGATCTTACGCAACTGCGTACAATGTCTCTTACGTAACTGCGTACTGGAGGATCCGCTGCAGGCTCAGCTGGCAGGTTCGACGGCAGGCTCAGCCGCAGGCTCAGCCGCAGGCTCGACAGCAGGCTCCGCTGTATGCTCCGCCGCAGACTCGACCGCAGGCTCGACAGCAGGCTCAGCCGCAGGCTCGACAGCAGGCTCAGCCGCAGGCTCGACGGCAGGTTCAGCCGCAGGCTCGACAGCAGGCTCAGCCGCAGGCTCGACAGCAGGCTCGACAGCAGGCTCGACAGCAGGCTTGACAGCAGGCTCAGCCGCAGACTCCGCGGCAGGCTCCACTGCAGGCTCCGCTGTATGCTCCGCTGCAGACTCGACCGCAGGCTCGACAGCAGGCTCAGCCGCAGGCTCGACGGCAGGCTCGACAGCAGGCTCAGCCGCAGGCTCGACGGCAGGCTCAGCCGCAGGCTCAGCAGCAGGCTCGACAGCAGGCTCAGCCGCAGACTTCGCGGCAGGCTCCACTGCAGGCTCCACTGTATGCTTCGCCGCAGGCTCGACAGCAGGCTCGACAGCAGGCTCAGCGGCAGGCTCGACAGCAGGCTCAGCCGCAGAATCGGCGGCAGAAATTTGCATATATAACAATAAGTACACTAATCGGATATATAATCTGAAGAACTTTTAACATGAGCACAGTTATTTAGTAATTAGTATTAAATTAATCATTAGTAAAGAAATTATAATCAAGAAAACGCAAGGAATAAAACAGCCGCTTTGTACAATAACTATTAATTAGGGCTCTAAAAAAAAACATGACTAGCAAACAGGTTTTGAACCACTTAACAAAAGACAAATTACACTCTGTGGACATGGGAAAATAAGAAGACATCTGTAACTTATTAATCCCGATTCTGATTTGTTAGCTTTTCAGCCAAGAAATCACCTTTTAAACTGTTTTACACACAATTCGTTTACACTTGTTATCGCTTCGAGGTTCGAGCAAAGAAAAGAGGGTGATTGCAATGCAACCGCCACTTATATACTGTGTTCGTTGGCAGTCGACAAAGGACTGTCAACTGTCAACGAACACGTGTGAACTTCGCCAATACAGTTTCATTATAATGGTGTTGTTAGTTCATCTATACATTAAATGATTAAACTAAAGTTGTTTTACACAGGTTTACGCAGAAAGGGTGCACTAAGCTTAAAGCAGTCAGTTATACTCCACATTATGAATAACATTTACTATGGGACCAATCCTAAGATGGCAAAAAAAAGTTTTGTTTTGCAATAGTTATATCACATTTGAAAAAAATTTATGAAACAGCAGTTTTTTTTGCGATTTCACGGTTGTTCCTATAGTAAAAGTTGTGCCTAATGAGGAGTATAACAAACTCTTTTCGGCTTAGTAGGTACATTCTTACTTTTTTGGAAATGCTGTGTGTGGACTTTACCAAAGTTTACTACGTAAGGATGGAATAATTACCTTGATTACCTTTGGCGGAAATTGGTTGAGGCGGATCCGCCTAAACAGCTCTTGTGCACGTAATCTAAAATAAATTCTTTTTCCATACACCTGCAAAAGCAAATATTCACCTCACCAATAATGAAGCTCAAATTTCTTATCACATTCTCTAAATTCAAATAACCACCGAAAGAAAAGAGAAAAAAAAAACTGGATTCAGGAAAAAAAACGGGCTTTTTTTTTTTTTTTGTCATGACAGAATTTGACTACGTTAGTATGGAAAATTAGGAAAAATACGATGTGGAAACGCCCGGCTAGCTTCTATAAGAATCTGTGTTATTTTCCAGATATGATCACAACCCTGGCGAATCTTAATATTAAATACGGAGATGTTGTACGAGCCCATTTATCAATTTTTAGATACATTCTCATGTCCCACCCAAAATACATTGAGGTAAAGTAAATTGGCGTATTTTTACCAAAGTTTTTTAAACAAATTTCGCCACGATTAGTCGACGCCGCTGGTTTCTTTGGCAATTCAATGCAGGAATATAGCCAGCGCTCTTGGTACTTTACCACACGGACAACTTCTTGATTTTGCTTTTTAATTTTTAAGTCTGTTTTCTTTTTTAGTTTGCTTCGTTTGAACCAACCTTAAACCTACCTACCTACCTACCTACCTACCTTTAACCTTACCTTTGTACTTAAATTAAATACATGTGTTTTTATTTCAACATAATAATAATTTATATATGGCATAGCTACTACGTAGCCGTCTTTGCAATGTACCTAAGAGTACTTGTAAATTTAGTAAAAATAACATTGAGATGCAATTTCTATAAAGTCAGAGTATCTCAGTGAAAACAGTCAAAAAACGTCCGAGCTTCATTGTACATACATTGTATCAATAATATAGTTCACAATGCCACATTTACACCAATTTAGATGTTATGTCGCTTGCATAGTGTTCAACGTTAGTAATCCGCTGTCATTGTAGCTCTGGCATCGCGCGGCATTGTAGTCGGCTGGGTCACCCAGTGTAACCTATGTTGGAGCTCATGATGCATAAAAAATTTATGCAAAATTTCATTACGATCGTTTAAGCTATTTAGTAATTAGTTACAATGAAACAAACAGAGATGAAGTGGCAATGAGACTAAATTAATTTTGTATTTTTGTTTTCTTAAGTAATGAGATGACATTCCTTTATTTTAGCCTTTATGCTCCAGCACAGAATTTATAACCAAAGGAAGATCTTATAATTCCATCAAGCCATGGCTGGGTGATGGGCTATTAACATCTGCAGGTTAGTAATAATCTAACTTAAACATACGTACATGTAAAACAGTTTTACTACAAAACAGTACATTAAATTTTGAAGTGTAAATTAAACTAGTTTTGAATTCGTCTACTTTTAACTATTTTTTTTAAACAGCCTACATAGTTTAGCTATTACATTGAGATACAAATTCCTATAGAGTCACAATCTCTCAGTGAAAACAGTCAAAAAACGCCCGAGCGTAATTATATACTTCACATTGTCACATTTACTCCAATTTTGACGTTATGTCGCATGCATAGTGATCAACGTTAGTTCTCCGCTATGTCATCGTAGCTCTGGCATCGCGCGGCGTTGTAGTCGGATCGCGGTTACTTTGTAACTAACCAAAAAGTCTACGTAATTCCAAGTAAGCGTAAGTAATTCTATTCGTAGCGTGCGCTGAGTTTTGGTTCGGTTTTTTGGCACGATTGTGACTCTATATGTATTGTATCTCGATGTGCTACTATCAGAATTTAACGAAACGATGTGAATACTTTGTTGTTGTGTTTAGCCTGTGAGTCCCAATGCTGGGCACAGGTCCCGACTTTTCTAGTGTTAGCTGTTTTATTGGCTGTATATTCTTAAGCTGAGCCTCAAAAGTTTAAATTTAAAGACCTAATTATGACATTTACCAACATGCACTGGGCCAGAATGGTGGATTAGGGTCCATTCTCTCTCTCTCTTTGAGAGAAGGTCTGTGTCCCAGCAGTGGGAACAAGGTAAGCTGATAATGATGATGATCGTTTTCTTCTGCAGGTAGGAGGTGGAAAAAGCACAGAAAACTTTTGACTCCAGCTTTCCATTTTAATATTTTTCAAACTTTTCTACCAGTCTTTTGTAAAAATGAAAAAATTCTTGTAAAGAAGCTGTGTAGCTTAGCAAACGGACAGCCCTTTGATTTATTCCCTGTCATAGCTTTGGCTGCCCTGGATAATGTTACAGGTAAGAAACAAAGTTTTTTTTAAAGGTTTTTTTTAGCGGTAAGGCCGCTAATCGTACCTAGTACGTACCGTTACGTACTCCATCGTACGGCCGTATACATAATTGAATTGAGCAAAGATTTTTCGTACTATGTACAGATTTAAGTTTAATTTGTATTTTTGGTGTTTAATAAATTGATTGATTGATTGATTAACTCTTTATTGTTCACACCATGAAATTTGATACAGAGGACAAAAAACTCTTAAAAGCTAGTGTAACAACTGGCGGCCTTATCGCTAAAAGCGATCTCTTCCAGGCAACCTTAGGATGGAAAGGATTTATAGAAGACGTAAAAGACGAAATTGACATTGTATTGCATGTGTAAAACCATGAGATATAACGTATACATATTTCTTTTGAATTTACTGCATGTCTTTGATTATGGAAAACTGGGATTAGCAAGATTATTCAAAAATGTAGGTATATATGTGTGAAAATTTAGTGCTGCTGTGAAAAGTTCAATTTAGAAATCTGACAATCAAAATTAATTTATTTTCTATTTCAGTTTTTTTAAATATTAAAAGGCCTTAGGCTGATTTCAAAGATATGCATCTGCAAGGACTGTCCGCTAGCCGGCGGGTGTGGGGCTGGGTTGGTTTGCTAGTTTGTTCCATACAGATCAATCAGACTCTTTACACAACGAAGTGCTGCCAAAACTCTCACTCAATAAGGTTTAGAAATTGAACACCGTATAGGCTCCGGAGCTCTACGCAGACCGCGACTAATAAAATATAATGTCATGCCTAAGGCCTAAGAAACGTTATTTTAATTTTTTACAGAGTCCATAATGGGTGTTTCCATTAATGCTCAGGAAGATAATCATTCCGACTATGTAAAAGCTATTGAAGAGTAAGTAATACGTACCAACGCCGTTAGGTTATGTATCAGTCAAAGTTAAGTCGGCGTAAATAACTACCATCTATATTTATTGCGTTGTGGCACTTGTATTGTAACTTTATATAGGCATATATTTACTAATGCATGGATTTGGTGTGTCGTACAAATTTAACGTAAAAATATCCTGAGTTAAGGTCAACCCAGTATACCTACTCTTTGAAATTTTGATGGTTTTAAAATGTGTCCAAATGTATATTAGGTACAAACACCTGAAAAATCTAATTGTTTAATTTCTAAAAGTTAATTTAATTTTAGTTGAGGTAACATTAATTATGCTAAGATATGGTGTGAGATAAAAAAATCATTTAATAGGTTATTTAAACCTCAATAAAGAGGTAATATAACACAACGTTTTATGTTAAATTACAAATAATTTAACAATTTATTTAGGTCATCATAATTGTAGTAAATCTATCCAACAAAACAACGAAATTAATTAAACTAACTGTGAGAAATTTAAAACTACTAGGCATACAAAATAGTTAGGTTCACAAATAGTACAAGTTGAATCAACCAAATACATTGATAAATTAACAATATATTATAGTACAAAAAAAATTTAATTACTATTTTGTGGCCTTTTAAATAACCATACCAAATAATTAACGAAACAAGTTTGGATACTTGTCAAGACTACATAAATGTTAAGGTAGGTACTGTTGCACATACAAGATAAAAGTAAACATGGCAACTCTACAATGTTTTCAAGGTTACTACGTCAATATATTTTTTATGCGGAAATATAATAATAACTAGTTTTTTATGCGGCTTCGCCCGCGTCGTGCACAAAAAAACTTATTAGCTCATATCACTCAGGGATATTGTATCTTTATCAGTAAAATAATTTTTAGTATTGGTTTTGTGATTACCCCCTACAAACACACAGTCAAAAACTTTATATAGAGTAACCTATACTAGCTGTTGCCCGCGACTTTGTACGCGTAGACTTTCATTTAAATTTTCAGTCCCCATATGCCCCCCTTAATTCAGCCCTTTCGCAAAATCCTTAGATTGCATCCTCTACATTCCATAAGGAATCTACCTACCTAATTTCAGCTTCGTAGGTCTAGTAGTTTTCGAGATTTCGGGATGAGTGAGTGAGTGAGTAGGTGAATTTCGCCTATATGACCTATATGACTATATGACCTATATGACAACGAATACCTGCTTGAGTTCTCAATGAGTATTATTGTCAAGTGTGTGTAAATAGTCCGTAACAGTTTAAACAAGGATAAAAATAAATGATAATTAAATGGTCAAACTAAATATCTTTTCGTCTTACCACAAAAGATTTAAGAACGCTTTAGACATGTGTTTAGCAGTTGTTTCGGTGTGAAAAATATGCTAAACACATGTCTAAAGCGTTCTTAAATCTGTTGTAGTAAGACGCTTTATTTTTAAAGTCAGACAATATATATTATGTAATTAAAAGAACAAAAAAACTAATTGCGAATTGAAAAAATGCAGTGTCAACAAGATTTTTGGGCTAACAACAAGGTAGGTAGGTAGGTGCTATTATATAGTAATAAATATTACAAGGTTAAAATATACTATTTAAAAAATTGTTTTAGTACAACCGAAGTGTCACTTGTTAAATTTAACATTATGAAATAACAATTTCATTTTCTCTTTTTAAGTTGTGCATAATAACATTTTAAGACAATTTCATTCTGATTTAGTTGATGCAACAAATCATGTCAGTATGTGCTACATTAACCTTAAAAATAGGTATGGTATTGGCACACCATTTATGTATTTTCAGTGTAGGTATAATATATTTGGACACAAACATATTTTTAGTAACATCGACAAATTAGTTAAAATCTTATGTCGTAATCTATCTAATCTAGCTTAAGTACATAGTTTACATAGTTTTCTCTGATATTGTAAAAAAAATATCTTATTTAGTTTGCAACAACTTTAATCTACATACACAGATTCCTAACCTACCAACAGTTACTATAGTTATTACCTTTGATTGGACATTTTTCAGCGCTCACCCGATATCCATGCTATTTTGTGCATGCGTCTAATTCGTACTTTTGCAGTATTTCAGTAATTGCATCAGCTCGTATGCGGAACCCTTTCATATGGAATGATTATTGTTTCAATTTATTCTACAAACAGCGACAAGACAAAGCTCTTGCTGTTTTGTATGGCCAAACTAACAAAGTGATTGCTGCCAGGCGAGAAGAGTTGGAAAGAAACGGCATCACCAGCTTGTCTCCTGTATCAGAACTAGGTGGGAAAAAACAAAAATAAATTGTACAGATTTAATAATTTATTTTTCACCTCACCACCTTGGAAAGGCTATTTTAATCGTTTAAAATCTGCGCGCAAAAGTCGTTTATGGTCACTAGCGTGGAAAGTAAATTCGAAAAATTTGTCGAATCTTTACATTTTTTCAGTTTTAAAACATTCCGTTATCGTTGAATTGCACCTCAAATAGTTTTATTTAAGAAGGTCCCTATCTTAACTTAGAAGAAATATTATATCCTCACCTTAGTGATCACTAAGGTGATCACTAAGGTGATCACTAAGGTGAGATGAAAAGTTTTGTGCTTCGCCCGGCAGCAAAGTTATTCTGCGTCTCGTACCTTTGAAACCCTCGCTACGCTTAGGTTTCTAGGATCCTAGGATCCTTGGATCTTTTTACAATCCTAGGATCCTTCGCTTGCTCAGGTTTCAATACAAGTACTCGCACCAAAAAAAAACTTTGCAGCCTTGCATAACAAATATCTTAGGAACACTTACAGCTTATGACTACTTATTCTAAGACTTACAGCTTTTTTTAGGAATAGGCTTGCGTTTGACCAATAACTTGCCTGATGTTAAGCGATGATGCGGTATACGATAGAGCACGCTTGTCTAGAAGAAACATTAAAAGAATTATGATAAATTCATACATTCTCTAGGATAAACAAATAGTTTTTTTATACTGAATTGGATAGAATAGGAAAAATACATGGATATTAAATTATTTAAATCTGAACTTTACCCTTTTGTTTGGATTGGGCAACAATACCTAGTAATTAGTACTCGTATATGAATGTAGCGAGCGCAGTGTATTGCTGCGCAGGACTTCTGGGTGGCATCGAATTGTTAAGGGCAAGCGTGACGCTTACTATCGGGCGAGCAACTTGCGCGTCTTGTCACTAAATTGCATAAAAATATTGCAGGTATCAGAAACAAACATGCTTTCTTGGATTTGCTGCTGCTTTCTGAAATAGAGGGGGAGAAAATTGATGATGTTGCAATTAGAGAAGAAGTAGACACTTTTATGTTCGAGGTCAGTATGCATATTTTTCATGTAAACTGTTTACGATTACGACTAAAGGACATTGAATCCACGGTCATGATAATTTTAACAAAAAAAAAACAGATAAAGTAATAGAAAAAAAAATAAGTTAGATATAATATCCTCCTCCTGAGCTCCTGAGCGCGGGAGGTTAAAAATCGCTATTTTAAACTTCTGCGCTTAGAGAATCTTTTTTTATGCAATTAATAAAAAAAGATTCTCTAAGCGCAGAATCTTTTTTTATTAATTGCATAAAAAAAGATTCTCTAAGCGCAGAAGTTTAAAATAGCGATTTTTAACCTCCCGCGCTCAGGAGCTTTAGGCATGCTTTGTACATTTGTCAGTGTCAGATATTATATCTAACTTATTTTTTTTTTCTATTACTTTATCTGTTTTTTTTTGTTAAAATTATCATGACCGTGGTTTCAATGTCCTTTAGTCGTAATCGTAAACAGTTTACATGATCTTAATAACTTCAAACAAGTCATAGTCACAGTCAGAGTCAAGCTAAATAAGCCACGGTCAAGTCAAACTCATGCCCCTGTAAAGTGGTGGAGACTTTACAAGAGGCTCCTATGGAGTTTTGGAAACAACACGAAAAGACACGTTTCACCTCGTTATATCACTTCCCCACACTCGAGCACGTTTACGAGCACTTAATGAATAATAATTCACCATTTAGTACACATTAACACTCGAAAATAGTTTAGGAAAATAATCCAACGAGCTGACATGTTTTTTCCACGTTGGCGCCAAAACTCCTTTATCTGTTAAGTTGTTGTATATTGCCAGTAATCTAATCGAGATCCCCTACTGGTGGTGCCTTAAACAATTATTGTTGCATAATTTTATTTTTGTCAGGTACCTCTGAACTCCATCTGGGAGAAAAAAATATAGTTTTTCATATTTATTCTGGTCATTATTTTGGCGTTAACTCGATATTACATTCTAGTAATACTTAGCTGCGAAATGTTTGTTGTAAGAAAAGTATTTTTTTTATTGTCTCAAAAATATTTTGGTTCTTAGGTGTAAGTTTTTGAGAAATTGTAATAATAAAAATAAATAAATAAAAACATTAAAACAAAGATTTGTTTTAAATATTTTGAGATATTAAAGTCGTATAATGTCCGAAGCACATTTTTACTACAGGACTATTATTACTATATTATGACTATTATTACTATATCTAAAATAATTATGAATTTAAATTTATTCAAATCAATTCAAAATTGGGGAATACGCAATTTCGTTTATTTGGATGACATATTTTTATAAGTTATTTGATTTTAAACTACTGAACCAATTTTGATGAAATTTCTATGGGACCAATCTGAAAGTATATCCTTTCAAACACAAATACTTTTCCAAATTGCTTTATAAATGACGGAGTTCTGAGGTAACAAACAAAAAACTACCAAATTGAGAACCTCCTTTTTGAAAAACACTGTTTTAAACTATCACGGTTGTTCACTAAAGTTATATGATTATTTACGGGATATTTACCGTGGTCCTCCTTTTTGAAGTCTGTTAAAAACGTCAAATGCGCGAGAGAGATTGGTGCAACTGGTATTCTTGCCCAAAAAATTAAGAAAATTAGAAATTTTTGAGATGCTAGTCATATAGGTACGCGTTCATTCTGCAGGGCCCTGATTCCGTAACTTTAACACGCAAGTAAAGCGCCACGATATGTTAACCTCAAAAAATTTGGACTCTATTCCCTAGGAATAAAGACCAACCTTTAGAGGGTTACTTAACACGGCGCGTTACATGCGTGTTTGTAGTTACAGAATCAGGGCCCAGCTAGCCATGTAGACGGACACGTTAAGGACGTGATTATTTAAAGTCATTATCAGTAAGAATACCTACTTATTATTTTAATTGGATATATGATTGCGTAAAGCAAGGCAATTTTGTTTATTTTAAATATGCACTTGACCTTATATGTAACTTTTAAAGATTAATTACGCATTGATAATATCGTATCACAAAAGTCGTATTTTTAATTATGTTTTGTACCTTGTTATGTCGATAAGGCTATGGCGAGAGCTATACATTTCACACGTTTTAAACATTAAAAAAAACAAAAAAACAACTTGGTGACAGTTTAAAAAACCCACCAGTCATTATCTTTAAAATAACATACCAAATAGTATAAAGCATTTATCGTGTTGATATTTCATGGCATGGTAGAAGAGACTAAAAAAATCGGACAAGTGCAAGACCAAATGAAAAAAAACATCAAATAAACTTGAAATATTGAAAGACTAACTTAACTTTGTAGTCGACACTAACGTTATTCGATAAATATCAACTACAAAATATAAGTTTGTAATTGCAATTTTTTTATATGATATAACTTCAGATTAACAACTTTCGAATTTTTTACTTTTATGTGCTATAAGACCTTGATTCTTGCCAAAATTCATGATTCTAGCTATACGGGGTACCCTATAGATTTTGATTCTCTTGTGAAATCGCAAAATATGCGACATACATGGTCATAGTTTTTGATCGCGTTGACTTACAAGTTTGATTTTTTCACAGCTGAAAGAACCCAAGTTTTTGATATAAGTATATTTGAACTTGATACCTTTAAGCGTTCTTGAGAAAAAGGGTCTTGACAGACGGACAGGCGGACGATAAAGTGATCCTATAAGGGTTCCGTTTTTTCCTTTTGAGGTACCGTAACCGTAAAAAACTCGAAAATATAGTTTTTTCGGGGTCTTCAAAAAAGAGGAGGTTATCAAGTCGACTGTATGTTTTTTTTTAAATTATGTATGTTTGTTACGCGATTACTCCGCCAATTATGAATTGATTTAGATGTTTTTTATTTTATTTAGTAGGTCATATCTCAGAGGTGGTCCCATAGTTTTGCCAATGCAATAGATTCAGCACTTTTTAAATCTATAACCTACTAGTGTGATTGTTCCAGGGTCACGATACAACGACTTCTGGTATTGTATTTTGTCTTTACTGTATTTCAAAACATGAAGATGTACAGACCAAAGTACTTCGAGAACAAAAATATATTTTTGGCGATGATTTGGAACGGGACGCAACATTAAGGTTAATATGAATATCTATATTAAACATTCACATATAAGGAGTCCAGCAAAAGGCCAAGAGGAATGCCAAGGCCGATCCGTGAACCAACGGGGTCATGGTATAAAGTATGGAGCTCTGCAACCACTGAATTCTCATCGCTAAATTTGTGTGATTTTTGTAAGTAGGTGCATTTTGACATTCGAAGATTTTAAATATTTTACTTTCCGCAGTGACCTTCAGCATATGCAGTACTTAGAGCAAGTAATAAAGGAATCACTACGTTTATATCCCTCAGTTCCTTTCATTGAAAGGTACATCACGCAAGACTCAAGTAAGTGGATTTTATCTATGATATATAAATCAATTCACTCACTCAATCATTCACTCAATCATTCATTCACTCAATCATTCACTCACTCATCACGAAATCTCAAAACCTAATTGACCTACGAAGCTGAAATTTGGCAGGTAGATTCCCTATGGGATCCGCTAAGACAGGATTTTGCGAAATAGCATAATTAAGGGGGGCAAATGGGTTCTGAAATTTTATATGAAAGTCTACGCGTACAAAGTCACGGGCAACAGGTAGTAATATTATAAAAGTACAAACCTGAATATCACACTAAATTAAAAATATTATTCTATGAGAGATTTTGACCACCGTGTCATCCAAGTATTCACATAAAAAGGTTTTTTTTGTTGAGTAGTGAAATATTCAACAAAGGATGGCGCCACATCCTATGTAAAAGCAATTTTTTTAAATAACGGGATATTTATCTTGATAACATGCATGATGAATACGTGCAGTTACATACACCATGTTCACGACTTAACCACATTGCTCGTTAAACCTTAGTAAGTTAGTCTGTTTTTTCCCTATTCGAAGATAAACCGGCCAAGTACGAGTCCGGCTCACGCATCGAGGGTTCCATACCACCACAAAATACAGCCATCAGTTATTGTTCAGGTTTAACGCCTTCCAAAATAGTCGAAGCAATTGCTACGCAGTCACATATTTAATACTTTGCTACAGTGACGCTCGAGTAACACAATTATAACTTGGTAATGAACAGAAATTTGTCACCGACTCGCACTTGGCCATTATTTATTATTTGTTGTTATACTTCAGAGTGTGTACTATAATCATGCCAAGTTTGACACTTGTACGTATAACCATTTTTACATTAGAGCTAATACAAAAATACGTTTGTTGTACCTCGCTTTTGTTTTAACTTTTCGACTTTTTTATTATTTTATAGTTAAATATTAACATTACATATTCTGTGAAAATTTCAACTGGCTATCTATTACGGTTCGAAAGATAAAGCCGTTTAAAGATAGGACAGACGGACGGATAGACAGACATCGTAGGCTTAGTAATAGGGTCCCGTTTTTACCCTTTAGGTACGGAACCCTAAAAAAACATAAAAATATTTAATTTCATTCTTTTATTTTTAGAAGTCGGCGAACTAATGATCCCTAAATACACATCAGTTGTAGTTAGTATCCTACAAATGCAACGGAACCCTGATGTGCACGAAGATCCTCTTACATTCCGACCCGAGCGTATCGAGAATGGTGGAAACAAACCCTTCAATTGGATGTTCTTTAGCGCAGGACCGAGGAATTGCATAGGTTTGTACTTCAATTTTAACAATACGGAATTATTCCCTCGCTGGCCTTTTCCTAAGAGTTTTGACTTCAAATGTACTAAAATAAGCAATTTATACCTGCCTTCATAAAAAAAAACTGGAGACGAATCGGGACGAAACGAGAGATTTAATTTAAACAATCATGAAAATGTTTTTAGGGCCTAAACGGGTATAAGAGGGCCGAAACCAGTTTTTTCATGCAGGGCAAAACTCTAGGGGACAAATTGGACATAAATGAAAATAACAACTTTTCATGATTCGTATTTTTCCACAGAAAAGAAAAATGTTTTTTGTTTAAATTAGAATAGCTGTCAAGGCTAGTTTGTAAGAACTTTGTTGTAGCCAGTTGCACCCATATAAACGAAACGTCAGTCATTAAAAATCTGCTAGCAACTATGATGCGGACAAAGAACTTTGAGATCTAACCCAAAAAGGTAAGGTCCAAGTTCTTTGGATGCGGAGTTCGACGCGTTGACATAAATAAGAATGTTCAATCAAGGTTCTGTCATAATGCCTGGCGACTGAATGACTTTCGAACTTCCGTTCTATTTACTTCTCTTATCTGTGTATTTTTCCATGCTGAAACAAATAGCAAAAAATAAAACACAATTTTTAATTAAATTTTTTTATTTGTCTCAAAACGACTTTACGCGGACTCAAATCAGAGGAACGGTAAAGCTTGGGAGCCGACTATTGTATCATGTGTTGACTCATAAGAAATGCAAATTTATGTTTTATTGTTTTATTAAAATAGTAGAAACAATGTCATTACTTCCAATTTATATCATGTTAATTACTTATTATTGTAGTAATTTGTCGTCTGTTATCTATTGCAGCTGTGAACTTCGTTGACATTGTTGTGTACCTATATTCATCTATCTTCATTTTGATTGCAGGGCAGAGATTCGCAATGTTGGAAATGAAAGTGACCTTGTCGGCTATTATCAGAAACTTCAAACTTGTGCCTTCTAACATAGAGCCTGTACTTTGTGCAGATCTAATATTACGCTCTAAAACCGGAGTACACGTGGGATTTATTCCAAGATATTAATTTTTCCTCGTAGATGTAACTTCTGAAGAATGTTTTCCTAAATTAAACTAAAGAAATAACAGCACTATGTTTGTCTCTCTTATACACAAAAGTTACGAAAGAACTTTTCGTTCGAAATTTTCGTTGGTTAAAAAAGAGACGAAAGCTGTAGTTTTACTTCTGACCATGTTCAGTTAAGACCCGGGTATGTCCTCAAACTGCGACCAGAACCACCGGAGGATGGGCAGCAGCGTCCCATTAGTATACGGTGAACGTACTGCGATCCCCAAGCCGCCTGCCAAGCGTGGGGATTATGGCAACACCCCTCTCTACGAGGGAGGCCTTTGTTCAGCAGTGGACGTTTACAGGCTGCTGATGATGATGATGATGATGATGTTCAGTTAATATTCGTAGTTATCTATCTTCTTCTTAATACATAAAAGGCGATGTGTATGTAATATGTATATTCCTTATATAAACTCCAAAATGGCTCGAGTAATCCACGTGGGTGAAACCGTGGGGCGCAACTAGTATAATATAATTTTAAAAGTGTGTTCAACACTTATACACTTATACTGACTTATATTACTGATTAACTGACTGACTCATAATGCAATCTCGAATGCTTCTTGACCTACGTAGCTAAAACTTGGCAGGTAGTTTCTTTATGGGTGGGTGTAGAAAAGAAATGATTTTGTGAAAGGGCTGAGTAGGGGGGAAAGTTGGAACACACACTATACAATGTATATATAGCGGTCGAAATTATTGAAATCCTCTCGTCTCCCTTCGATCCATCAAAGAGGCTTAAGGGGGAGCTAAAGACGCGTGACTAACTCACTCGCGCATTTTAATGTTTTTGAATATAGAAAACCAATTAGTGGGAATTTAAAAACTGATTTATATATATTCTTATTTATATTATATCAAAAATAAATTTGATATAAAAAAATTGCAATGTTATTCTAAAGACAATGCATGATCCGTTTTTTTATAAATTCCAACCCAAATCAGTGTTTTTATTTATATTTTTTATGTGCAAAAGAGATACTATTAACGGTGTCCCGGACATCAAAACTCAATGCAAAAAAGTTAAAAAAAAAAAAAAAAAAAAAACATACTATTATAATTATAAACCAAGTTTTATTGAAGTCAGACAAATACATAGTCACCGAAAAGTATTAATGGTACGTTTGTATGAAAAATATAAAATGACCCAACTTCCAATCATGAGTCTAAAGTATGCATTATACAAGATGTTTGCCTCTATAGCTCATTGTACCGACGAGCCTGTAACGCATTTACTAAGAATTAATACTTTGAGTATTATTCAATCCTTTGACCACAATAAAATGAATGGACGGGACCAGAAGAAGCGCATTTTTGAACATTACAAAATGAGTTCCGGCGCTTACTTCGTTTCAGTCGGTCTCTACTCTAGCCGTAGGAAGTGCTACACAAGACTATTGTTACATGATAACGAAACATCTCAAAAAATTATGCCGTCGTGTTCTTTCCCGAAGTGTAAAAATACACAACAACAAACCGCTATCTATTTTTTGTAACAAATGTACTGTACAAGGTTACAATTAGGAGTTGAAGTATACCTCCGACGGTTTTGACTCGTTTTTACTGAGCAAGTTCAGAGGTTATGCCCGTACATTCATTTTATTTTGGTCGAAGGTTTAATCTACATTTCGAGTGTACAATGAAGTAATCATCGCATGACTAGGTACGTGTATAGTTCACGGGAACTCCAAACAATCCGTCGGTCATGTCGGAACTTTTCCCCCGCAGCCGCGACCTGTCCAGTACCATAATTGACATATCGGTCTGCGTACCGGCCGCATGCTATAGAAGTAGGTAGGCAGTACATTTGCTTGTGACACTGAACATCTTATTCATAGTCGCAGTCAGATTCAAGCATAGTAAGTCACGGTCAAGTCTAAGTCACTGTGGAAGTCATTCTTTTATGACTTTCTTTAACATATTATCATCTAAACTTGACATTTATCTCTGACAAAATAAATTTTATTTGTAGTTAGATTTAATGTAGCTAGGTATTTTTAAAGTAAGTTTAATTTATAGCATGTTTTTAAATGGTGTTGTATTCAATAATTATCTACTTTTCGCCACAATATAATACACAAAAAAAAGAACATGCATGTTGTTTTTGAAATAAATTGTGTTTTAAGCTGACTTGTATAATAATTTAAGATTAATTTTCATACGTACTTATTATAATTTTACCATCTATAATAACGTATACTAATATTACACGTAATAAACTATATAAAATATAAATAAGTTTTTTTCTGACCAGCTGTCAAGCCATTTTTTGTGGTCATAATAGTTAAAAAAACCTAATATATTAAAATAATAAATTCGTAAAATGACCGGCGCACATTATTCCAAAGTGGACAGTTATTTTATATAAAATAAACATAAATGTGCGAGGGAAATAGCGGCGCGCCATATTCTGGGCCTTACTGAAATTAATATTATTTTGCTATTGCTATTGTACAGCGTAATTGTCCTGTGTTTTTTTACAGGCAAATGCTTCTATTACTTACAAACAGTTATAGATAACTAGCTGATATCCGCTACTTCTTACGCGTAGAGCTCGGCTTTCGGCCTCGCTACCATGACACCCTAAATACCTGGCATGAAATATACTTTATGACCTATTCACATACCTTCCAAATATATATACAATTAATTTCATAAAAATCAGTCGAGCCGTTTCGGAGGAGTGCGACCACAAATACCGTGACATGAGATTTTTATATATTAGATTTTATCTGTGCTAAATGCTAGTGGCTTTACCGCGCTGACTCGCGTTGGATCTTAGCTACTGTTTCAAATCAAGTATGATGCACTATTTCGGTTTTGCGTGCCGGATTAGCACCGGAATACTGGCGACAGACGTAGCATCGATCGGTCCGGTCTCGGTCCGGTATTGCCATTCCCGTGTCTGGTGCCGCGATGCCCTGATAGGCTGCACTTGTTAACTAAATGGCCTGTGACGTGCTTTCTATTTCCGAAATGAGCACCTTAACAGCTCGTGAACTTGGAGAAGAGAACAAAATTGTTCTTCAACCGTTTGTGTCGTTCAAACGTTATTTTTCGTTCTCTAAAATCTTCATTGTAGTTTTTTTCATAGTTTATTAGTCTTCCATAATATTTTACAATCGGATCAACATTTATAATTCAGACAGCTCTAATATTATTGTATTGTTCAAATTAAAACAACTTTTTTTATATTTTACTATAGTATATTCCAGTTGGGAATGATTAAAAAAGAAACACGCAAGTTGGCATGCATAATCGACGTACATTAAAAAAAGGCCTTCCTCCTTTTTCGAAGTCGTTTAAAGAAATAGGTATTTTATGCGTGCGTGGTTATGGTCAAACGCGTGCCTAGTATATTGTAAAAATCTTGGACCAAGTATACATACCTATACTTAGCTAACTTACCCAAAATTTTACCAAACACAACACTAAGTACGACTCTATTTACACATAGTTTTCAATTACCCTAAAAGCTAACTCACAATCAGAGAGTAGTGAGGCAGCAGACCGGATATCATAGACATCAAAGCCATACCTGTAGTTATAGTCAACAGTGCCTGTAAATTAGAACGAGGGGTGTATTTACACTGGTCGCTGGACTGTGTGCAGTGCTCGTGAGACCTGCTGGGCTCGCGACCGCTCAAAGACGTCTGAGGATGATTAATTTACTACACGGAGTTGACCAGTGAAAGTGATTCTCACCTTAAAATCAAGCGTGCTCAAACTATCTCCAAGGTTACGCATATAGACTTTACTATGTCATTGTACTCATCATTATGAAAAACATTTACCTACTTACTTACTTTACATAGGGTCCAACAATGAAAATGCGAAAAAATTTATCTGCTGTTGCATAGAAAACGGTCATGTACGCAACAGGTGTTTTTTTTTGAGATTTCAGAGTTCGTCCCATAGTAAAAGTTGTTCATCATAATGAGTACAATGACCTTCTTCTAATTTAAACAAAAATATTCTTGACGTCATCGGTAGGTATAATAATAATCAATTAAAAAAAAACACGGTATAAAACCGACTTTAAAATGAGTAAAATATGCGTTTATTATACACGTTTATTATATTGCGTTTATTTGGATGACAATACTGTATGTCATCCAAATAACCAAACTTTCCAGTTACCTATTATGATTACCAAACCAAACTATTGAACCGATTTTGATGAATATTCTATGAGACCAATACGAAAGTATATCGTTTCAAATAAAAATTAAATCATATCAGTTTACAAATGACGGAGTTCTGAGGTAACAAACATTGCAAAATATTCATTTTAATTAATGACACCAATCTACTTAAAATGCTGCCAAACTTACCTTATCTAAATTCAAAGTAGACATTTGACGTGAACCGCTACTCAATTAACTCGATAGCTTCTTGAAGTAAACTTTAACCATCAAAACTCAAACACAAATTGCTTAATGTAGCTTATTGAAATCAGCCGCGTTGCCGCTAATCAATAAACATAAACGTCGAAATCGAGATTGGCTACGTAAAGCTGTACTTACCGCCTTAATACTCTAGGGGGAGAGTTCAAAGACTTTCCTGTTTTGATACAGGGATGTACATTGTACGCGTAGCCACAAACTCGTAGACGCTCTACGAAGCTACGTGTCGAAGAAACTGTTGTTAGGTTGCAACCAAACTATTCGTGACTTGTGATCCGACCCTGGTTGTATCAAAACAGCGGCTTAAGCGCTGTAAGCTAGACGGCATACGTAGCGCGACACGAAGCGATTATCGCCAAGAGAGCGGGATGAAAGCGCTCCAAGCAAGGTATATATCTTTAAGAAAGATTAACGATCTTCAGGTAGTGGAGAGAGACCGGGGTCGGGCTATAATTAAACGCAATGGATGGCGCTTCCCCAAAGATTTAGAGAGGGGTTGGCGTCTTGCTGAGTTATGATTTCACACGAGACGATGTGATTGGCACCCTGTAATGAGCGAGGTGAAACGACTTTTTGATGCCAAGTGAACAGTTTCGTACTTACAAAGAAAGGGGGATTTGGCAGCCAGACATGCTTATAGACGCACCGTATTTAATGCAGCAGCAAATTATCTCTAACTAGCAGGGCCCTGCGGCTTCACCCGCTGTCCTGCCGGAACCCTTTCATTTTTCGGTGTTTAAAGTAGCCTGTTTAGTCCAGGATTATAGTCCTATTTTTTATCCAAATTACTAATCCAATTAAAATACACTATAGACAGATAGTGGGAACAAAACATTAAAAATGTAAACAAGCCTAGCCTGGAATGGGAACTGGCTCTCAAGTGACGCTGCTGGAACTCACTGTTAGGTGCTTGGCGACAGTTTTTCAACTTGAACTTGGGTCAGCCAGCCTTTGAAAGTGCCGCCATGATATGGTTTCTTCCAAGGATATCATTATTGATTTCGTCACGATGTTTTGGCTCAAGATCATCTTGTTTCATGTCACACTCATAATTTGATTTCAATTGAACTAAAAAAAACTACATAATAACGTTAATGACGTTGATACGTTAGTTATTGTTGTTTAATTTTACTAATTACATGAGGATTCAAGTGAGACCAATTAATTATAGACAAATTTTGTTCTATATTCAAGTATATAATAACTTGCATTCTAAATATTCCAAGGACGTTGACATGTTTACAGGGGGGCAAAACTTCTATAAAAATTATGCTTATTTCTTCAATGTTTTTAAGCTTTTTTCTTCAATTTTTAAGTACCTATTTAGTCCGACTTATTTTTACCAATTTTTTTATTATTTTGTTGTAATGGCTCGACGCTGTCGTTTTTAAACTTTTGATATTTATTATATTTTTACTGGTTGATATTTATTTTTATTTCGACTATCACAGAAATGGTCTGTAACCTTTTTTTCTGTGAAAACTTTTAAGGTTTGTTTGTTAATATTTCTTTTTTGCTACATTTTAAGTTTAGATTAAGTATGTACGCAGTATAGTAAAGGATCGTTGTTTGTACGTTTTTAAAGCTGTTTGTTTTCCGTAATCACAAGTTTTTAAAATGTAAAATAAAAACTTTATCCATTCTACGATGGAACACCGTATAGAAATATATAGATATTCCAACTATTAATTTTTCACTCCATAAATAATAAACACGCGATAAAACAGCTACAGCAGCCGTATTTTCGAATGAACATCATACCTATATCCCACAGTTTCTTAGAAAAATTATAGAAAAACTAAATTGTACTAATATTAAATTCTTATTCTTTCCTTTCTTCCTAAAAGGTCTCCGGATAGATATTAGAAGGCACTAAAGGGCACATTTCTTCCGTGCTCCGCGAAGCATGACCTCACCGTCACATATTTTACATCGCCCTTTTCTATCCAAACCGATACTAAACTTACCAACGTCCTCGTGTTATTGTAACTTAATCGCTGTTACCTTAACTTACAATTGGTTTAGTTAAATTTGTAGCAACTTGTCTTGATTTAGTGTTTTGTTAGATGCATTAATGTTTCTTTTGAAAGTTGGATTTAAGTGATTTGAATGTAGATGCAGATGGCAGGCTGTTGTTTAGTGTGGAATACAACTCTACACTGAGCGACAGCCTGCCATCTGCATCAAGGGAGGCCTATGTTTAGTTGTTCTAAAAATTGGTAATTTTCATTTACAGACGGTTTTTTTCCCAGAAACGACTTCTAATATTTTATTTTATTTTATTTATATTTGGATAGCCAACAGCCTTCTTACACATAAATATTAAAATAAAATATTGAAATTACACACTATTACGGATTTTATAATATTTTAAATCCTAATTTTTATCGCGAATAAGTCCGCGTTTGACCACAAATTCACGTAGTTATTGACGTTTAGAACCCTTTGCATTGTTCGTGGTGAGGTAATAGACTAGATGACGGATGTATATTTAGAAAAGTTATGTTTTTTTTTACAAGTACCGCTAATGATTTTCTTCAAATTGTTCCCTATATAGATAGGGACGCAGTAGTCGTTCGCGGTATCCAGAGGTCCAGCAGTTTAGTGCCGGGCTTGAGTTTTTCAAAAGTTTACGTATATTATTTTATATATTTATAATATTACTTCGTAAGAAACATGCCAATGGAACATTTTCAATGGTACCGGCTAAGTAGTGTCAACAAGTCTACTTGACACCAGGGAACGCCAGGTATGCATTGGTCACCGGTTGTGACTGTAGTTTAAGAAACAGTTACATACGAAGCAAATGTTGGTTTGTTTGATAACTAATTGCGAACGAAACGTTTTTTTGAGGGATGCTAAAAATGTTGGACGGTAACAAATTAAAAAAGAATTGACTAATTGGCTTCTTAAATATTGTTTTTATAGTGTTAAGGAATTTATGGAATTTAATTCTAATATTATTCGCTTCTAAAATACCTATTTAAATTCTTTAGTATAAAAATGAGCATTTGCACGTCTGCTTGCAGACTGAGTACAAAGTGACATAAATATAATATTAAGACCTTTTAATGTAATGTATTCAAGCAAATAAATGATTTGATTTAATTGCAAAACCTTCAATTCAGCGATAGAGTAAAAATGTAAAGCTTTAAATATAAAGAATCGAGTCTAATTCCAGAGAACTCGAGTCAATTTCATGTTTAATAACATTAAGACTCCAGCCGGCATAAACGTCTAACAAAAATTAAGACGCCGAGCAGCGTCAAGATTTATGCACTAGAGATCGTCAGAAACCAGAGACAATGGAAGGTCTCTACAAAGTTATTTAAATTACGCGACAATTTTCCTGGGCTATAACGTTTAAGTGGGAGAAGCGTTGAGGCCCACCTAAATGAGGTTTTAAGCCAGCAGTTGTATGAAAAGGGATTCGCAAAGCAGATTTGAAGCAGACAGCTTGATGCATACACAATGCCGACGCTCGTACCTCTCAAGCCTTCAACCGCTCCTGAATTATTATATTGTTTTATGATTCTACACTGGCTTATGACACTTTAAATTAAGTGAGCAAAGTTTCGCCTTTTGTTACGCGTGGCAGCACAGGCCTGCTTTTTGTCTAGGGAATTAAGCGAGACGTTATTTCTATTGAATTAACTGCCTTACACAAAAGCTTGGAAATTCTGAGTCTATTTGGTCTTGTAGAAAATATAGGCCATTACATTTCTGTTTACGCTTGTTTTAGGACCTAGACAGTCGTAAAATATCTGTTTACTGTAGACCATTGGGAGTCTGAATTTTAAAAGATATCTATACTTGTATAGTTGTAGTAAAGTAAAAACTTGAGCATCCACTTTGTTATTATGTAGATTATTATAACGCGGAATTTGATCCGACTATAGACCATCCGACTACCTTGAATAATTCTCGTGTAATATATATAAAAATCATGTCAGTTTCTATAGTAAAATTTAACGGTCTTGCCACGCAATGGGCATGCTACATCGCTCGAAGAACCGATAACAGACGGGGAAGAAAAAGTTCTTGAGTGGAGACCACGTACTAGAAGACGCAGCGTAGGTAGGCTTCCTAATAGATCTATAGATGCATAGATACATTTATATACATAGATACACACGTTAAACTTAAGCCCACCTTTTTGCGTCGATTTCACGACACATATTGATAAATACGGACAGGGCAGCATGGTGCAGCTAGTATTTAGAACGTAAACCGGATGTATTCAAAGAAATGTAAATTATTTAAATCGTAGAGTGAGGTGGCAGACGGTTTTATGAGCAGTAGAAATGAAGTGCATTTTATAGCTTTGCTTCGCTTTACACTTAATTCGAGTGCTGTTAATTTCTTGGAAGCTAAGTTAACGGTACTTTATTTTTCGTATTTAAAAGTGCAGGCGTTTTTTACTTGCATTTTGTTTAAGTAAAGCAAAGATACCGGTATAGAGAGAAGGGAATGGATAAAAAAAAACTTAAAACTTTGACTATTTATTTGTTGTTCTTTCAACAATTGAAATGCGAATAAATCACAGACTTTTGACAGGATGGACCCCGAATGTTCACTTACAATGCATGTGTGTTAAGTTTGATCAATACTCTAATTAGCACGCTGCTAAATTCAGGTTGATCTCCGTCGTATAGGGACTAGCAAATCAGACATCAATAAAAAAAACTTAAAAAAAACGGATCAGCTATTTCTGCGAATGGAGTTAAATTACCACTAATTTGCACTCATAACGACATAGTAGGTAAACAAATGCGTCACGCTAGGTTTTTATACAACTTGAAGTCCTCTCGGTGTCTATAGTTATAAAAGGTTTGGGAATTAATAATTTGTATTAACATAAGCTTCAAAATTTATTTGCTGACAGTAAGTAAATGGTTTAGTGTTTATGATCTTTGTAAATTATTTCAGTGAAAATTTATTGATAACCCCAACAAATAGATTAATGCAAGTTACATTTATATGATTATTAACGAGATATTTACCGTGATAATGTTGTGGATAGAGCCGAGCTGATATTTCGGCCGATATTTATATATTATTATAATAAACATTCGGGACGTTTTTGCACACTTAGTCATCTGACCCCAAACTATACAAAGCTTGTGCTAGCTGCCAGAGACTGACATATTATCATATATATTTTTAAATTAGATATTAACACCCAGATATAAAACAAACACAAATGTTCATCACAAACATGAATGTTTGCCCTAGGGAATCAAACCCATGCGCCCAAGCACAGAAGCCAGGTTCACTACCAACCGGGCCACCGAAGCAGTCGGGGTTTTGACGAGCAGTTAAGTTAGGTGCAGACAAAACGATCTAACCTCTTTCTTAATCTGTCATCCTCAACCTTACCACGGTAAAAATCCCGTTAATAATCATATAACTGTAGTGAACAATCGCGATAGTTTAACGAAGTGTTTTAAAAATATTTCAAATATCATTAAAATTATTGTTTAATATCACTGTATATTATGCCGAGAGCTCACTTTTTTAGGGCAAGTGCCTAAACAAATAACAAGCATAATAACACTAAATACCTAAAATATTAACCTATTGTACAAATACTAGGACTGTCCCAAGTCTGTTGAAGGTTTTAGAGGCAGTCAAAACTATTGTTGCTGTTTTATTGAAATCTGTGACACAAAGTCTTTGTATAAAATACAGAAACAGTGTTTCACGAAATATGAAATCAGATGAAGTATCTAGTGAATTCTAGTCCCAGATAGTTCCCTAAGAAATTGCTCACAGTTTAACATAATGCGATGTGCTCAGTCATTTCTACGTTATCGTACTAGATTTATATTGCCGGCTCTCAGACTATTAATCGTGGGATAGTTGGGGAAAGTAGCTCGATTTTCCTTCGTATCTGATCCGACTCAAGTTTGTGAGGCGATTTGGAGTCATATTTTAGTGTTAAAGTATCTTGTTTGTTTGTGTCACACTAATAATCTGGTTCACGTTTTGACAGTATTTTTTTTACACATAGTTTCAATTTATTATCTTGAAATTAATCAGCGATGGAGCTGTATTTGACCTAAAGCTTGTACTTTTCAAGATAAAAGCTAGAATGCTTTGTTATAAGGTTGGCAACTGTCAGAGTGGCGTTAGCATAGTTCGTACCGCTTTTTGTGGGAATTTTGCAAGGACGTTTTATACCCTAAAGGGAATTAGTCATTATGCTATTTGACATTTGCCTACTATGACATAATTGACCAATAAAAAAAAATTACCCATAAGAAGATACAAGCTATTCTAGCACTATATTATGATTAAGAAAATCTTCTGATCTCTTTGTTACATTGTCAAGTATCCTTTTTTTAAATATTCCATAAGTGCTTAAATCAACTAAACTAAAATTAAATACAAAGTAACTTACGCTAAGCTACTTAGTTTAATATACAAAACACAGATTGTGCATTTATCTACAATAGGTAGTTTCACAGATCAATAATGTGATTATATCACACAGTGCACACATGAGTTGAATTAACTTTGTAACACCTTGAATTAATACAGACACTATGAATGTGATGCCAATGAAAGATTTCTGATATGGAATACCGGCAAACAATGTATTTTAAAAAGTACTGGAAATTCCATTAATTAATACAAACAGTAAGAATTTGATGCCAACCAACATCCATGTGTTTATAAGTCAATGGCTACAATAATATTAATTTAACAGAAACAATACCAAAAGTAAAATACTAAAGTTCTAATTTCACGATACATTACAGCACATCAGAATAATATGATAAACAAAGACACAAAATGCTCCAAGTGCAGCCAAGTTGGCCCCAAGTTTTGAAGTCGTTATCGTAGCTCGCCGGGCGGGATCCACCGACAATAAAAGCTTTGTCAAACTCCTCTTACTTCAAAAGACAGAGCGTATATTTTATTAGATCTTGATACTTTTAAAAACTAGTGATTCCATTGATTTTTAGGGTTCCGTACCTCAAAAGGAAAAAACGGAACCCTTATAGGATCACTTCGTTGTCCGTCTGTCTGTCTGTCTGTCTGTCCGTCTGTCAAGACCCTTTTTCTCAAGAACGCGTAAAGGTAGCAAGTTGAAATTTATACTAAATACTTGGGTCTACGGTTTCTTTCGGCTGTAAAAAAATAAAAGTTGTAAGTCAACGCAATCAAAAGATATGAACGTTTATGTCGCATATTTTGCGATTTCACAGGGGAACCAAAACCTATAGGGTATTTCCCGTTGACCTAGAATCATGAAATTTGGCAAAAAGCAAGGTCTCATAGCACATATATAGGAATAAATCCGAAAGTTAGAAATATGAAGGTATATCATTTAAAAATGATTATTTTGCTATTACAAACTTACATTTTGTAGTTGGAATGTATGGAAGAACCTTATTGTCAACTACAAACTTAAGTTTGTCTTTCAATATTTTAACTTCAGTTAGTTTTTTTTTTGGTCTCGCGCTCTTAGGGTTCCTTTATGTCGTATATTTTGCGATATCACAGGGGAATCAAAACCTATAGGGTACTTCCCGTTGACCTAGAATCATGAAATTTGGCAAGAGGCAAGGTCTCATAGTACATATATAGGAATAAATCCGAAAGTTATAAATTTGAAGGTATTTAAAAATAATTATTTTGCTATTACAAACTTACATTTTGTAGTTGGGATGTATGGAAGAACCTTATTGTCAACTACAAACTTCAAAGTTGTCTTCCCAGAGACTGTGGGATCGGCCGATCTGCGAACTAGCATGGAAATCGCTACTAGATACGTGTCCTAGTATTGCAGATCGCGCTCGTATTCTTGTTGTCTCTGTTTGGGAATCGGGACTTTGGTTGCAAGCCATGCCCTCTTTTAACACAGGTAGCCTTTTAGATCTAACCGCATTTCGTCTAGCTGTCAGCTTACGCTTGGGTGCAAGGTGCTGTGAGGCCCATCGCTGTCAGTGTGGTACTGCTGTTGACCAGCTCGGTCACCATGGTCTCTCTTGCTCGAGAAGCGCTGGTCGTATTGGCCGACACGCTAGCCTGAACGACATCATACGCAGGGCACTTTCCACCGCCAATTTCGCAGCTGTGCTCAAACCGAGTGGTCTTGCCCGTGACGATGGAAAGAGGCCTGACGGTATGACACTTGTGCCCTGTAGGTTGGGGTGGCCCCTTGTATGGGACGCAACTTGTGTCGATACTTTGGCGCCGTCACATCTTCCTGAGACACAGGGTAGGGCTGGCGCGGCTGCTAATTCGGCAGAGCAGCACAAGCGTCGCAAATATGCTAACCTCGGCAGTGGTTACATATTTGAGGCGTTTGGGGTCGAGACATTGGGCCCTTGGGGACCGGGAGCTCACCTCATTTTCAAAAATCTTTCAGAGCGCCTGGTTAATGCGACGCGTGACCAAAATGCTGGCGTGTTTCTGGCTCAACGCATTAGCATTGCCATTCAACGTGGTAATGCCGCCAGCATGTTGGGTACGCTGCCAACTGGTAATGGGCTTGAGCATTTGGATTGTCTTTAGGCCTTCAACGGTCTATGGGCAGTCTAACTGTATTTGTAGTGTTAGTTTTAGCTTGTATTTTGTTTAGTTATTAAAGGCACTTGCCCAGTAAAAAAAAACTACAAACTTAAGTTTGTCTTTCAATATTTTAACTTCAGTTAGTTTTTTTTTTGGTCTCGCGCTCTGAGGGTTCCGTCTAACGGAACCCTCAGAGCACGAGTCCTACTCGTACTTGTCCGGTTTTTTTTAAGTGAAAACTGCCGTAGGCACTTTTTGGGATGGGGAAAGAGTACTTGAAGTCGCGTGATCGTTATGTTTAGATACTCGTTCGGGTAAAGTCAGCTCATGCGACTAAGGAAGCGAGAGAGATTAGTCAAACTTGATGAAGTTTTCACTTCTGTGGTCAGTTAGGCACACAGTTTTTTGTGTGTGTATATTACGTGATGTCTTCGCAAATTGTGACTTTATTTTGAATAATTGGGTATACTTTAAAGATTTCATTAAAATTTTGATTTGAAGAAATTATTCCACTTCTATTCCGTGGTAGCCTATTTGAAAGACCGCTAGACTTGAAAGTGTGAGGTCGCGGGTTCAAATAACGGGCCCGTACCAATTAATTCTTTGGAGTTTATGTACGGATTTTCATACTACTGGCTTTTCGCGAAGGAAAACATCGTGAGGAAACCTGCGTACGTCGGAGAAGAAATTCAATGGCGTATGTGAATCCACCAACCTGCACTGGGCCAGCGTGGTGGATATGGCCCAATCACCCTTCCGGGGGTAGGCTAAAAGTCCAGCAGTGGACTGTTAAAAAGGCTGATTATGATGATGATTCCACTTCTAAGAGAAGAAAATCCTGTGAAGTCGATTGTTATATTTTTGCAAAAAAATATTGTTTTGAGTTAATCTAGGCAAATAGTTGATCCATTGCATAGTAAGTGCTGTTAATTAGATTTACGTTGATAACCAAACTCCTTAAATTGGAGCACGCAAGTTGTAAAGCACAAGGGGTTCAAGAGGATCATAGAGTAGGAATATTAATGATTGTGGCTATTTTGTATTAGGAACGATACGCTATCACAATCATGTGTCTTCGTATTTCGATCAGAAGAATCTTCGTTGATCTTTATTTTATAAACTTTGACGCTTAATAAAATCTTTTTAGAAGAAGCGTCAAAGCTTGTACAGTTGAAGTATCAAGATTGTTCAATTCGTAAGTTGCTGTAGATAGCCGACTTGTGTTTTCTTGGGATTTGTGAGTTTTTCTAACTGTTTTGGCGACTTTACAAGACTGGCCTGTTTTGTTTGAGTTTATTTAGAAGTGATACTAAATGGCCGGTTGTTTTTTATCGGTTGTCTTTTTTTGGCTCTTGATATTGACATAGAGTTGGAAACAGAGAATTGATTTTCTTTATATAATTTTTGCATTGTGAGAAAAGTTTTTTACTCGTTTTTTTTACTTGTTATGATACAGACCGTTTATTCATTAATGAAAAAATGGGTCAGTGCTATGGTGGCACTGAAGTTTTGTGGTGACGCTTACAATCAAACGAGCAACTTACACGTATCGTCACACATTTTAATAAAAAATCCTCAGATCAGACAAACAAGGAAGAGATGCTTTAGTTCAACTGTCGTTCGTTTTAAAATGTCTCCATTTTTTATTTTTTTCACTATACCTCTAAACCACTTAACTTAAACTTAATAGTCCAAATGCAAAAGAGCAACAAGGTCGTCTGCTAATTGAGTTCGGCTGATTTAGGCCAGATGCGTTCTCACCCGCCACGCCACCTTACCATATCTCTTTTGTTTTTTTGATCTGATAAAAACCCTGTATGTGATTATAACTATTGCTTAACAATCATGTGCAGGTTGTCCAGTTGTATATAATTATTATCGACAGTCTTGTATAAAATTATCTCATTTAATTGTTGTTTTTATTAAACCAGTCTATTATAAACCCTCAGCTTTGCTCGAGATAACTGGTAGCTTGATAAAGATGCACTTTTTCTGATACGCCTCAGATAAGGAAGGTAGGTCGATATATCAGGAGATTAGTCGTTTGCCGCCGAGAGCAGAGCGATGAATTTCAAGTGGATGAATAGGGATGTTATAACATCGATAAGTGGAAAAAAACGCATGATAGTTGTGGCTTTGGTTTGTAATGTGTCAACTGTAATGTATATATTAGCTACTAGCTGTTGCCCGCGACTTCACAAGCGTAGACTTTAATGGAAATATTTAAACCCCTTTTGTCCATCTTAATTCGACGCTTTCGCAAAATCCTTTCTTAGTGGATCTCTACATCCCATAAGGAATCTACCTATGAAATTTCTGTTTCGAGGTTAAATAGTTGTTGAGATTTTATGATGAGTTAGTGATTACGTTTTTGTATGCATATAAGATTAACTGTGGACCAAAACTTCAGTTAAATACTTTATTTTTATTTTTATATACGCAATTTAGATTTTGCACGCAGTTGCAATAAAACTAAGATAGTTTATATGTTTGATCTTAGGTGGTAAAAGCTGAAGTTATACAATCTTAATTGTTTTTTACACACCAAACTAGGTATTACTTTGCAAGTAGTCCTATATAAGTTTTAACTACCCTACGTATAAATATTGTACTAACCTATTTTTTAAGTGTACTAATAACTGTAACGTGAACTCGGAAGGAAGAACTGAATCTCACGGCACAGGACCCACCTAGTGTGAGATACAGGGCTACTTTATTTGGAGTAGGTATGTAAACATTTCTCACCTACCCACTAACTCTTATTTAGTTTTTTTTATCTCTGTACCTATTTCATAAGCTTGTAAAAATTTTGAGCAAATAAACGTTTTTTTTTTTTTTTTTTTTTTTTTTTTTAACTTATAAAAAACCCAAAACGAAGATTTTGTATTCAATATAAAAAGTATTAGTAAAATGTGTAGTTATCGATACTTTTCTCATAACAAGTGTCCATCTCTAAAAAGTAAGGTAAGGAACTCCATAAGTTAACAGCTCGGTGGGCCCGTCATATATCAGGGCCTACGCTACGGGTGACATATTTGCCCGTCATGTACGCTTTGCATGTAGAGCCGTCGCCTACGGCTACGAAGCTGTGTGCTACGCCGTAGAGCCGATGTTTTGTTTAGTTGACAATGTTATTAAGGTCCCTTTTGCAACTTGCCCTGGTTTCGAGCTCTTTGATGTGTTCAACTGTTTAATACTGAAGATGATACGAAATTATTTTCTTGCTGGAAAAATCACTTTGCGATGTTTTTTTTTGAAGTTAGTCACTTCAATAATCAAAGCAGGAATAATCCGCTAATTTTGTTTTGTTTTGCTTGGGTAACAAGACTATTTTGTTCGTGCATATCCATTAAGCTTTTAACAATGTTTCAAGATCACTTCATCAAAACTTGCGTGAGGATTCGTTATAAATTGTTACAAAACGGCTTACACTCACGTTGTGTTTATCGGTCGAACGATCGAGCTGCTTCAGAGCCATTAGAGTTATTTCATCTGGCTTCATCAGGGCAGGTTCATTGTGTGCGGTCTCCCGAAGCGCGCGTATTCTCTGATGAAGAAGCTAATGGCTCCGAAACCGGTCGATCGTCTCGACCGATAAACATAACGTGCGAGTGTAATCCATTTAGCAATAATTTATAATGTATCAAGATAATGCAAAAATATTTTGTTTTATTAATAAAATCAATTAGCTACCCTTCTTACTTACTTAGTGTTACTAATTAAAATATTTTTTTTACTAAAAACAAAATTATGTTAAACCCAATATTTTAAATTTTAATTCCGTACATAAGTGCACAGTTAAATTAAAATACAACCTACAAAGTTTTTAATTCTCTGAACAAGGGGAAGGTACGGGAGCAGAATTACATACATAAACAACAGTCGTTTCATCCCCCAACAAAGGTCACAATTTATCGAGGGGTCGCAGACGTGTTAAAAAAAGGAAATAGTACACAGACGGCGTGATCAGTACATGTATACTTGGGTTAATTAGGTGGACTTATTTTTTTATTCATCATAATTTATATGTATACAACAAAGTCGTGTATGTTACACCATTTATAACTCAAGAATGGCTGGACCGATTTTCATGATCTGTGATTTGGATTCCTCTGCGCTCCGATAAGTAGAATAAGTAGTTGATTGAATCAGGCGCTACTTTGTGGAAGTCCATCTTCAAAACTGTTTTTCTGACGAATAGTGTAATTGTGCTTCTACGGAAACGGGTTCGGGGGATCATAGACAAAAAAATGTCACCCAAGTTACAGGGGGTTGCTGTCGCTACTAAGGAGATTGCTTCAAGGAAGTATATAACGCGGGTTAAACTGCGGGGCGAAGCTAAATATCGGATATAAAAACTAAATCGTGTCTGCTCTCAAAAATATTTGAAGCAAACATCATAAAATAATGATTTTAGGTTTTTGCGATTATTACATATTGAAATTAATATCTTCTAACGAATTTTAGAACGTATTTTTCATTGTCGGTAGTTACTTGTAACTAATTTAATAACATTTTTATAGACATCTGTCATCTCGTCTACCTTTGACGACAAACACTGCAAAGTGATCGAAACGTTAAGTAAAATAATATATATCACACGTGATATCGTCATAGTACCGCGCTGTTCGACAAAAGTGTGTTAGGAATGGGCCCAAGAATATATAATCATCTGCCTAAATCAGTGCTGGAATCGGAAAGCGTGGTGTCATTCAAAGGAAAATTATTTAACATCTTGAAAGAGAAGGGTTACTATAAAGTAGATGAGTTCCTGAAGGACAAATTAAAAAATATAGTAATGTAAATTAAGATTGACAATTGTATTTTGACATTGTACGGAATTTGAACACTTATAATTATAATTTTTAAGTAGGTAGTTAGAAATTTGATTATATAATGGTTAATTTAATTGTTATTATTATATAAAGTTTGAAATATTATTAAATTATTGTATGTCCGTTAAGGGCGAAGCTGTTGAGACTAAACCTATTTTAAGAACGTGCATATATGTACACAGTGTTACAATAAATGGATTCTGATTCTGATTCTGATAAAATTCGTTAAACGTGCTACCGATATTTCAATGAATACTCATAGATTCACGAACACATCGATGTTGAGTTTAGTACAAAATTTATTTATGTTGAGTATTAAAGCGTATTAGGAAAAATTTAATTTGCAGCAAATGTATACTAATAAAAAATAAAATAAATAAATATTTCAGACATTTTCGCACACACCGTCATCTGACCCCAAACTAAGCAAAGCTAGCAATGCACAGATTACCTTAAAAAGTTACAACGTTTTTGTCTACTTTTGGTTCAGATATTTTTAAGCGCTGACCCGATATCCATAGTAATAAATATTTATGAAACCAAAGGTAGTTTAAAAATGCCTATGCCTACCTATACCTATGCTCTACGATCACTGTATTGCTATTTTCCCAGAATCTTTAGGTGTAATTAAAAATAGCCCCAATTCAAGTTAAATTCTCCCAATCTACCCTGAATCTCGTCACTTTACCCCTCGATCCGAGGATGAAGAGCTCATTACCCAGCAGGCAGTAGGGAGGCTTAATTACGAACTAGCTCTTAAACTATTCCATGAATAGTCCAGGAGCTGTCGTAGTTTATGGGGACAGTTCGTTTATGAGGGTTTTATGAGTCGTTCAGACTTGTGTTTGTTTGCAGTAGTTTATTTACAAAGTGTTTGTGTCATGTGAATGTGAAACATGAGATGAAATCGCCAGCTTGTAAAATATTAGCCGCCCGATGATGGCCCGTTGGTCCAGTTGGTAGTGAACCTACCTTCTGAGCCTGAGGGCGTGGGTTCGATTCCCACGTAGGACAAACATTTTGTGTGATAAACATTTGTGTTTGTTCTATAACTGGTTGTTAATATTTATTTAAGTATGTATTTAAAAACTATATATGTATGTATGTATATCAGTCTCTGGCAGCCATATCACAAGCTTTGCTTAGTTTGGGGTCAGATGACCGTGTGTGCATAAATGTCCCAAATATTTTTTATTTATATTAATATACAGGGTTACGCGGAAAGGATGTACTAAGCTGAACAGGGTCCGTTATACTCATTATTATGAACAGCTTTTACTGCGGGGCCAGCACTGAAATCGCAAAAATCTGTTCCATACATTTTGTGACAATTCACATGGAACGGCTGGTATTTCCTTCGGGATTTCAGAATTGGTTCCTTAATAAAAGTTATTTATAATGTTGGGTATTATGAACCTTTTTCGGTTTAGCCTTTCCACGTAACCCTATATCATCTAATAACTTTAAGTTAGTGTGTTCGAGTGTATCTAGCAATTGAATTTGAATAGTTTCTCCCGACCGCTATGGTCTCATTCTTGAGTTGGAGAGTAGATACTAAAGTCTTGGTGAAAAATGGCAAGCCTTGTTGTATTTAGATTAATTGATGTTACTTTTGGTTGTTAACATTTTGAGATGGGACTGGAAGATAACAGGAACTATCTACGTAAAAGCAAATGTTGAGTTCGTGATTATTTTAGGCAATGTATGCATGTACATTTTAAAGAGTTTCAACCTACTTTAAAACAGGAGGTTCTCAATTCAACAGTGTTTTTATGTTTTATTGTTAAATAATAGGCTTGCGGCTGACCGCCACCTCATCTGATTTAAGCGAAGATGCGGTCTACGATGGAGCACGCTTGCCTAGAAAAAAAAAACGATTTGTGCTATAACTGCCAAGATAATGAGATAGAACATAATTGAGTTGGATCAGTGATTCAACTTAAGATGGAAAACAGACACGCAAAGTATCTCGTGGCATCTTACCTGATAGAGATCTCCTTAAAACCAATCAAATGAAAAGCAATTTTTTAACAGTAATTCCAACGTGATATTCCAGAATTTGGGCCAACCCATTCGCAGTTAATTCAACTTCATTGTCTCGCATTTTTCGCTCTCTAATCTTGTTAACCAAATCCGGGGAGTCTGCCCCGTGACACGGGTTGGGTCGGATTGTGTTAACACGTTACCATTTTTTGTAGTAAGTACGTATTCCGTTTTGTTGTTCGCTTAGGTAAATTTGGGCGTACCAGTGCGTTCCTATGTAGATCCTAGTGCCCTCCGACTGGCACAGAGATTGGCCACCGAACAGGCTTTAGTGGCTGCAATCTCACATAACCCGGCTACACCACAATGCATTCTAAAGATTTCGTTCCCGTCTTTAAAAAAGTAAGTTTGGGCGTTTGTGACTTATGTTTTTGAATTATAGTCGTAAAATAATAATAAAAACGGATGTTTATGTCACAAGTATAGTGAAATTATTAACTAACTAGCGGTCTGCCCCAGCTTCGCACGGGTATAGATTATAGCCTATGTCACCCGGGGATAGTGTAGCTTCCCAACAGTGTAAGAATTTTTAAAATCGGTCCAGTACTTTTTGAGCCAATTCGTTACAAACATACTTACACAGAAATCTTTCCTCTTTATAACATTAATATATAGTATAGATATAATATTTTTCTGCTATAATTTTTACAAACTCGTAATAATACTTTTTTTTTTATTCAACATCCACAGGAAAGCGATTGATTCTTGAGTCTTTTAGTTTTTTAGGAATTGCTTTATATTAGTTTTATTTTTTAACTTTTTTAATCCGGTTAAAAATAATATCATCGTTCTCGTTTCATTACGGATGGTTCACGGACTGCCCCGGTGGCTCAGTTGGGACAGCCCCAGTGGCCCAGTCGATACCTAGTGAACCTGCCTTCTGTACTTGGGGGCGTGGATTCGATTCCCACCTAGTACAAACATTCATATGTGATGAACATTTGTGTTTGCTAAAGTTATATGATTATTTACGGGATATTTACCGTGGTATTTCTGTTTGTTCTATATATGGTTGTTAATATTTATCTAAGTATGTATTTAAGAATTATGTAATTATTTATATCAGTCTCTGGCAGCCATAGCACAAGCTTTGCTTAGTTTGGGGTCAGACGACAGTGTGTACAAAAATGCCCCGAATATTCATTTATTTATTTATGTGCCTCATTAATATTTACGTTACTTAATTCTTTCATTCAACATTAGATACAAACGCAATTTTTGTCTTTTACAAATAAAGAAAACTTGGTTTAAATGACTCTTCAATTTGAATGTACGAATTTAAAATTCAAGCACCGCATCCGTAAACATGTTTGTCCCTCACGTAGAAAGTTCCCGGATAAAAGTTCTTACATGCTTTAAAGCCCTGGTTTGTCTGCATGTCATAGCTAAGTCCCTGAGTGAAGTTTTAACAAGACGAACTTGGATCTAACGCTAACAAGTCTCAGTACTGCGGTACTCACCTGAACAGTACCTGAACTTGTGCATATTTCTGTAGTTTCAAATATTGAGCAAGATTTTCAGCTAGCGAGTGGATGGAGGCTTCAGCTACGCTCGGCCCACGTTTTCACGTTCGTTCAAAAATAGTTGTATTGCATGCTACTGCAACAATGTACTTTTTAGTTGCGAAAGGAATTCTTCGAAATATACTCAGCTGCATGTCAATATAAAATTGCACCCAATGTCGTTATCGTCCCTCCTGGCCTGCCTCTGTGCAATACTTCCGGAAAATCCAGCGGTGCGGGCTACACCATGCCGTTATCTTCCCTGGGCTCCCTTGAATAAGAGGTCAGTTTTGCAAATCTGACCATCCCCGAGCCTCCTTTTAGTTGGCCCTGTTAGTCAGCAGTATTCTAAAATGCAGTCTCTAAGGATGCAGCAATGTATCTACTATAAGTTTTATTGAGTGCTCTAACATTATGTACTGACACAAGCTAGTCTCTATGCATTTAGAGGGTTGTCATCCCTGTGCGTTTGTTAGGGCTGCCAGTTGTCGATGTAATCGGCTTAGTTATCCGTGCCCAGCCCTTGAATAGGATTAAGTATTGATATAGTTGTTGTGTTTATTTCTTCTATTTATAGAATTACACGAGATGTAATTAAGTGCGTAACTTTGTAATAAATAGCGCATATTAAACTTGTACAACATCACCTATGTGTACTAGAGATGTGACATGTGACAATTATTGATGTTTTAGGCACAACGCCGAATGGCGAGTCGAGGCAGCGTGGCCTAATAAATTAAATGACCTTTGAAAGACAATCATTCCTGTTTGTAACCGACTTCAAAAAAGGTGGAGGTTCTCAATTCGACTGTATATAATAATAATAAAATAATAATAAAATATTTATTGACCAAAAGTTTTTAAAAATAGACAGTAACAATAATATTGTAAAGCTAGGCATAGGACATACAATGAGATGATTGTTATTTTGAACTGTGGAACTGGCTGGCACCCATACTAGTGATTAAACTGTGCTACAGGTGCCAGGTATGTTTTTTTGTATGTTTGTTACGTGATTACTGTCAATTATGAATTGATTTTGATCATTATTTTTTGTTTGGTAGGCCATACTTTAGAAATGGTCCCACTCATTGACCTCATCCCACCATCGCGGTTTTACTATCGAACCGCCCGCCATTGCTAAAAAAAGCCATCCTCATATTATAGATGCGTCTCGCACGTCTCGCACTGTTCGATTTGATCGATTGTTTCTGCCGCGCATCTGTAAGTTGTGGAATGGCTTACCTTCGGTTATTCCTCCAAAATATAACCTCAATTGCTTCAAGCGAAGAGTGAATAGAGTCCTCAAAGGTAGGCAATGCACCGCCAATGCCCCGGGAATTGTAGGCGTCCATAGGCGTCCATAGATATTCTTCACACACTAAAAAACCCCAGTTAATGTTCCATAATGTAGACGATACAATAGAAAATCCACTAAGGTAGCCTCTGAAAATATCTAAAACAAACTAAAATTTTATAAACTCGGTATTTCCACATAGATCTCCCCCGAGCTCTCTGGTGCATTATCATCGATCGACATTAACATTGTTTCAGACTGTGATGGCGTCCTACGAGAGATCTGAAGAGAGATGCAGCGATGCTTTGCTATAAAATTTTCCTATCTTCTGTTTCTGTAATCATGGAACAGTATCATACTAATATAACCAAAAGAAAAATAAAGAGGTTTAAGTTAAAGATTTTTATACATTGGTATCACAAAGATGCATCTTAATTTATATGGTTTGCAAAAACATCATCATCATTATGTTCAGTCCACCATCATTATCTTAGTCCACTGCTGGATATAAGCCTCTATCAAGGCACGCCACTTTGCCCTTTGGTCAAACATAGCGTGGGACGTCATGATACTTGATAGAGTGACGATATACGTAAGGCAACTGGCAGTGGCTCAAAGCGAAAAGCCGAAAATTAGGCTTGAATGAGCAATTAGAATAAAACAATACACATTTTTAGTTTTTTATTTATTTCTAATATATTCAGACAAAATCAAAGCTACACTTTTATTTTCACCTTCCCTCGTAGGACACCAGCCGTTTCACGCTTAAGGCTCCACAATAAAACTTAAGTGCGTTGTCTCCCTCCTAACCTTAACAGTTACGTGAGGTATTAAGAATTTAGTGGAGGCATCACGGAAGCCCCATCGATTGGGGGCTCCAAGCTTTTATGACGCTGTCTTGAGCGTCAGCCCCCAGTCTCGCTTGTAAAGATTTTCATTGCCAACAGCTGTATCGGAGGTTGATGTTCGATTTTATGTCGCGAATCTTGTTCTTTATTACACGAATAACGGAAGATGGCTCTTGTTAAAGGTTCATTATCTTTTAGAGAGATTGGGAAAGAAAAATATTTTTTATTAATTTATCTACGAAACTGTAATTATATTCTTTATCAAAATAATTAAAAACCTGACTGATTTTTGGCAGATCGTTTGTCAAACGGTACACCTGGGGAGTTACAGTTACCTCTTAAAGCGGGCTTGAAAGAACGCTGAAACAGCGCAGTACGGAAAACCACGCGAATGTGAACCTTAACGCGCCGAGATACGGTTTGTGGTCGCGCAACTTTTCGCAATCACCCAAACAGAATCAAATAAAACAGGTAGCTGTAAAGGCCCCTAATAAAATATTATGTACCATTGTTCACTTTGATTTTAAAAGGCCTATTTAATTATGGTTAATAAGAGAATGCAGTCCAATAAATTTTTTTCATCCCCGCTATGGGTACATTTCGCCATCTTGTATTATGATGACGTCACCTGCCTATTGCCCATTATTCATTGAAACTTTAATTAATCTCATTGTATAAATGTATATATATTAAGCCTTGCGATCCAGCGGGGTAACGCTGCCAGCGTTTTGGGGACCCTATGTCACACGTTGGTGATTTGAATAGCGTGTTTCATTTTTATTTTATTAATCTAGTAAATTGATTTTTCATTAGGCTCTCGAATGCGATATAATTAAATTCAGTGAGAATTTTACCAGATTATTTTAGGACAGGCATATGTATTTTCAATTATTATTAAAACATGTCAATTTAAACTCAAAATAACCTCTAAAACAATCGATAACCCCACTTCGAAATGCAAACACATTCATTCCGGCGCATTTCAATTTAACGGCAATTAGGCAACTTACATACGGAAAACGCTCATTGCGATCAGTATGATTAAAAGCTGGTTCTGTAAATAATCCTCAAATAACGAGCCAGCAATTAAACTCTGGCTCCCAGACTGTTGGCCGACCAACTTATCTGTACAGTTGCCTAAATTATGAAACTAAAAAAATCTACGAATGGCTGTCAATTTTGCTTAGAGAATGCGGTGGTGGTTTTCCTATTCAACTGTATAGATGAGTTGGTCGTACTGTTTACTCGGATGGACAAGGGACATCAAAGAAAGGACGGTCACGTGTCACAGCGGTCTGTCCGTTTGTCGCCCATAATTAAAATTTTAAGTCGCGCAAATTGAGTTGAGTCAGTTTGTCGTATAAATGTCCGCCCGTCCTCATTCTTTAGAACCTTCAAACTTCTACAGGATTACGCATATATAACTACATATGTAGACTGTAATAAGCCAAAAGGAGTCATTGTACTCATTATTATGAACAACTTTTACTATGGGACTGAAAATGCAATAAAAATGTTAACTGTTCCATAGAAAACGGTCATTGTCACTTAACAAATGTTAGAAACAACTGATTTTTTTTCGCAATTTTAGTGTTGGTCTCATAGCTTAGTAAATTCTATATGCATAACCCTGTATACTTATAAAGTTAAGTGCATGAAACTTTGCTCAATGAAGCAACGTTGCCATTTTATTTTTATTTTTAAATAAACTATATATTTACTTTAGGCCACCAACTCACCTGGTTCAAAGCGACGTTGTGGCCGAAGATGGAGCACGTAGACCTAGAAGGTACTTATTCACTCTGGCCTTGAAAACAACTAGGTTATAGATATCAGGAAAAAAGGACGGTGGCAAAGCATCCCAGTCCCTAGCAGTTCGTATTAAGACCAGCCATAGACAAACACACGTATACACAAATACGCGGATACACACGTTGAACTTGTAACACCCCTCTTTTTGCGTCAGGGGTTAGAAAGCCTGTGCAGTTCATATGAAAAGAACAGTTTTAAATCCCAATCCAGCTTGAACCAGACCAAACCGAAATATACCACAAAAGAAATAATAGCATATCAGACTAAGCCAGTATAAACCAGATCGTGGTGGAAGTTTACAAATCTGCCGCACGGTAACTGGCAGACCAATTACTTGCTTAGACACTTTAAAAATGCCACAACATTCGGGAAATGGAAACGTCAGCTTGGAGCCTGTGATAGCGGGGTATTGGCTGGATTAAACAGAATATATGTTAAAGTATGCTAAGTATTACTACATACTATTATAGTAAGAATACTGGTGACTGGTTAGACAATGGCCATTTTCTAGAATATCATTCTATAACTTTTACTACGGGACCAACCTGGAAATAAACATTTTGTTGAATGTCAATGAAACTTTAGGTCCGTGGGGGTGTTTTGGGGGGGGGGGGGACTTTTTTTCTATGAAATTTGGACAGGACTACGTAGGTTGGATCAGCTAGTTCTCAATATATAAAAAATAAATCATACCAAATTTGACGCTCGTACGTATTACCGTTTTTACATTAGAGCTAATACACAATACGTTTGTTGTATATACCCCCTTTAGTTTTAACTTTTTGACTTTTTTATTATTTCATAGTTAATCCGCCGTAACATTACATATTCCGTAAATATTTCAGTTGGCTATCTATTACGGTTCGAATGATATAATTGTTAATAGGTAGGACAGACAGACAGAAGGACAGATAAACAGACAGACATACATCGTAGGCTTAGTAATAGGGTCCCGATTTTAACCTTTGGGTACAGAACCCTAAAAATCGACTTCAAAATTAGTAAGCACTCTAGAGAAATTATTGCGATTGCCAAATCAACAGGCAATCAATCAATATTTTGTATTATTAAAGAGCCGGTACAAAAACTAGTAAGCCAAAGTTAATGAAATTTTATTAGGACCTGGGAGGCTAGGCGGATTTGGATGAAATTTAAAATGGCTGTAGATGTAACTTAAATCCTGAATAAATACTTTATTCTAGCTTGCACTTCACGACGTCACCTGATGTTAAGCAATGATGCAGTCTAAGATGGAACCCACTTGCATAGAATCCGATTCACTCGTGACTTGAAAAAAATCCAAATTGTAACTATCGGGGAACAAGCAGCGTATTCCACAGTCTACCGGTTCGCATATTCAATGTTGATTTATAGCACATTTTCGGGATTTATAAGCTTTTTTTTTTTATGCCATAGGTGGCAACCAACAGTCGGGCTGCCTGCTGGTAAGCAGTCACCGGCGCCTATGGATACTTGTAACACCAGAGGCATCACAAATACGTTGCCGACCCTTTAGAAATCTATTAATTATTAACTTATTAATTTTTTATCCCAATAAATTATTCGGTCCCAGTAATATTAAGTGTAACCGCTGGGCTTAGCTAGTTTTCAATAATACTACAAATCAAACTACTTGAGTAAGCTAGAACATCGTTAACATATTTATGGTGAGCTACAAATGCTAGCACAGATTAAATTACATGATAATATCTCCGAAATTTGAATTCATAAGCGATTCAAGTTAAATTATAGGTTTCATCAAGGCACCCTACTATCACTATCCGTTACATAAAAGCCCAATCAGACCTGCCCTAACACAGGGAAAGTCAGGTAAATTTAAGTGTTACTGAAACAGATTAGAAAGCAGAGAAACACCTGCAATAGCGCCAAAAAAACGCTACACATTCATAGGTTCCCGAATTTGGATTCCCTGTGTTGGGGATGCCATAGAATACACACAATGATAATAGCAACTAATACCCAGACCCAGAACATATATTTTAACCCCCGACGCAAAAAGAGTGGTGCTATAAGTCTAACGTGTATATCTGTGTGTTTGTGTATCTTTGTGGCACATCTTTGATCAAGGTTGGTTCATCTGTTGTGTCAAGAAAAGATAAGAAACAAGTACCTTTTTTTTAAAGTTTTTTTAAGTAAATTATTAACAAAATATAACCCGACTGCATTGTATAAATAGTACGTAACTGAAAAGTAGCAGCGGCGCGCTGCGTACCTATCGATACCTACTCGTAGTAGATACAGAGTTCTTTCATACTGCTTTATCTCGTAAACTACCAAATATTTCATAGTGGGAGTGGCATAACATAAGGAAGGAAGAATTCAAGATGCCGTCCATGAAAAAAAGGGAATAACAGTTAGTAAAATTTGCTTGATTATATTATCCCCTTTTTTCACGGACTCCGTCTTGATTTCTTGTACCCTATGTGACTCCCACTATTAAAACGATTCAAATGACACCTCACTGTCGAAATCCATTAAGCCATTTATGCTATAGGGCGTGCCAAAGAAACCATCATATATAGGTTTATAGACATTTATTCTCATATAAGATGTTACATCCCTTCCATGAGAACACTGCTAACAATACATTTACAGTTCGTCGTCGCAAAAATAACTAATAACATTACAAACATGTAGAACAAAATAATATAATAAAGCATACACTACATAATATATATCTAATTAATCGTCCATCACATTTGCTTGATAATATGCTCAGCAAGCCGCTTTTTAAATGCGTTGAACGTTGCGTATATACATACATACACTCGAAAAACATAACTATCCTTCTTGCGCTGTCGGGTAACTAGCAAAAAATTGTTTTACAATAATAGTGTAAAGCTTTTTTTGTACATTTTCTTATCTGTGACAAGGGTGAGAGAAGTGGTAGAGTCCACAGGGTTACGTGAGTAGAATGAAATAACGGTCGCTGATTAGCCGAACTACGCGTGTGCTACGCTGTAGCACTCGTTGCGCAGGTGCTACGTGTTTTGGTCTCGAAATTACGCGTGGGCAAAATCTGTATTAGAAATGAAATAACATTTTTATAGCGGTCTGGGTACTGCCGCATTACAAGTTGAGTTGCAGAATTTCAGTATCGTTGAGATTGTTTGGAGTTGGAAATATTGGGCTTCAAGCTTCAACTAGAAAGAGAAATGCCACGAAGGAGACGTAATTTGTCCAAGTGAGTGACTGTCCACTGAAGTGTCCACTTGAGTGGTCTATGTGGACTGATGATGATGATAATGAATTTGAGTGTTATCTGAGTAACAAGAATAAGCCAGCCAAGACCGAATCGGGCTCACGCACTGAAGGTTCCGTACCACCACAAAATACAATAATTATCAATTTAAAATACCGACTTCAAAATTAGTCAAATACGCAAATTTTTTAATTTCCAGTTATTTATACAAATTTTCCAGTTATATCGATTTAAAAACTACTAAACTGATTTTGATGAAATTTCTATGGGACTAATCTATCCTTTTAAATAAAAAAAAATATTTTCCAAATCAGTTTATAAATGACGGAGTTTCAGGTAACAAACATAAAAATACAATCGAAATGAGAACCCCCTCCTCCCCTCCTCTTTTGAAGACGGTTAAAATTCTAACGTCGAGCCACTTTGTTTTAATCGATACCTTTTAAATCGTCATTCATGTAGATACCTGCTTTTAATTTCGCATTGAAATGCACCCATGGGGCCCTTATATCAGCCGTGGTCCGGATTTGGACGTTATAGCTGTCACGGGCCTCCGTCCATTGATATGAAGGGACGTGGCGTGACCTAACACATAACCTAACCCTATGGATCCAATGAACCCTCTCGTCTCTTGGGGGCTGTTGGGATACAAATCCGATGCTCCATAATCTTTGGTCTTATAGTACTGACAGACGTATGGATTTGGTACGACGTCTAACTAACGAGAGAGAAAGAGAAAATTATCTTTTTCTCTCCCGTTGGTTTGATGGCGGTCCGTCAACCAAATCCGCCACGTCTGTTAGCTACGTTACACTTATAGAACACTAGCTGAATGCTACTCATGACTGCGCGGTGTTACTCATGATTTTCCAGTTTTCCCCATTCTGTGGGGCAAAGTACTCATATCCTATCATCCTGCTATCAGCATACTCATCAAAAATTTACGCGTGTTTTTTGCGACTTGGGACAGTATCATTAAAATTGGGACTGACGTAAAGCCGACGTAAATAGATTTACTGTTGTAATCCGTACTAATATTATAAAAGCGAAAGTAACTCTGTCTCTCTGTCTGGATGTTGGTCGCGTTTTCACGGATAAACGGCTGAACAGATCTTAGTAAAATTTGATAAAGAGTTGCTGTATATCACAAAGATGGACATAGAATACTTTTTTGACGATATTTTTTATTATTTAATGATATTCTGGAAAATTAACGAAAATAATAGGACATTTTGGCGCTCACAGAATGCATCACAGAATAGAACGTAGTAGTCCAGGTCAGTTTCATTCACAATGCGATGTTGCCACTTCGTGCTGAGAGTTAGGCGACCGCGCTGTGCGACGTTGCCGGCGCTGTATCGACTTGATTTTATGCATGAGTATATCAAGTGCTGGAGAGTGACATAGGCTACTTTTCATCATCATAATCATCACCATTTTTCATCCCTACGCGGGTGAAACCGCGGGGCGCAACTAGTATTATATAAGTCTCGCCATTTGTGAGACTTACCTACTGCCGTTATTCTTGATAATATTTACAGGTCTATCAAAATTTGAGTCAGCTTATATTTTAGAGCTTGTTGATCTAATTCTGAATCAGTATTTAATAATCTTTTGTATAAAATGGACTTACTGTTGATATCGATAGCACGGCGGTATATCAGTCGAAGTATCCGGCTTAACATAAATTGAGTAATTTACGACTGCTAAAAAACAAAATGTGTGCGACCCACGCCAGATTTCATTCATACGCATACACGCTAATAAACACCCTCTTTTACCTTAGCGCCAGAGGGTAAAAAGTTGAGATGTGTTTCTTAAAATACTACGTTGTGTTATTTATTCACTGCTAATAGTAAACAGTACCTTGAGCTAGGACTTCCCTGAACAGCGAAGTGTCCCTGTTAAGATCAATTAGCAACTCTGTCCATGAGGTTCAAGTGCCGACGTTGTTTAGGATTTAGTAGTGGCGTGTAGTGGAACTGTCCTGATAGAGATAAACTGTTAGTGAATTTGGATTTCAATTTGTGATTGTATGATATTGTAGTTGCAACTGCTAGTCTGTGGAATGCGTTGCCAGAATGGGTGTTCCCCGATAATTACATTCTGGGTGGTTTCAAATCGCGAGTGAGTCGGTTTCTTCTAGTCAAGCGTGCTCCGTCGTAGACCGCATCATCACTTGAGATCAGGCAAGTTAGAGGTCAAACAAATTAGAAAAAAAATGGGGAGGTGGAGGAGTTTTCTGCCAAACCAAATATATTTGGAGAAGTGAAGGCATTCAGGCTTTTGTTGTGGTAGAGCTCTTTTGTAGTCTGCCTGGGGAAGTACCACACCTTTGCTAGTTATTCAAGCAGTAGTGTGCAAATACTGTTACGGAGTCTTGATTATATCCAGTAAAATATACTGGGCATATAGAGATTAACATCTAATATCTCAAGGTGACGAACTGAGGAGTAATATTGCCAAATATTAACCTTACATGATGTTACTTCTGCAAGCCCCAAAAAGTAATATCAACAAATCAAATCCCCCGGAACACATTTTAGCTCGGATGTCGCGGGTAAAAATTCAAAACATCCAAGATAATCCATTGCGCCATATTTATGACGTGTGTTAGGTATACGAGCCATATCTCGGCCTTTCCACGCACTTCCACAGCATTGACCCGCTGACAACATCGGCCCGTCATAAACCAAACACAAAGGACAATGGGCCTTTTTGAAAAAATACCGCAGAGATTACATGTTTAGTTTATTGGCACAATGTATAGGGAAGATTCCTGGTACGGGAAGTTTTTTTAGAAAGAATAACAAAGTGATTTAATGTTCGGACTCATTCGGACTAGATCATTTTTCTGTTTAAACTTTTCGAAACCTTTGATTTGTAATACTGATAGATAATACCTATTATACTTTCATTCTTTTATTAAAATAAATTTCGTCATTCATTCTTTTTTTTCATTAATTTTGTGATTCACTTTTAGTCACCTTCATTCAAGATTATTTCAAACATTTACTGATTATAACTTTTTGAGATATAGCGGTAAAACAGTAATAAATTCAAGGAAAGTCAAAGGTCGTTGACCTTTTCGTAAAATTATCTTGTTAAAGAATGTTTCCCAAGTAGTTTAATTTTTGACTAAACCATAAAAAGTATAAAATATGTAAGGTGTATGTCGGGATGATAAATCTCTAAAATTTGGTTAAGTCACCTTTATCATCATCAGCCAGAAGATGTCCACTGCTGAACATAAGCCTCCCCTTTAACCTCCACACTGAACGACAGACTGCTTTTTGCATCCACTGGATGCCGGCGACTCTCACAATGTGAGTCACCATACAATTTCTGAATTATGAATTTGACCACAATTATTTATGGCTTTGGCCACTGAACCCTACCATATGCGTGTCTCTACAAGCTCTTGGCCAGATATTTTATTTTTTATTTTTTCACCTTTTAGAAGCAAGTTTATCAGCAAGCTTAGCGCACCTCTATAACCGTTGTGCTGTACGAGTAAGTACCAATAAAAGCTTTATCCCCCGGACTAATATTGACGTTTCATTAGAAGTGTAGCAGCAAGACGTCGAGTGCTGTGCCCAGGTGTCCCCGCGATGTTTACTGCGGGGCGCGCCGCGCCGGGTCACTACACTAGATCGTTGGGGTGCGCGGAACAGGGAAAACTGCGGAGTCGATTATGTTGCTATACCGTATCGCTATACCAGATAGAAGCGAAGTCATTATTTCCAGAGGTTTCCTAGTGTATTACATAATTATATTTGACATAGGCACGGAATCTTACCATGAGCGTGCACGTCACACTTGATTTTTTTAACGCCACACTCAACGGCTACACTACCTCTTTTGCTGGTTTTTAACATATTTGAAGTAAAAAAAACCATTCCGGAACAAAAAAAAAAAAAAAACGATTGGACAATATCTTTTAATAACATTGCAAATTGTATAAAGCAATTTTCGTGTTGATTTTTTTTAGGACAGCAGACGAAATAGTGTAAAGCTCGAAAAAAAACATTATTTTTTTAACTCGTTCTATATTTATTTATTAAATCATATAACTGAAGTGAACAACCAAAATAGTTGAAAACAATGAATATCGTGTTTTTTTAACACATACAACTATTTTTTTTTTCCGCCAAATCATTGTTGGATAAGGTCCTCACTTATTGAAAATTTAATGAACTTATTTCTAAGCATGTATAGTAAAAAAAAAATTGTGAATAGGACGACTCCTTCCCACCCTAGTTCAATTTGGAAATTACCCATGTTGAAGATTATCGTTGTCAGAACCCCGGCCGCCGGAAGCTGCACAACGCAAGGGCGCGCCGCACGTTATTATCTACCTGCAACGTCACTTCCGGTCGAACTCTCCTTCATTGGCCCTTGCCATCGCAATGGAATTGTTTTGGATAACATTCGATTTTTGAAAGAGAGATTTTAGATTGTTTCTTTTTATTGTATTACATACAGACTTTATTATAGAAACTGACGTGGTTTTCACACATTTTATTTATATTACACGGGAATTACTCACGTAAGATTAAGCCAATCACTCGGACTATAGTTTCAACTGCATTGAGATCTTTTTCAAGATGAATGCACGCGCGCAGCAGCGTCTTCTTGGCTTGGGCTTACGTGAGTAATTACCGAGTAATATAAATAAAATACATACAGACTTTCTCCACCAATGACTTATTTAACGTACTTAAAAAAATAATGTGCAGTTTCGATGCAATCGCTCAAAAACGTTTAAAGGAAACACCGTGAGATAACCGGTATGTCCGAGAACCTCAAAAGTTTAAAGACATGACATTCATCAAAATGCACTGGGCCAGCATGGTGGATTAAGTCCCATCTATGATTTACGTAGTATAAGTACGAAATCTTTGGGTCCCGTCCTCTTCTCTGAGAGATGGTCTGTGTCCCAGCAGTGGGATCATGATAGGCTAAAATGATGAACCACTGAGCTATAATTGCTACATAATACAATTTTAATGTTTAGATATAAAGCCTAAGTCGTTTGATACCTATCACCTTTTATCTTACATTTGACTCTCAACGCATTTCAAAAGCACCTTATCAGTTTAATTCTCGTGTCACAACTGAATTACCTTGTTGTGCCCAAATGAAGAGTCAAACAAGGGGCTGTAGCTTGTGTTTTCGCTTCGTCGGACTTAGAAGGGTTATTAGAAGGGCCCCCTTGCTTCGACTATTTAATTCTTCAGGTATGTAAACGAAAGGTACCATTAGGATGGGTATTAAGCTGTTTTCATATTGGGGTAGAGTATATCACGTCATGGCTTCGTAGCTTTTTGAACAAGCTTGGATTAGCTTCACTCGTAACTAAATCACGAACTACCTATGTTAAAATATCGTAGACCGCATCATCGCTTAACATCAGGCGAGTTGCAGGCCAAACGCAAGTCTATTTTTTAAAGGTGGCAGTCAAACGCAAGCCTGTTATTTAATAACTAGCGGTCCACCCCACGGTCCGGTCCGGTCTTCGCACGGGTATAGATTATATACTTATATATACAGTGAAATTATTTTTCAAATCGGTTCAGTTTCGGAGCCAAACAAACAAACAAACAAACAATCAAATCTTTCCTCTTTATAATATTAGTATAGATATACAAAAATAACCCGTAAGGTACCTACTATAATTCCGGAAAATTAACGGTTCCTAGATTACGGGGTAAAACCACAGGGGGCTGCTAGTACGTCACCATCATCATCATCAGCGTATTTAATGTTCGTTCTTTAGGAGGCCTTCCTCCACGAAGGTCACAAGGCACGATCGACGAATGAACGTTACAAGGCACGATCTGTTGCTTTACGCATCCACTTACTACCAGCCGCCTTTCGCAGGTCGTCGCTCCATCTGGCCCAATACATAACTTCATGTTTGACTTGGCCGCAAGGCATTTTACTCAATATTAACCAAAACACTAACAAAACTAGACTTTACTTCTGCTAGTAAGTAATAAAGCGTAATCTGAAAAAGATTTAAAGTAGGTATCTTTTTGTCGACATGCAAAAAACTACGAGACAATTTAGACCAGAGAACCCAGGAGGAGAAAAGAACCCTTGACCGAAATGTAGAAAAAGAGTTTTAATATTCCAATCTCGAGGTCTCTTCTTTCAAGTTCTATCGTGTCTTCTATATTCAGGGTTATTTATATTCATCTAAAACCTCACGTCGGCAGCTTTCCTACATAATAACGGACAACTTTTGTTCCACAAATTACGTATCTAATAATTATTTTTTTCTCAGAAAAGCAATTAAAAATTAAATTTGGCCTCGTAATGACAATAAATTTACGAGGTTGAGACTTCGTAAATTTATAAGAAAAATAAGAATATTAGTAAGAGTATTAGTTTTTAGTTTTTTATATTATATTAGCAATAATCAAGAACCGCAACGTGCGTCAAAAAATACAAGACAAAATAAAATCATACAAAGTTAAAAAATTATATCTGGGTACTTATTAAGCTTTGTGTAAACGGAAAAAAATTGTGAGGTATGTAGGGAAGCTGACTGTGAGAGGTTTTAAGTGAATTAAAAATAACCCTGTATACAAAATATTTACAAAGCGCAAGTCCGTCTTCGCGTAGGGTAGTAATGCTCTCCCACCTTCTGAACAGTGCACCCAAGTATCAACTTGAGCCCCTTGACGCATTACAGCGTAGAGCTGTCAGAATTGTCGACGACCCCAAGGAAACCGATGACCTAGAGCCGCTTAGCATGCATAGGGAGATATGAACTCTTTGTATATTCTATCGCATTTATAACGGGTTATGTTCTGAAAAACCCTGCATTTTAATGCCGACGTCGTGGTTTTATCACCGCGCTAGCCTCCACCACTAGAACACTCATCCACATAAATAACTGATTTGTGAAAGTCACACACTGTGCATCTCAAATGATCTTTCTTGCTTTACACCACATTTTCCAAACAGGGGAGCGTTTGTAAAATGACCAATCATACAATCAGCCAACGACATAACTATCCACCGCGACACGACGCTAGACAAAACAAACACTAGGTATGAACCACGGGTTTTATCGAGTAAGTCGTCACTGAGAGCACTATAGTACGCTATCACCATTGCCACCAGACTTGCACAATAAGACCCCAGATCAGACGTGTGCACACATTTCAGCTAGGTATGATCTCTTCGAATTCTAGCGGTAGCGCTGACTGAGCTACTCATAACTTTGGCGGCCGAGATGCGCTCGTATGATGGCTGTGCGGTGGATACGGGTGGATCTCTATTAACGTAGTGTGGAAAATCACGCGAACGTGAACCTTAACGCGCCAAGATACGGTTTGTAATCAAGCAACTTTTCGCAATTAAATCGTTTAAAACAGGTAGCCGTAAGGCTCCTAGGCCATAGCAGTATCAACTTTGCCAATGACATCTCATTTTTGAAGATGGTTCGTTTTAGGTGGTAGGAGACAAACGTACTTATCCTGTATAACATTCCTTTGAAGCAGGAACACTATACCATACAAAGCAGGAAAATAATTTGGTATTTCAGAAACCTTATCGCACATTACTTAACGTCGGCACGGTTATGACGAGGTATAACCAGAAACACGGTGTAAGCATTTACGGGGCACCGCAGAATGTTGTTCCACACATCTGTATTCCATTAGCAAATACGTTTAGACCCCTAGATTTACCAGGATACGTTGACCTACCCCGCCCCCCTCGTTAGGGATGTAATTGGATGAGATATGGGATGGGTTGCGTTTAATCAGGGTTCTAATGACAGTGGGCGAGGCGAAGACGCAGCGAACGCCTCAGGTGCCATCAGGCAGGTATTCGCTGTGGGCGTAGGGCTGCCACGCCAACTATTTAATTATGAGTACCGCAATTTAAATGCACTTTATAATATTTTATGAAATATGTAAGCTTGTTTAGTTATTATATTTAAGAGGAAAGTTATTTGTAAAACGTGCGCTTTCAGCTACAAGAATAAGAAACCTTTGATTTGATGCAAACTTGTTATTATAAAGTAAACTAGTTTGCACCAAACTGTGACTTTTGGGACCCCTATATCTTCATAACTAGTCGATCGATGAACTACTTGCATACAAATTTTCACAACTATCATACGCATCATAAATGTATATTTTTTATTAATCTGTAGTGCAGCTCCACAACTATAACTTGTGTTTAAAATACATATTAATGTCTTCTTGTTTCATTCACTTTTTTCACTATACCGCTAAACCGTTTAACCTAAAATCTGTAACTACAGGATATTTCCTCATTTTTAGGGTTCCGTACCCAAAGGGTAAAAACGGGACCCTAGTACTGAACCTACGTTGTCTTTCTGTCCGTCTGTCTATCTGTCTGTCCATCCAGACTGTCTGAACAACAACAAAATAAATTTTGAAATAATTAAATCTAAGTTTGATGGTAAAATATAATTCCCGCCCGACTTCAAATCCGTGTAAAAATATTATTTTGTGCTTTGTAGTGGTATAATAACTTAAAATGTTTGTGGTTTTTTGAAGTCGGCTTTTTTAATGATAATTTATTTAGTTGCACAGCCCTACATTTAGCAACATGTCAGCCGGCCGCATAATCTCGTTCGGATCGCGAGCACGAATTTCATAAATGCTGGGCCGAGTTAATGGATGAAAACATTAACTCCTTGGGTCTGAGGCTGTGAGCTTCCCTCGGGCAGGCTAACCATTTGCATATGCGATTGTAAACCGCTCGAATGGAATTAGGTCGTCAGTTTGTGAGAAGCGCCGTTCAAAACTTTATACCTCATGGGATAGTTACACAAAGTTTCACTGAACAGTAGGACTAAGTAAGTACTAAGCCGAAAGAACTCATGACTAAACTCACTGGATGTTGTACTCATCATTATTAACGGTTTTTAACTATAAGGTTAACGCTAAAATCGCGGGAAAAAAAATCGCCTTCAGTAAATGTGTGAAATAGAGCAGTTGATAGCATAGCAACGTTCTTACCGTGCGTCAACTGCGCCAACACAATATTATAGGCCAGCAATATCATAATTATCTACAGAAACTCCGCTGGAAACAGATAGTAAATAATAAATCCAAAAACGTTAAGCTAAGAAAAATTCTAGGTCTACAATTTTTTTTTTCCAATGTAACAAGAGTAAGAAGTTCAAATAATTATTGTTTGCGCCATTTCAAGGTTGGTCCCATAGTAAAAGTTATTGATAATGGTAATATATTATGATGATATTTCATAAGATGATTAAAGTTTAAATCATAATAATTACTTTTTAGATAAGAAAAAAAACAATAACCTGAGTACTTCAAGACTATACCTACATGTACAAATTTAAACTAAAAATAATGAAAATTAAAACAGAGATTGAAAACAGAGTTTGCTGAAGGGAAACACAAACCAAAACATCATCTTTGGTATTTGTTGATTTTTTAAAAAAATGCTAAATCAATTTTGTTAAAATTTATACGGAACTACCACTGAATCCTCCTCCTTAAATCGTATTCCTCATGTCTGAGGGTCGTGACCACCACCTTCCATCAATCTCTTTCTGATGATGTCATTCCATCGTCATTCGTCATACCACTGAATAATGACATACAAAACAAAAAAAGAAACATCAAAATATATTCATAGTTGGCGGAGTAATCGCGTAACAAACGCAAAAAAAAAAACAGGCTAATTAATAATACCTTCCTCCATTCGTCGGGTAAAACAAATTCTAATTCAAAAAAAATCAACACAACATTTCACCTCATTCTATCACTTTTCTATTCTCAAGGACGTTAAAAAACACATAATAAATCTTAAACCACAATGATGACACATTCACATTAAAAATATACAACTTATGGATGATACGAGGTGACACACTTTTCTCAAATTGCCGTTAGCGCTAAAACATAAATTATGTCTGTGTCCATTTACTGCTTAAATCATAGTAAAGTTATAAGTATTCGTAGCATTAAAAAGGTAAAGAAAATAAATTGTTTTCAGCGTGTAAATTTTGATATTCATGAGCAAAACTAATAACATACCCGTGCTTGGACTAACAATGTTGGCAACTTGCAATTTTTTGCATTTTATTTCCGCATACCTTCCATTATTAAAACCCTTGGAAAACATTTAACGAGGTAAACGTTCATGAACATACGCTAAAGATTATAAAATCATAGATTCTTTTCGTCTCTCATTTTTATTAGATTATTCTCAGGCACACGTGCTTCATCAGTGACCGCATCATTACTTTCCATCCGGTGAGATTGCAAATGTTAGCCTAATCCAATGTGAAAAAAACATCTAACTGCTATTATTTAGCCGTAGTTTTTATGACTAACTTGTAAAAATGTGTTGCTATTACCTACGACCAAAATAATTAATTTTATTTTTGTCGATGGCTATTAAGTTCACTACTCTAAATTTAAAAACCTTAATTAGTTTAATGATTTTAGGTCAGATTAGGAGGGGGCAAATTGTCCAATTCAGGAACTCGTGCTTGGGACCACTTTCACCTTTTGAAGGGATAGATCAGCACGGAGTTTGTATGGCGTACTTACAAGTGACGTCATTTGCAAGTATAGTGCACTCTCTGTTTAGCAAGATATTAAAATGCTTGTATCTTCCTTAATTGCTTCCAATATCCAATATGCATATTATTAAAGTAATCAGTAAATTAAATAATAGTTAATAAATACAAAACTACTGTAATTATAACTATGTATTGTAAACGACCTTAGTATTTTACAAATAGAAGGAACTTACTACCTAGACACGGGTTTCCAACACCCCAGTTTAGCAGTTAGAGCTAGTAACACCATAGATATACTTTTCTTGAATAAATGATTTTTGAGTTTTAAACACATTTTAATTTTACTATCGATGGTGCTGTATGGTCAGTTTTTTTAAGTCAATAAATATATCAGTTTGGTAGTCTACATCCGCCCCCCCCCCCCCCGCTTTTTGTCATGCTTCTCACGTCTGAGGGTCTTGACCTTCACCTCCCATCCCACTAACTGATAATTTTGCGTTGCGCTATCTTCTTGTAAATTACAAAATTTGTGGGCTCGCTTGCAAGATGTGCTGCTGTTGACACACATTTGAAGAGAGAGAGAGAGAGAGAGAGAGAGAGACATACATTTCATATTTGCCTCAACTTATTTTTATGATTATGACGCTCTTTACTCAAAGTTACGTCTCTGTGATCTTCCTATTCGAACCATACGCGTAGAAAAGCAATAACAAAGTTATGAAACATTCGAGATCACTTGACGGATGCTTGACGGTCACTTGTAGTGGCAAGTATGTCGTGAAACTTTCCGTGGACTTGGTTTTTCGTTTCACTTTCGGCGAGTGCATATTTTTGGAGACTTTTTAGCGTCTGACTTTTTCGAGACGGTAAGTTTGGACGGTTGGCGGATGTAGCTTTTTTATCTTTTATTCTGGTAGACAGTTTATTTTGTTTTTAGCTGAGTCATGACCATAGCTTGTCAAATTCGTAGCCTCACAGCATAGTATAGGTAAGTAGTAGCTATCGCGTTGCTGCTTTTTTATCTTCCCTCATGAATGATATCGCACGTACCTACCTATTGTGAATTTAGCAGTGCCAATTATTGAAAGGTTTTCAAATTATAATAAATATAGTCAAACAAGTCATAGTCACAGTCAGAGTCAAGCAAAGTAACTTACAGTCAAGTCCCATCATGCCCTAGCAAAGAGGTGGAAACTTTACTAAAAGCTTCTACGGAGTTCTGGAAACAACATAAAAATACATGTTTCACCTCGTTATTTTACTTTTCCACACTTGATCACGCTCTCGGACAATTACTAAACAATAAAACACCATTAATTCACTTTAGAAAATACACAAGTTTGAAATAGACATGTTTTTTTTTTCATGTTGGCACCAAAACCTTGTGTTGATACTTGTTTGATCTGGAACTGATCTAAAATAATGGTGAATATTTTTATTGATAAACTTATTTACACTACAGTAGATACGAATCTGACCAGTGTGTGTTGCCAGTACATATGGTACTGAGACGTGGTCCTTAACTGTTGGCCTTTTGGAAAAACTCAGAGTCACACAGCGGGCAATGGAGAGAGCTATGCTCGGAGTTTCTTTGCGCGATAGAATCGGGATAATCGTGACGAAGCGTGGATATTCGCCAAAGAACCAAAGTCACCAACATAGCTGTTAAAATTTGCAAGTTGAAGTGGCAATGGGCAGGCCACATCGCTTGGAGAGCCGAAAACCGATGGGGAAGAAGGGTTCTTGAGTGGAGACCACGAACCGGAAGACGCAGCGTAGGTAGGCCTCCCACTAGATGGACCGACGACATAGTAAGAGTCGCTGGCATCCAGTGGATGCAAAAGGCAGGCTGTCGTTCAGTGTGGAGGTTAAAGGGGGAGGCCTATGTTCAGCAGTGGACGTCTTCTGGCTGATGATGATGATGATGATGAGATACGAATCTTGTATCTATAAGAGACTGCAAATGGCACCACACACTTAATTTCATACTCATATTATAAATGCGAGAGTGTTTGTTGGTTTGTTTGTTCCTCATTCACGCAGCAACAGAGCAACGGATCGACCAGATTTTTTGCATGGGTATAATTCAAGGGCCGGAGATTGACATAGGCTTTTTATCACCATTTTTCATCACTACGCGGGTGAAACCGCGGAGCGCAGCTAGTTTGGTATAAATGCGAAAATTTGTGTGTGCGAATGTTTGTTAACACATAACTCCGACCAATCAACTACTAAACTAACTTTTATACTAAATATTTCTCATCTTTGTGTAATGTTAATATCAGAATAAAGTAAGTCGCAAAAAAGTCTTGTCAGCCTAAACTCCACTTTATAGAAAGCTGTTGACACACATCTAGATTTGAAGCCGGGACGGGTGCGACGTTTCAATTAGGAGGATTGCTTCCCGCGCCGGCGTCACTGGGACGAATAGAAGCCCTTTGTATAGCCAGGAGTGAATAGCAACGAGTGCTCATAATGAGCCAATATGCTGATGACGTGGCACTTGTAATGGAAACAAAAAGCTTGCGAGCTATTATTTCGTAGAACTTTGTTTTATTTGGGAGTCGTTTCGGACCATTTACCTATTCTAGTAAGCCTTATATAGTTTAACTAAGCGGTCATATTAAGAAGTCTATAAGAAAAATAAGAAATAATAATAGTAAATATTTAAACGGTTGGTCGAATAATCTTCCGACAAAAATAGTGCTCTACCTTTCTCAAAGCATTAGTGGGTTAGTTTAATTTAACTAGGAAATAGACTAGCTTTCTGGGAACGATGCCTGCAAGCTGGTGGCGGTTTGTCATATAAGTTTAGTTTTTTATTTCAGTTTAAGGTTTGGTTGTAAAGAAAAAAATCCCTTAACGTTTCAAATACGGCGGGAAATTTAAATTGTATACAGTTTTCTTGTGTTTGTACCTAGGCCGGGGTAATTATTGTAAATGACACGGTGTTTACGCAAATCGTTGGGTGTTCTTTAAATTAGCTTGTACAGCTATTTATCAGTAACGCACCACATTAGTTACATTTGTAAACAAACCGTTTGAAACAGCAAAAAAGAATTTATCGTCATATATGTAAGTAATAATGTTCATTAAAGATTGATATCTTTATATGATTTTGTAAAGGATAATAATTTATTTGCGCAAACACCATGATTGTTTACCATAATTACCCGGCCTAGCTATAAGAACAAAAAAACTGTTTGAAATTTGAATTTCCCGCCATATGTGAAACTTACCACCTTAAGAGTCTATGCTTCGTCTATAATCGCATGTGTCTGTCTAACTCGCGCATTTAAACTTATTGAAGATATAAAATTACTATGGACTCAAGTATGCTGACAATATTTTCACGTCAATCCATAAATACCGCAATTGTCTGCTACTCCAATAATGTACGAATTTTCATAAATTTTAATCAAATATCATGCTAGGCGTGAAGTCGTATATTTCACCATTTAAATTGTACTATACAAATACGTGTTATTTCACTACAAATGGCAAACAATGCAAACAATATTTTCATGAATTTTCCTGTTTACGTTAACGGAATCACGGAACGTAACTGGCACGCGATGGTTTACGTGATAATTTCGTGTACTTGTGACAGAAAAATACAAGGACGCCAACATGGTTGTCATATCCATATTTAATGGACCGTGTGGGGCGGTTGAATAGTAAGCATTGAGGAAATCAAAGTTGGTTAGCAACGTTTGACATTGCTACAGAATAAAATAATAATAATACTACAAGACAAAGCTAAGGGAAGGTACGACGTATTTTGTGTTTAAAATCACAATCTGTTTATCGCACTTGGCCATAGCTGATATGCACATTTTGGACATTTTAAACGACGAAAATTTGCTCTGTCGGAAATAAATAAACCGTCCAAGAGCGAGTCGGGCTCGCTCATTGAGGGTTCCGTACCACCGCAAAATACAACCATCAGTTATTGTTCAGGCATAACGCCTTCCAAATTAATCTAATTAATTGCAACGCAGTCAAATAATTTAATACTTTGCTACAGTAACGTTCGAGTATAACACAATTATAACATGGTAATAAACAGAAATTGTACGGACAGACATCGTAGACTTAGTAATAGGGTCCCGTTTTTACCCTATGGGTACGGAACCCTAAAAACTTCACGCACTGCATATATTGTAAATTGTAAACAATCCAGTTCAATGATAATTATAGTGCATATTATGTCGAGTTAATAAAAATGTCTTGGCGACTTAAAATGAGAGTATGTAATACTACTAGTGGGCGGTATCGAAAAGTTAAATAAACAGTCGACTAATATTGATAAGTAAAAAGATGAAAATGGATCACTAAAATGACCAGTGAAGCATATTAAACATCTAAGTGGTGACTGGAAATACTTTGTGGGCGACTGTAATATCAAATGAGTATTAAATATCAGGGCAGATCCGAATTCCTTCGCCTACTTAGTATTTCAGTAGGTATTTCAGTTTCAATTTATATTCACTCGTTTAAATATCTCCTATCCTATAAATAATATCTACTTCTTGGCAATTTAGCTACTTGATAGGCTGAGTTATAGAGTTTGCCGCTGTTTTCTGTGAAAAGGGCGAGGAACAATATTATTCATAAGATTTTTACTCTCTAAATCTGTATAATGTATAATTTCAGGTAGCACTGCTTACGGTTTTTAATTTCATCTATACTAATATTATAAAGAGGAAAGATATGATTGTTTGTTTGTTTGCATTGAATAGGCTCCAAAACTACTGAACCGATTTGAAAAATTCTTTCACTGTTGGGAAGCTACACTATCTCCGGTTAACATAGGCTATATAATTTTTTTTTTAAATAGGGATCTTTACTAAAACTCCAATAATGTAACCCAAGGTAAAAAAAATAAGATTTACAATTTTGACTTTGCGTGTTTGACAGTTCTAAGACAGGACAACGTCTGTCAGGTCTGCTAGTATAATATAACGTAATACGATAGCTATAAATTACATAGAAACACAAAAAATATTTGTCCGCCATTTAGTTTAACTTACTGCCTCTATCCCAATATATTATATCTACGTTACCGCAGATTTTAAACCATAGTCGTAGAACAATAATTTTATTATAGGTAATTATATTTACTAAGATTTGTTTAGTTTTACTGTACGAGTTTTTAGATTAGAATTACAGTATACATAAAATATAAATTCTATTATTTATCAACCTGTAGTTCTCGTACTGTATCTACTACCACTGTACTACTTGCACGACTACTGGCTCGGTCTAAAAGGAGCAAAAAAATATGCCGATTTTTTCTTGGAGCACAGATGCTCTGAATAGTTCGTCGCTTTACGATCAAGAATATAACATTTAGGATATAAGGGCCGCACAAACTAGGAACGTGTCTAAATCGTTTGGTTGAATAGCAATATTTGTGTAACAGTAGCAAATGAACACTGGCAAAGTGCGTTTCAGGCTCGTTCACCGAGGGTTCTACTGTGTAAACTTTTTTCAATCGGTTTGGAATCATTAGCGCGCGCAAGACTTGCACTTGGCTGCTGTTTGTTATTATATTGTTTTACTTTAGAGTATGTATTGTAATCTTGTTAATGTAATCATGCCAAGTTTGACGCTTGTACGTATTATTTTACATTGGAGCAAATACAAAAATACGTTTTTCACATAAGTTTGTTTTATAACCATTAAACTTGGTTAATTTATCTTTGGGTGTTAGGGCAATTTTGCCATTATAATTTATTTTACCTTATTATTTACTATCGATCTCGATAGGACTTTATTTTTACCTATCTGTGGTGCCTTAATTTTAATCATTACAATTTAATGACTCCAATTGATTTAATTTAATTTTAATCATTACATTTAATGACTTACCATATTGATTTAATTTTAATCATTATAATTTAATGACTTACCCAATTGATTTAATTTAATTTTAATCATTACAATTTAATGACTTACCCAATTGATTTAATTTAATTTTAATCGTTACAACTTTATGAATTACCCGATTGATTTAATTTAATTTTAATCATTACAACTTAATAAATTACCCAATTGATTTTACTAGTTTAGTTTACTAGTTATGAACATAAACTTTATATTTAATGTATAAGAATTAAATATGACCGAGTCTCAGCTTCACAGGTCGAGGCCTATCCATTAGTCAAATAGCTTTTCCATCAAGATTAACCAATCTGTTCGCTGACAAATCACCCCATGTTTGTCCGTACTACCCTCTATGTCCGATAATCGTCTACCTGCACATTTATGTGCCATAGATTGCGTAATAGTTACTAGTTGTAATGTTGGGGTTTAGATGGTAGAGAGTAAAATATTAATGTGATATTGATTAAAATAATACATCAAAACATACATACATAATTACGTTAAATAACATTACCTTCCTTCTCGGACAGTCGGGTAAAAGAACTGTCGCAAATAAACATCTTTAGTATCCGTGATCACAAGTAGACTGTATAACGGTAGTCAATATTATGGTTATGAAATTATATACAAGTACCGATGCTAATGAAAAAAAAGGTAAAAACAATGAATGTAAATCTGAGACAAATCATTGACGGTACCTACTTGTAAATAATATCATAACATTTACGTAATACATCCGTCATACAGCAATCCTAGCATTTTTTGCGAACCGAAAGGCTATAATAAGATTATCTCTTTAAAAAACTGACATCTATATTTAATGTGCATTATATTTCGCAAAACACACATACACTTAAACCAATAATTATGTACCAAACCTAACTTACAATTTATAAAAACCTTAAAAATTTGACAGCTGAGATCGACAAACTCGATATAACGCCATTTGAACAGTACTCGCTATGATCGATTCTATGGCATTATCGAATTTAATGATCGATAAAGAACTGTGCTTGCGCTGCTGGCCGGTTACCATAATTTGTCTTACTCTCTTGGCTAAAGCTAGAAAGCAATACAAAAGTTAATGACTAAGGTTATTATAAGAATGTTTCTGGGATTATGGTAACCCACCAGGACTCTATTAGCACAGGACCGATGATTCAATGATGAAGTATCATGAGAATTTATGGATACCTCATTTTTACTCTGTAAGTGGGAACATATATAAATAATCGCCTCTTCGTTTTGTACTTATAAAGCTGTTTTACGAAATATTGTCACAAGGAGTTGTTGTTCGATTTACCTCTTGTTTAAAGGTGGTTGTTTGTTATCACTGATTTTATCACCAATGATAACAGATAACGGCAAAGTTTTCAGTTATTGATGCAGTCATCGTTGAATTGTAGGCCGTAACACCTGAGCTTGACAACGTACTTTTTTCTAGTGTTTCACATTTACCCGAAGAAATGTCAGAAAGTAAGTGAATTAAAATAATACGCTAACTAGATAGCTAAAATTAAGCCTTTTTTTGTTTAGACCCAAATCAAGCCCAAAATGCAACCTGGGAACGAACCATATTTTTGTACTTTATAATCTATATTTTTCATTTTATTCTCTCGAGTTACATTTAAACTGCTTAAAGTAAGCATGTTTTCATGTTTTTCCAACCCTGCCAACTATGGGTAACTTTTAATTTAGATTAAATTTTGTTCGTTATTTATGTAGTTAAGCTTTATAAATAGATATAGAAAAAACAAATTAAACAACGCAAAGATATGTTAAAATTTTATCATAATCGCTAAAGTGTTTTCAAACAACATACAAGAATCGATACCGTTATCAGATCTTATCAGTGCAGGTATTTACCCGTAATTGATACTATTTATAGCTAAATTCATCACCTTACGTGACTCACACTTGACTATTTTTTATAAGTATAACAGTACAATGGGGTTTTATTTACAGCTAGCTGACCAGAGCACTGTTAAATTAAATTGGCTGGTTTGAGCTGAGTTCTTCTGAATTTTTCCTGAATTTTCTAATTTCTCGGGAAACTTTTCATTAAAAATTTTCTTCAAAACCTTATTTGGACTGTTATATACCTAAAACGAAAAGTTATTGTATTAAGTACGTTTAAAACAAAATATTAATCAAATCAATTCAGCTGTTCAAAGCAATTAAAGTTGACGTAAATCAACTTTGCTTTCAAGTTGCAAAACCTTGTAAAGAGGTAATGCTAGATCAAACTCATTTATTTGTATGGGATATAATTTGCAAATTTTTTTTTTCATACAATTTTTTTTAAAGAGTTTTTGATGTCATGGTAATGAAAAGTTGTAAGGTATGATGTAGGGAAAGTGCCTGCGAGAGGATTGTTAGTTAATTATCATTAACCCTATATTTAAATGTATCATTTAAATCTTTTGTCGGCAAGGTATCGAAACTGGGACACAAATGGCAGATGCACTACCTACTAAGCCAGGCCTGTTGCTTTACACAAATACTTTTCTACTTTGCAGCAAAGGTAAACCATGGAGCATCAATGGTGGACGATTCCGTGCCAGCTAACCCTCCACCTTACACCCCTGGTCCTCCACCCGGGGCATACCCTTACTCACCTGGTCCACACGGCCTGACTGTTGTCCAAGTCTCTGGAGTAGTTCCAGTAACAATGATGCAGCAGATGGGCCCGAATCCTACGAGACTCACCTGCAAGTCCTGCAACAGTGAAATCGTGACCAAAGTTGAAACTAAACCTTCTACGAAGACTCATTTGTTTGCTCTTCTGCTTTGCGTAATAGGGTGAGTAAAATTTCATAAATATAGTTTCTCGTCTTTTTACCTGACTACTCAAGAAGGGGATAGTGCTTTGCGGATGAACTCGTTTCTTTACGAGAACTTGAAAAATAACTTTATAATTATTATTTTTCAATAAAGTTTAGTTTAGTTTAGTTAGTTATTTATAATTATTATTTACCGTGGTAAGGTTGTGGCTCATTCCACAACCTTACCACGGTAAATATCCCGTAAATAATCATATAACTTTAGTGAACAACCGTGATAGTTTAAAACAGTGTTTTATTATTTTTCATTTTTACGTACATAATCAAGGACATGTAATAAAGCATAATATGTAATAAGGACATAATAAATATTTTTTTCCGATTATACCAACTAGTGGTGCTACAAGTATACTGCGCACCAGGGTAAAGTCAGTCGCTCGATGACTTTGTTGGTGCGTGGTTGGAATGAGGAAACGTGCATATCTACGTATTTATTATACTAGCAGCGCCAAGCGGTTTCACCCGCTAGTCTGCATGAAGCGTACCTATATTATACAGAATAAAAAATCTATGAGTTATTTTAGGGTATACACTACTTCGGTATTGAATTTCATTCAAATCTATTCAGCTGTTACTAAGTTAGCACTCCTTTGTATGCAATTCTGATCATCACGTGATTAAACGCACGGGGAACTCCAATGCCCCAAGGTAACTAAGACTAAGGACCATTATCTTGTTGGGGTAGAAATAAATTGTATTCATAATGACTCCGGCCAGTACTTACCTCTGACCACAGAAGAGATAATCTTTTCGTCTTTTCTGTGCCTCTGACGTACGTCGAATAGTCACGTTATTGCCTGCATGGGGTTTTTTTTATAAAAAGCTCTCTCTCAAACCTTGCGTTTGACTATTGCGCCTGATGTCTCGATAGAAAGCTTGCATTGTAAAAAAATAAGTTGTGTGTGTGTTTTTCTTCTTTTTTAGGGTTCCGTACCTCAAAAGGAAAGAACTAAACCCTTATAGGATCACTTCGTTGTCCGTCTGTCTGTCCGTCTGTCAAGACCCTTTTTCTCAAGAACGCGTAATGATATCAAGTTGTAATTTATACTAAATACTTGGATCTACGGTTTATTTAGGCTGTAAAAAAATTAAAATTGTAAGCCAACGCAATCAAAAGATATGAACGTTTATGTCGCATATTTTGCGATTTCACAGGAGAATCAAAACCTATAGGGTACTTCCCGTTGACCTAGAATCATGAAATTTGGCAAAAGGCAAGGTCATATAGCAGATATATAGGAAAAAATCCGAAAGTTACTAATTTGAAGTTATATCATTTAAAAATATTTTTTTTGCTATTACAAACTTACATTTTGTAGTTGGAATGTATGGAAGAACCTTATAGTCAACTACAAAGTTAAGTTTGTCTTTCAATATTACAACTTCAGTTAGTTTTTTTTTTTTTTGGACTCGCGTTTTGATGGGTGAACTGAACCCTCAGAGCACGAGTCCTACTCGTACTTGTCCGGTTTTTAGGGTTAAAAAGGAAAAAGAAACCCTTATAGGATCACTTCGTTGTTCGTCTGTCTGTCTCTCTGTGAAGACTCAAGGGAATCAAAACATAAAGGGTACTCCCGTTGACCTATAGAATAATGAAATTTGTCAAGAAGCAAGGTCTCACAGCACACAAATTATAAAGGAAAAAAACAATGATTTTGTATGTTACACCAATGGGAAAAAATCCAAAAGTTGTTAATTTAAGTAACATCACATTTTATTCAGTTAAATGTTTCAAATTTTATTTGGGATACATAGTTACATCTAGAAGGATATATCTTTTACATTCTAATAAATAAATAAAAAACACAACTAAAAACTACATTGAAAAAAAAACTGTATAACAAACTTACATTTTGTAGTTGGTATGCATGGGAGCACCTGTTTGCCAACTATAAAGTTAAGCTTGTTAATCAATATTTTCAACCTTTTTAACCCTTTTTCGTTGAGACTCGATTTCCGGGATGGATGAATTCTATCTACAATATTTATTAAGTTTGTATGGAACCCTCAGGGTGCGAGTCCTACTATCACTTCTCCGGTTTTTTAAAAATATATATATATTTGCTTCACTTTTTTATTCCAGCTGCTGGTGTTGCTGCTGTATCCCATACTGCGTGGACTCCTGCATGAGCACTAACCATAATTGTCCGAACTGCAACGCGTATATTGGAAACTATCAATCATAAAAAACCAACGGAAATAGAGGAAGTTTCCTAGAGACCTTTCAATCTAAATTTACACGCTTTTCCATAGCATTTACTCAATAATTCCGTTTTACGATTGCATGTTTAAACAGTGTTGCGTTCTACTGATAGCTTGGCAGATCTCTGCAAGTCTAAGCTAGGATTACTTTGATCAGTAAACCTAATTAACACCAAGAAAAAATAACACATCAAAATTAATACAAAAATAAATTAAATTAGTCATGTTTTTTTTTCCCTAAAATTACCTAAATCCTATATAATTGAAATGTCTTAAAAAGTCTAAAATTATTAATAACAAACTGCAGGTTACTGTGAGCATTAATCGATAATAAGTATGTTCATTTTACTAACTTTTTAATTTTAGGTTAGTAGGAGGTATAAATTAAATTGAAATGGCCTTTATTTCCAATTATTTTGCGTCAAAAATATTAAATAGGGGTTTCTATGTCTCTTTGTTCGATCGAGTCGAAAACATTGATATAATCAAGTTTCACATATTGTTGTTATACTTATTTGGACCGTAGTTAAAGAAACACAGATCTCACCTTCTGTCTAATAATGCGACAAATGTACGGAAAAACCGACTTGCGCTTTTTGCATAATTTTTTTTAGAACAGTGAAACGTGGAGTAACAGAATGTGGATGCCATAAATCTATTTTAACGTAACGGTAATTTATTAAAAACTATGTATTCTTTCGCACTACGATTTCCATGGCATAAAACATTCTTAACTTAACTTTGATAAATTCTCTGAAGCGTTATGTTGCAAAACCATTGTTGGCGTAAGGTTTTATTGCCAAAAAATAGCACAAGCAAGTCTTCGTCCTAGGATAACATAAACATATTTTGGCAAAACTGATTTTTTTTGAAACATTCTCATACCAAAGAAAAAGAGATTGCTTTTTACGCTACACTTTTCTATGTCAAGAATTTTCTTGTTAGTCATTTTGTGTACGCAGGCTACCTAGATCCTCGCTTACAGCTTTGAACTTTTGGTTTTGTTGTGATTTGTATTCGTGCACTTGTAATGAGTTTTCTTATTTATCTCATTAGTTCGTGTAATTCTTCCATAGTTTTATTGCGGAATGTTTATTTATGTACATAAATAATTAAATAATAAATAAATTGTATTTCGTATTACATAGTCCAATCTAAATCCTGAGTTTTTGACAGTAACTACTTAAATTATTGCCATGTAAGTAATAATTAGGTAGTAACTTAATTAAGTCTTATCTATTAGTAAAGACCTAGTTAAAATAATTAACTTTAATAAATTGAATAAGTGATTACTTAATTTGAATTATATACACACAATAATATTATTAACATATACTGTTTATATAAGTTTATATACATCGTTGTAGAAAGTGTACTGGAGTAGTTTGACATGTAACTATGGAGTTATTAATAAAGAATTGTATTGTATTGTACTTACTTAAGTATACACTTAAGTAAGTAGTTTTACTTTTAGCAAAAATGTTAGTAATAATTTAATCAAAGTTTTGTTAAGTATGAAGATATGTTTATTTTCTTCTTTCTACGCACTGCAAATATCTGGATAACAAAATATCTGGCTTTCGTTAGCCATCAGTCCATGATTGTTTGGATTACCTACACTATTTCTTACTACTTTGTCTACTTATACTGTTTATGAATTTTAAATCAGAATCAGAAATCATTTATTGTTAAAACTATGTACAAAAGATGCAACAAAAACAATACAAACAACACAACAACAATCAACAATCTGTCATAATATGTGTACAATCTTTGCATTATATTTTTTTTATATGCAAAAAAAAAAAAAAAAACACCTCGGTTGAGTAATGAACGAACACTCAAAAGATACTAGTAGAGATGATGAAAGTAAGAGATTTTAGTGGATGGTTTTATGTAGACAAGTTAGGAAGAAACGTGATACAAGACTTGTAGTTTTGGATAGAAGGCATTCTAGTCACTTTTACTAGCTCTTTGAACGTAATGTTGCAGCTGGTATACTATAGTAAAACATTAAAATAAAATCTTTCTTAAAATATTTTAATTTCTTACATTCAGATTTTTACAATGTCATTGCAGCTGTCAGGTGCATAATCTGCCAGCGGCCGGACTTAGTAAAGAATAAATATTATGATACTGTGCTGTTTTTTGTTTATTTCTCTTTCACGCAGCGACATAGCAACGGATCTACGTGGTTTGATACTTTTTATCCCGACAAAGTGTACGATTCACTTTAGGGTATATATAACATCCTTGATGGTTCAGTGAAAAGTCCACCAGGCTGATACCACGGACTGAGGTATTTTATAAATATTCGTGAACTATCATTTTACGCCGTTAATATTTCAAAATATTAAGCACTAATTTTTGTTTTAACATTTTTCATAATATAGACCAGAATAAATGGGAAAACAGTTTATATTATTTTTTGAAACATAATAAAAAAAAAGTCATTTATTTATTTGTTGCAAAATGACCGAAGCATATTTTTCAAAAGAATACAGATGTTTTATACTTAAAATACAATCAAATATTGAGTGAGATAGCTGTGCGCCATATTTTGGGCCTGGGCCCGCGTTTAAGATATGCTGCTGCTGATGTGCGTTTAGTCTGAAGAAGCCATACTTATCGTTTGACAAGCGGGGTGATGAAATGAGGCCAGGAATTAAAAAAAAAGTGTTTGCAAGATACGCCAAGTGTAAGATGCAAGTGGCTGCCAACGGCCGGCTCTGATACCGCTGTATTGACGCTGCCGCGCTGTGCAGTCGGACTTGTGCGAACTCCGAGCCGACGTCTTACAGAAATCAATGGCGTTCTCTATATAGTAGTATTATTGGACATACTTTTGTTCGTTACGCTAGAAGAGTAATTAATATTATATTGTAGTAAATAGTATTTTACGACGAGCCATGGAGCTAGTAGGCATAACGTTATGCGACAGAGTTCGAAACACGGGTATCTGAATCTGAAGAAGAACCAAAGGGAAAGATATCGGATCCAAGATAACTTAACTCATGTGGTGCCGGGCATGACACTTGGGCCTATGCAGTGATGGCTGGCGGAGAAGGTCTATAAACGGAATAGTGGCTACGCAAGGACGCAAGGGTAAATGTAGCCCTGGAAAACCAGTCCAGCGGTGGCGGGATGACAATCAAATTTTAATAAAGAACGTGGACATGTTTTGAGTAAAAAAATGAAAATGAGCAAACGCGAGATTTTGCTAAATTGGGCTGAATTTTCTGCCAATAATATTATGATGATGAAGTAGACTTCTTCTATCTTTGCGAATATTTTGTGAATCAGATATTGATAAAATAATCACTAATCGTACTTTGTCACATTATTAAAAAACACCTCTTCTTTGCACCAACAAAAATAGCTTTAGAATATTATTGTCACAAGGTTAGATTTTCTTTAACGCTGATTGTTTTTCTTATCAACTTGTTATCGTAGCCAATGATAATAGCTATCAGCTATATCTGTGTTCAATTTGGGAATTGGTGTAGTCATAATCGAATTGTTGACCGAAATACCGGAGTTTGGAGTGATAACGTAACATTTGATTTTAGTATTTAAATTTTAATTGAAACCGCAGATATGTCAGAAAGTAAGTAAATCCATCAAATTAGTGCATTTATATATGTGTTTGTAAGACCAGTGATCGTTGCCGGGAAGATTGATTACGATGACCGCTCTGCCGTGTGTGGTCCTGAGTCCGACAGTGGCTGTCAGCTCACCCAATGGGGAGAAAGCAAACCTTGGCACGAAATTTGAACAGACCAGGCAATGAAAATAAAGACAGGCTATGTTCAAGAGCTGTATTACAAAATGCAATCGCAAATTTTAAGTATCCGGATTTTTGGGCATAAATCGAAAAATCTAGTATGCCATAACATTCCCATTGTTTATTTTATGTAATAAGTAGTTTAAAAAAAATTATTATTTTATTTTATTTTTACCTTAATTCGCAAACTTGATGGGAAAGTTTGATTTGACTTGATGGGAGAGTATTACGAAAAATTACTTTTGTAAATTGTAGGCGGATAAGTATTGATATATTGAATTTTCCAAAATTTTAACCGTTATTTTCGCTGAAGGATACAGATCTATTGGTTACAGAAATTGAATTTTCTATAGATCTTCTATTTGATAGGATCAAAAGGCCAAAAGTTCAGTTTTCGTTGTTTTTTTGTCAAAAAACGTGAGAGGGCGCTCCTTTGAGTATAATATGATGCACTCACTACCCACGGACTGTTGAGTGGAGATCAAGAAAATTATGTAAATTGCGTGTAATACGTATCACCTGTTCACTTGTATGTCTATAGAGCGGCAGTTGTAAATTTAACCAGGTAGTTACTTATTGCACGCCTGTGCACTCAATTGTCCTGTACCTAAGCACATTTTTAAATCAACAGTATTACAATATTTCACAAAGATAACTCAGCTCAATCTACACGAATATTATAAAGAGAGAAGAAAGAGAGTTAAAGAGTTTGAATGTTTGTAGGTTTGTTTGTTTTGTTTTAACTCCGAAACTACTTATCCGATTTTAATGTTGTATAATCATCATTGTCATTACCATTATTATCACCATCACCAGTACCAACACCACTACCACCACCATGATCATCATCATCACCCCTTTTTTTTTACTTGTATTATTGGCCTTTTGGCCTCTACAGCTTGACCGGACTAGTTAGCGAACGCAGAGTGCATTTGGCATAGCTTGGTGGTTTAAGTTTTGGGCGACTAGCACAAGGGCACCTCGAAGGTACGAACCTCGACTTGGGCCGTCGCCGGGGCATCATCACCCATTTTCCACCCACTGCTATATAGAGTCTCCTCTTGAGCGAGTCATCGTTTACAGTATTTTGCCAGTCCCGTCAACTGCTTTCCTGTCGCCTTAGTGATTTCTTGCAACTGACAAGCTAAAGGTATGTTTGGTGTTCGCTTTCCGTCTACCATTCTGTAATTACTTTAGCCCAATATCCGTTTTCACTTCTTCCTTTAATGTTGTATCAATTATATTGTCCTTATACACAATCTAAGTACATATCCAGTGCAAAAGTTATCGTTCCTGTATCTACTTATATCCTGTAAAATCCAGAAAAAGGAACACTTGTCTGAGTACTTTTCTGTACCTCCTTGGATAAAATTTACTTATGTGTTTATTGCTCATATAGCTTGCAGTTTGCTAAAAAAATACAGACAATTTTCGATACAACATTAAATCACAATCTGTAAAGTAGTCGTTAATCTATACATCTGTTAGAACAATACACAAGAAATAAATAGCATTATCTTATCAACTCTAGCTTATGCTGATTAATGATAAGATTTATAACTAAGTTTTATGTTTTTTCTAGCATAATAACTTTAGGTATGTTAGCCATGCCTTTGAACAGGAAAAAAAACGAAAACCCGAATGAAGCGCTCTGAATTGTGCGAATTGAATCAGTTGCCAGTGTGAAAGTTCCTAGATAGTTACAATCTGGGCGTCTTTAAGTAAATCTGTTTCTTCTTAGCAACCGAGCTCTAACGTAGACCACATCTTCACCTAACATCAGGCGACATGGTGATCAAGCGCAAGCTTATTTTACTAATAAATAAACGAAAAGGTTTAAAAACAGCGCTATGATTGTAGTTAGCGTGTCTATGGATTTAGGTACATACACAATCCATTCAAGCATACATGATTGTTATTCCCATCTACAAGCTACACACCTTAACCGATTCTGATAAATGTGGTGTCAAGATGATCACTGGGTAGATGACGTCATCATAAACAGAAGATGGGATGTATAGTCTATTATCTCTTCTATCGTATAGTCTCCAATTTGAATCAAACAAATATTTATTTTGCTCTTCCTCATGTAACGTCGCTTCACGGTTTTAATTCCGAGAACTCGCACGAAGTGCTTCGATTCCACTTTTATTGTGCTAACCGCTAGTTTGTGGAATGTCCTGCCAGATTGGGAGTACCCCAATATTTACAACCTGGGTGTCGTCCTCAAGTCACGAGTGAATCGGTTTCTTCTAGCGTGCGCCATCGTAGACCGTATCATCGCTTAACATAGGCGGACAAGCGCAAACCTATTCCTCAATAAAAGAATGACTAGATCTTTTTAAATAAGCTAAAAAAAGCTAAACACAGTTATATAATATCTTGCTATTTCACACACCATTGCTAACTGCTAAATTATGTTACGCAATTATTGTTTAACGTTTTTTTTCCTTTTTTTCTAGCAAAAGAATACTACCATGGAACAACAATCGTGGATGGTTCCGGGCCAGCCAACCCTCCACCATACACCCCCGGACCACCAGGGGCATACCCACACCCACCCGGTCCATACGGCCCTAACGTTGTCCATGCCACCGTGGTCCCTAGAGTAGTTCCTGTAGTAATAGCCCAGCACATGGGCCCGAACCCTGCTAGAGCCACCTGCAAGTCTTGCAACTTAGAAATCGTAACTAGGGTTGAATCTAAAGCTACCATGAGGACACATTTGTTTGCTGCTCTTCTTTGTGTATTAGGGTGAGTGATTTCATTAACTATGGTTGCTTATCTTTCTACCCGTCATCATCATCGTTATCAGCCTGTATTGACTCACTTTTATAGGTATAAGCTTCGTCTCCCTTGGTTTCATTGATTTGGTCTTAGCAATGTAAAGTCAAAATAAATCGTAAAATTGCCCTTTTGTCATTACATAATATATTATTTATATTTTTAACTTTTTTTTGTTTTTTTTTAAATTCATTTATTTCATATATATACACATAATTAATTTAAATTAGTATCGAAAAACTAACTGAAAAAAATTACGCAATTTCGGCAGTTATAACTTTAAAAAAAATTACTGGGTCACATTGTTGAATTTTGATGAAGTGTTAAATGTGATCTACTTATAAAAGGAATTTGAGCTCTTTTAGTTATAGCGGCCATAATAATCAAATTCTAATATAAATGGCCGTTATTATAATTCTGTATTATAATAGGACTATTTAATAGGCAATAAAAACACACTGTTCGTATATCCGGCGAGTCATAAGGTACAATTTGCAGTTGGTATTATTTGCTTCTTTTCTAATAATTACTTGGTGAGTAGGTACTGAACAGTGTGTCATACATTAAATCACAACTAGGGACATTCGTACTTACCCCGCGTTCTTTTTTTATCTAATATGGAACCGGACGTATATATCCGTTGTTAGTTTTAATCCTCCGAGTTTATGCCATCGGTTTTATCCGAGTTTGTCATACAATAAGTGTGGATGTTATGTCTTTTTTGTCACCGTCGCCTATAGACACCTACAATACCCGGGGCATTGGCGGTGCGTTGCCTACCTTTGTTTTTTTTATCATAGTGAATATAAAACATATTAGCCTTACACAACTCTATCACACTGCGTAGCAGTTTGTTGGCAGAAATTGAAATCGATGGCTTATTATTTACATTTTACTATGTACGAGTAATATTTTAGATATATGTATAACATTATATCTATATAAATATATAAAAAACCGGACAAGTACGAGTAGAACTCGTGTTCTAAGGGTTCCGTTGGACGGAACCCTCAGACCGCGAGTCCAAAATAAATAAATAACTGAAGTTGAAATATTGAAAGACAAACTTAACTTTGTAGTTGACTATAAGGTTCTTCCATACATTCCAACTACAAAATGTAAGTTTGCAATAGCAAAATAATTATTTTTAAATGATATAACTTTAAATTTTGAACTTTCAGATTTATTCCTATATATGTGCTATGAGACCTTGCCTTTTGCCAAATTTCATGATTCTAGGTCAACGGTAAGTAGCCTATAGGTTTTGGTTCCCCTGTGAAATCGCAAAATATGCGACAAAACGTTCATATCTTTTGATTGCGTTGACTTAGAACTTTTATTTTTTTTACAACCGTAGACCCAAGTATTTAGTATAAATTTGAACTTGATACCTTTACGCGTTCTTGAGAAAAAGGGTCTTGACAGACGGACAGACAGACGGACAGACAGACGGACAACGAAGTGATCCTATAAGGGTTCCGTTTATTTCCTTTTGAGGTACGGAACCCTAAAAATTAATCCATATTTACCTTGGTCACGCCATAACTTGAGAACGACTTTACCGATTTCATTCAGCTTTTTTTAAAGCTTTCTAATTCTTTGTAGAAGGTTCTTACGGAAAGAAAAAATTATAAAATTACTCAGATTATATATTTTTAGTTGAAAACTTAACGAATTTAACTTCGCGCGTTTGACAGTTCTAAGACAGGACAATGTCTGTCGGGTCAGCTAGTACAAAACAACTATTATCTACTATAACTCATTTTATGCAACATTTTATCCAACAACAACCTTTACAAAGCAAATATATATCCTAAAAATCTTTATAGTGTTTTACATACTCAAAATTATATATTTTAATGTATATTTCAAACTATGTCATCTTATATCTATAGGTGTGATAGAATACCTAATTTCAATATAATTCTAAAAATATTGTAGCAGTAAGTAAGAATTCCGATAAAAATAATAAATTAATTAAACTTAATCCAATATCTTGAGACTGTCAATATCTTAACATTTTTATCAACATGACTAAGATAACTGATAACAATATTTTTTATCATTACCCTGTATTTTGGCAAAAGACACAGAAATCATTCTGATGC